>CM021768.1:94666397-95048073 GCA_011076525.1 Nettapus auritus | reverse complement strand
GAAAGGAAAGGAAAGGAAAGGAAAGGAAAGGAAAGGAAAGGAAAGGAGGACCTTTGAAAGGTCAGGGCTGTGTTAGGAGGAAGTACAAGAAGAGGGGTGGCCGTGTTTGCTGGGTGCTGAGCTGGGAGCGAGGCTCGGTACTCTGCTGGTCAGCTAATTACTAGGTGAACCTGAAGACATCACTTCACATTTTGTGTCGCAGCCTCTCCATGCATGAAATGGAGGTAGTGCGAAATGATGCTCACTCATCATCATAAAGATTAAGAGGTGGCTGGAAGAGCCAGGCTTTGCTGCTCGGCTTCCGAAACGGGGGTCACCTGCAGGGATATGGGGCTGAAGGGTGGGGGTGGAAGAAGGGCCATGGGGGGCATGGCAAGGGACCTCTTGCCAGGGCTGGATACTTGTTTGGGGCATCGAGGTGTCTGGATGGAGGGTTATGGGGGTGTGAGCACATAACCTGCACCCCCAGAGGTGGTCTGGGGAGGAGATCTAGGTGGTCTTGTTGGAGGGGACGGACCACAGGTGCGGTGCGATGGCTGGCAGCAGGGGCTTCAGCTTTGCCCCAGGATTTCAGGGCTGTGCCTCCAGCAGCGAGCAGCCCACACCAGGACACAGTTCCCAAGGGGACGGAGCTGCTATTTTCACCCCCAGCAAGTGCCCAGAGCGGGGCTGCAAAAAGAAGGGGGCTTGGGAGGTGCCGCGACCCCCCGAGGCGGGATAAAACCCATGGGGACCGGGGGGCAGGCGAATGCCCTGGGATGCGCAGGGGCTGTCAGGAGCCCCAAATGCACAAACAGGGGGGGAAACCCCCCCGGGGGGGACCCGGGGGGGGGGGCGGGGCCGGGGGGGCGGAGGGAGGCCGGGCCTCCAAGCCCCTCCCCGCGGGGCCGCGGCCGCGGTAGAGGCGGGGGCGGCGGCGGAGGCAGCCCGGGGAAGGAGGCGAGGGCTGCCCCGCCGCTCGGGCTGGAAGTTTGCTGCTGGAAGGGGAGAAAAAAAAGGGAAAAATCAATAATAGCAGTAATAGGAATAGGAAAAGAGTAATAATAATAATAAAAATAATAATATAAAAATATATGATCGTAATAATAATATAGAAGGGATAAGAAGAAGAGGAATAGGAATAGCTCGAGGCTGCTGCCCCGGAGGGATGCGGGGGAGCTCGGGCGCCGGGAGCCCCCCGGCTGCGGGCAGGACCCGGGGCCGGCCGTGAGCGCTCGCCCCGGGAGGGCCGGGCCGGGGCCGCCTCCCGCCCTGCCCAGCCTCCGCGCATCCTCCGGCACCGCCTGCACGGGCCGAGGTGTGCCGTGCCGAGCCGTGCCGAGCCGTGCCGAGCCGTGCCGAGCCGTGCCGTGCCGTGTCGGTGTGATCCGAGCCGTGCCGAGCGGTAGGATGAGGGGCATCCTCTACTTCTGCACGCTGATCCTCCTGGGTGAGTAGGAAGCGCGGGGGGACAACTTTCTGCTGGGGGGTGACTGGGGGCACATCGAGGCCACCCCCTTGGGCTGCCCCTCGCCAGCCCCCCTCGGCAGCATCATCTGGCTCTCCGTCGTGCCTGCTCGGGACCCAAGCGCTGGGACCTATCCTGCCGTCGCTCCGGATAGTCCTGCGTGTGCTGGTGGCTCCTGGACCCGGGGAGCGAACGCACTTCGTGCTGGGGAAAAGGAGCTTGGGGGAGAGGCGTTGGGAGCAGGAGAAATTTGCAAGGCGCCGGGCAATGTGGTGATGGGGAAAGGGGAAATGTCGGGGGGCTGTGCTGGGTGCTGGCGGTGTTCTGGGTGTAATAGGTGTACTGGGTGCGCTGGGTGCGCAGCACCAAGCACCCGGGCAGCCGCGGGTGCCCCTTGCCGAGCCGGGTCCCCCCGAACTGTGATGATGCCCGCGGGGCTTTTTGCATCAGGAGCGGGCTCCAAAGACCCCAGCCGTCTCCCTCAGCCCCACGCGAGCTGTAAGGCGACCGCCGTCGCGGGTGGCAGACGCTGTTCCCCCGTGGGATGCTGCTGGGGATGCGCTCTGAGCATCCCTCTCCCATCCCGCTCCTATCCCGGGGACAAAGCCCGGGGCTCCCCCCGGCCCCGGGACCGTTTAACCGGGCGTGAAGGGGCTGCAGCCCCCCGGCTGGCAACCCCCTGCAGCAGGCTGCCACAGCTGGGAGCCGCCTCGCTTAGGCTGCAACCCCGACAGCTCCCCTTAGGGTTTTTTAAAATTTTTCTTTTCCTCCCCTTGCTCTTTTTTGAGACGGCAAAGGCAAGGATCTGTGCTTAACTACAGCAGGAGGCAGGGGGTAGGATGCTCAGGTCCTCCTCGGGTGTCCGCTGGGGCAGGAGGAGGTCCTGAGGTGTAGGGAGGTGGTTGGGACATCCCGGCTCCGCACCGACCCCCTCCGCACCCCAGCACCGACCCTGGTCCTGGGCAAGAGCCCCGGGAGGGTTTTTTTTTCTCAGCGAAGATGGCTTTGACAGGGCTCCAGGTAACTCCTCGTGCTCGCTCTCCCTGTCACTAGATGTCACCAGCAGCAACTCTCGCAAGTCCCGAAGGCAGAGGGGGATTGCGACCCCCCGAAGGGACCTTTCCAGCCTTGGAGGGTTTCAGGAGCCCGGACAGGACCCAGGCTGGTTCAGCTCCTGCCTCGAAGGGGCTGGAGCTGAGCCTGGGCTGGAGGAGGTCCCAGCCTCCCTGGGAGTCTCCCAGGGTGGCTGGGTGGGAGGCCAGGTCTCTGCAGGATCCATTTTGCGAGTGGTTTGGATTGACTGAGTCACTGATTGACCGCCTGATTGACTGCCTGGTGGGCTGATTGATTTTCTCTAGAGAAAGTGGACGGAGAGAAAAGAGCTCCTGCAAATGGCCAGCTCTCCATTGTCAGCAACGCAACTGGGATTAGTGGGGAGGATTTAAGGATACATTCATCGCCTCTCACCCCAACCAGAGCAATATCATCAGCTAGTAGTCAACTTCTGCTCTCAGGCCCTCCAGAAGGATCTCATCACCTCCAGACTGGCTTTAGACCCTTGCAGGCTCAGCCCCGTCTCAGCAGATGCCATCCAAAGCCCTCCGGTTGCTCTCCAGATGTTTCCTAGGTGTTTGGCTTACGGATGGACAAGAGCTGCTTATTTCCATGTGCAGGGATCTCCATGTGCAGGGCTCTCCCCTGGGGACTGGGCTGCTGGTGCTAGGCTGGTGCTGGCATCCTCAAAAAAACACGTGGGCTACAGCAGGAAAGCCTCGCTTTTGGTGTACGTGCCCCCATTTTGAGGATGATGCTGGGTGGAGTAGGCAGGGCTTGATGGAATTTGGGCTTGCTGAGGTGGTACAGGGCAGTGTCACCATCACCAGCCTGCCTGGAGAGCTCCCGCTGTCACTTCACACCCAGCTCCCTGCTGGCAGGGACATGCAGGGGGAGCCAGACCAGGCAAAATTAAGTATTTGAATACATTTTTATTTTCTCAGCCACTTTTCAGCCAGATCAGCTCCCCGATCTCTCTCACCAGCAGCCACAATATACCAGTTCCAGCAGCAAGGGCAGTGCATGACCACACAGCCAGGGACAGGGACGTGGCTTTGGGGACATTCATTGCTGCTTTGGTGTCCCCTGATATTTGTTTGTATCTGTGCTATTGGCTAGAAATCCCACCCACAGGACACTGGTCAGGTAAAGACAGAGGAAAATCAACACTCTGGAAGGCCCTGACAAATATAAAAATATAAAGAATATAAGATAATATAAAGAATATCATTAATTTTTTGAGGACACAGGACTGTCCTTCTAACCAGTCCCCAAATCATTGCCCATGTCTTGTGCAGTGTTCAGAGGGCACATCAGTCCCTGCAGAGACAAACTAATAATTAAAGGGTGGCAATGAAAATATGTGCTAGAGACAAAGATAGAAACCTAGCAGTTTGCTGTGAAGTCCCCATAAAACCATTTCAAACCTTTTCTGGAGCAGGGGGATGGAGGGCAGCATCCCAGAGTGGCATCTGGGCTGTCTTCTGCTGACAATCGCTGAGTTTACCTGGCAAGTTTTACCACGCGTGGTAGTTAGCATCATTTCTGGCATATGTTTCCAACGGCCTCTTCACAGATGCAATCAAACACGAGAAATCATCTGGCGGGTTTTCACCTGGTTTGGGATCTCACTTCCCAGAGGGAGAGCAAAAAAACTCAAAAAAAAAAAAAAAAAAGCATCTGTGTGTACAAGAGAGGAAAACGCTCCCTAAATTAGTGCTTTTGTCAGCTCTGACAGGAGCAATCCGTTATTTGCATCCATAAGAACGTGATATTTATGTCTCTTCGTACTGGCACAGAGAAGAAATAAAACTTCTCCCTCAACAGGCTGTCCCCCGACACTGTGCAAATTCCTCCGCAGGGGTATTGCCACACCCAGAAAATATTATTATTATTTTTTTTTTCCAGGGCTCTGGAGCCTAAAAAAATAATTACCCCTGGGTAAAAATTAGTACTAGTTAAGTCTAATAGTTACAGTGAATTACTGAGAGCAGTGTTCATTTTGCCTTTGGAGAAAGAAATGTCTTCTCTCCTGGCTGTTTTCACAGGCAGCTATTGTGCCTGAAATTCATCATTTCTGCACAAGACTTGTTCATTTTTATAACTTTCTGCCTGGTCATTTTTAAACATGACTTTCAGTGTGGCTAAAGTTTGTCAAGTTTCAGTAAAAATAATACTTTGCTACCAAGAAATCCATGATTTTTTCCCCCTCCAGTGGATTTCATTTTCCTTCTGCTTTTTTTTTTTTTTTTTAAAAAAAAGGACCCCATTCTTCTCAGCCCAAAGGTGTAAGAGAACAAATTCAAAGGGAGTTCTGCTAAAAATAAAAAATAATAATAATAAAAAAATAGAGGGACAAAATTCCTTGTAAAAAATATAAATAAAAAGGAATAAAATAAAATAAAAAAAGCTTGTTCCCATCAATCTTCAGTTCAGCACATATCCATTTTTTAAAAATACATCTGTCAAAATCCCATCTGGTAAAAACTTCTGGCAGCAGACCTCCAGGCTGGATGGGTTGGTGGTAGGATCTGTGTGATGGTGGGTGCAGGAGCAGGATGTGTCCACTGGGACGTGTCCAGCACCCTTCATCTCTGCTGGCCATCACACCTCTGAAGGCTCAGATGTGGGACTTCTGGTGTTGGGTTCCTGGTGAAAACATGCTTGGAAATCGGGGCTGGGATGCTAGGTTTGAAGAGATGGATGGGAAGTGGAGCCGTGGGTGGACATTAGGTGCTGGCGGAAAAGAGGAAAACTGACTTTGGTGTGACTGGTGGTGGGTGTGCTCAGGTGTGCCCATGTGTGCCCAGGTGTGCCCAGGAGGCGTTGTGGTGGTCAAGGTGATGGAGAGCAGGGTCCCAGGACATTTGTATGGAGAGCCCAAAGGATTTGCAGAAGATGAAGCCCCCTCTTGCCCTGGGTGAGGAGATTCCCTGGCCACAGGGAAGAAAAATGAGAGTGCAGCAAGGAAAGGCATCTTCTAAGGTCACATTGCATTGAAATCACCTGTGACTCCTCCAGGATTTTGGTCTAATAAGAAGTGATGCCACAGCCGGCACCTGCTGAGCTGAAGGGAGCTTGGCAGGTGTTGAGGCAGGCTGGTGTCTTCATGAATATTTCCAAGCACCTCCCTGCATCTTAGACAAACTAAGCTGGTAGGAAGCCATCCCCCAACAGCAGATCTGCCTTGAGGGGCCCACTTCTGCCACCCTTGAGCCTTGTTTCTTTTCCCCTCCCTCCACGTGAATCCCTGATGTCCCTGCACAGGCAACACTTTGGTGTGCCGGCTCCTCTCCCTGTGCAAAGCTATCCAGGAAGCAGTTTGCCTGAAAACCACATTAAAAAAATAGTTGTGCTGTGGTTTTGATTTATTGGATCCAACTGGAAAAGGCTGCCTGTGATACCTGCCCTTGCTGAGTGCCTTGACAGGGTTATTAGCAGCGCTCCCCATGCTACCGCTGACATATGGGTTGGCAGGTCATTTTGACACAAGTGCAGGCAGCTGGTTTCAAGTTCATGGGTCCAGTTTATTGAGGAGAAAAGAACCAGTCAGGCTTTCTGGTGCTTCTTCCCAAAGCAGGATCAAATTGCTCATCTTTCATACATGGCTGGGCCCAGCCATCTATTCCTGGTCCCCAAGGGCGTGGCACTCCGCTTCGGTTATGGGATTTTAAGCAAGTCCAGATGCTAAAGGTCTGGGAGTTGACCAGAGAAACCATTGGGCTTTGCTTTCTATTTCACTATCCCTGCTTCTTGTACAAAGAACAAAAGGCCAAGTGCATAACTCAAGTCAAGACTCAACATTAATGTTTCTGTCCGAGCTGCAGGACTTTAACCGTAAGTGGTCCGTGCTGCATGCTTGCAGGATGCCTCGCACACATGAGCTTCAGGTCTCTTCTCACTTAGAGGATTTTAGCTGCTAATGGCTGGAAAACCCATGAGGAACTGGGGTGCCCATGGAAAGCGCTTGACTCCTCAGGTGGCTGCAGGAGGAGTGTGTTTGGGGGTCCAGGTCTGCGTGATTTGAGGTTTGGAGACTTATATGAATTGGGTCCAGCAAACGCTCAGCTCCTGGGGGAATTCCAGGGTGCTTTCAGAGAGCATGAATTGAACACAATCTCTGCAAAATAATCAGGCTTCGCTTTGAGTTTTGCATCAAACGAGGTTGGCTGATGTCTGCGCAGCAGCCACCTGGGAAATCCCATCATCCTTGATTAAACACAGCAAAGGAAGTCCAGGGCAGCTACAGCCCCCTGGGGAAAGGGAGCCTTCACTTGGATGACGGCTGTGAGTTTTTGGAGCAAACCTGGTGCCTGGGCCACCACTCCTACAGGGTTCATGTGGTCCTGTCCGTGAGTGTTTTACAGAAACACTCAAATCAATCTTAAAGGGTTTTGAATTTCTCATTTATTTATTTATTTATTTTAACTGTAACAGCCTTTACTGAGAGCTTTGTTCTATTTTTTTTTTCTCCTCCTGCCCCTACTGGACCCTCCAAAAGTATCAGCTCCACCATGACTGTAACTTACCTTTTCTTCCTGTCCATTGCTCACCAGTATCACCAATAACTATTGTGCAGGAGCATCAGGTGCTGGATGGAGGCGATTCTTCAGCTTGCAATCAGCCTGTTTTCTCTTCCAGCCAAAGGGATTCAGAACTGCCTGGAGAGGGAACTCAGAGCTTCTCAGAGCTACTTCTCCCCCTGACTTTGGGTAAACAGGTCTTGATAACAGGCTGGGTATTTCTTCTGAGGTTTTAACTCCTGTGCATGTGAATAAAAATGCATCTCCCCATGACAGCCTTCACAGCAAACTCCCAGACGTTATTCAGCTGGCTCCGTTACCTGTAAGCTGGAAAGAGGTAGCAGATGTCTCCTGCAGCACTGCGCGTTTTTCCCTCTCTCGCTTCCCCAAGTTTCCGTTTGATGTTCACCCTGTACAGCAGAAGGCACCTTAAAAAGATGTCACAAAAGGCACGAGGCGACATAAATCCACGCACACTGAATCTTCTGTAATAAAGGCTGCAGGTTAGGACGGCGTGTTTGCCGTCTCCTAATGGAGAGGAGAGCAAACCAGCACCCTGAATTATTAGACAGGGTTTAGAATGAATCAAAGCCATTTGACCTGTTTGTGTAAAGCCCCAGACAAGGCTGAGTTTGCCTAAGTGTTTCCTCTGCACGGCAAGGAATTACACTCCTCCTTGCAAGGGTTAGTTGATTTATGCCCTAGATTTGACACAAGAGTTATAGCAATTTCACGGTAGCTTTTTTTTCCTTTCTTTCTCTTTTTTTTTTTTTTTTAATTTATTTATTTATTTATTTCCTTCTGATTGTTTTGTTTCTTCCTCTTGTAAGACAGCATAACCCAGGGAGGCTGCTGGAGAGCTGAACTGCACACCTTGGTCTGTTCCAGCCACTTGGTCTTCTGGAGGCGTGATGGGCAAAGTCTTAGGGTGGGAAGAAGTACTTGGAGGCATCATGACCACAGCCCGTAGGATACCCCCATGGTGATGTAAGGGAGTTGTTTTCCTCCTCCTGAGGAGCTGGGATGAGGAGGATAAGGGAGGAAATAGAGCTGCAGAGTGGGAATTGAACCAGGACAACTTCTATCTGTTAAAGGAGGGAAGAGCATGTTGCCTTTAGGAAGATGATGGGATCCCTTTGAGGCATGTTGGGGTTTGTAGGCATTAACAAATCTTACAGCCATGAGCTGTGCCACCCAGAGGAGCTCCTGAAGGGGGTTGGGTGCCCCCAGAACGTCATGTTTTCTCCAGTTCAGTGTGCAAGACTGTGCCTTTTGTGATGATTTCCCTAATAATGGCAGGGAAAAAGTAATGGAAATGTCCCAAGCCTCAGCTGAAGATCTTTCCCCAAGACTCAGTCTGTCCTTGAGGCCGACTTGCTGTTTTGGGGAAAACAAAAATAACTGGGGGAAGATAAAGAATTCTATGATTCTATGAATTCCATTAATTTTGTGGCAGGAGAGCTCGCAGTGTGGACCAGGAGGTGTGGGAAGAGGACAGAGGACCATGTCCTCTGTCCTCTGGTGGTTCTGCTCTGGAGGTGGGAAGCAGAGGAGAAAGGGCTCCTCAGGGGCTTGGCAGAGGTTGCAGATGAACCTTGAGAGGGAATATGGGAGCTGTGAGGAGAAAATTTAAGGTTGTAAAGGTCTGAAAGTAAGTCTGGAGCAGGGAAAACCCTAGGAGTTGGACTCCTAGCCTGTGAGGGAGGCGATGTGAAGAGGCAGCTCGGTCAGTGTGGAGCACGGCGGCGTATGTGCTGGGTAAAGCAGCTCCTGAGTTACCACTCCCGCGGGAACGATGCAAGGAAATTTATCTCCCTCTCCTAATATTGCTTCTTTCTTCCTCCCCACAGACCCCACAGGCCAGTCCTTAACGTGTGCTAGAGAGCCTGTTTGTAATTAAGTACCTGACTCAAGGGGGCCAGGGCCTCTTGTTGGGCTCCATATATACTATTGTATTACCAGAAATATGACTTATAATTGGAAATAGAAGAAAAATTATAGAGGAAAAAATAAAAACCTAACCAACAAACATAAAGAAATCCAACCAACCAAACCAAGCAAACCCCTCTAACAAACAGCAATATGATATGCAGTGATCTCTCCAAAATATTCCTAATTTGCGGTCCCCCAGGATCAGGAATCAAGGCGTCTGTTCCTGGGTGTCTCTCAGGTTTCAGAAAACGATGCAAACTCCCTGCATCTCAGCATAAAACAGGGGATATTTTTCCGGTAGATGAATTACTACGAGGCAGAGCCAGGTGATGTTGCAGTGTTTGACCCGGGATATTTGTGTGAAGCGTCTAACTACAAGCTGGGATCAAAATTACTCATCGGCGTATCAGAAACAAGGCAACTTTTAGCAGCACCTGCTGCGCACACCAGCCACCGAGCTCTTATTTTGGTGCTCACGCAGGAACTGAATTGAAGTGCAGCTGCTGACTAATCTGCTCCGAAAATCTGCCTGCATCCCCTGCGTGGGGATCAGCAGTCCTGCTCCGCACCGGGATTAGAGGCGTGAGCTTCTGAAGAGAAGGGGCTGGAATCAGGGATGTGCCACAGAGACAGGGGAGAGGCCATGGTTGGCAAAAACTAAAAGCCTCTGATGGAAGAGCAGGCTGGAAAACAGAAAAATATCGGGTTTTTGGTATGATTTGGCTCCCAAGCAACACTGGAAAATCAGGGACAGTAAAAATTGCAACAAAAGATAGAGTGCAGAAAATAAAATGCTTGTTGAAGATAATTCCAGGGGACAAAAAACAAGGGCTAGAATAAAGTCTCGGGTTTCTCTGTTTTACCTACTTTTATTAGAAAAACAGAAACTGGTCTTCCTGGAGGGTCACTGGGCAGGAAGAAAAGGAGACCTTGTTTCTTACTCATCACTGCAGCTGGTCCCAGCAGAATGCAGGTCTGGGTTTCATCCCACCTGGTTTTTACTTGATTTTTTTCTTTAATCAGTGGATTAATCTGCTGGACTTGTACCCTCTCTACACATCTGTATTGCCTCCAAGTATTACAAACAGAACCAAGGTGACAATTTTAGCCCTTTCCCAGATTTGTGAGGTGTCTTTAGTTCAGTGAGATGCACTCCTCCTAAGCCACCAAGGTTTCTTCTCCCCAAGGAGCAGATGATGATGGAGGGAACAGCCAAGGAGCCAACCAAAAAAAAAAACCAAAACAAAACAAAAGAAAAGAAAAAGAAAAAAAGAAAAAAAAAAAAAAAAGATAAGGAAAGTAATACTTTAACAATATTTAGTGCTTTGTTTTTCTACTTGAACCCCCCCCCCCCTTTTTTTTTTTTTTTTTTTTTTTTTTTTTTTCTCCCAGCAAACATATTTTCCCACAGTTAAAAGAGAAGGAAAGAAATCCAATGGGAAATCCCCCGCTCTTTCCCAGACCTGCCGGCTCCAGCCACAGCAGTGATTGGAAGCACCTGAAGTTGGTGACTCTGCTGAGGGTCCTGCAGGCCACCAATAAATCACACAGTGCCCAGAAGCCTTTGGAGACACTGGACTTGATTTTCAAGCCTATTAAAACACCAAATGTTCCCTGAAATGGTTTTGGCTGGGGCCAACTAGCCATCTAGAGGGCTTTGGTCAGGAGCCAGAACAAGCCAAGGACCATTAGCAGCAGGAGGCTTGCGTGTGGCTGCTCTGCTTTGACAGGGAAGAGTTTAATAGCATGGACAAGGCAGCTCTGGGCCATTTGGACCAGCACCTTGATTTCTTTTAATTACCTAATATAGATCCAGCACGAGGCCACCCTTTCCCTCTCAGCCACTGCCCATTGTTCAGACCCATCCTGCAGATGCTGCTGGGCAAATGTGCCTCAGCTTAATCCCTTTCAGCCCCGCACGTTCATCTTCCTTTCTGCTCTTTCCAGCTCAGAAGGCAGAACACTGTCAGTGACACGAGATAACGTAAAATAAACGGTCGTGCTGCCTAATTTGATTGGGAGCAGATAAATCCCCGTTCCTAACACAAGCAGGTGCATGCAGGCGGTGCTGGCAAGGGGTCGGGGATGCGCGTGCACTCGGCGAGCCCATCAGGAGTTACTCATGGGGCTTGTGCCCCAGCTGTATCAGCTCCCAAGTGTCCTCTCCAGCACCAAAGCTTTTTCTTGGCTTGCCGTTGCAGTTAGCGTGACCTCTTGGAAGATAAGACACATGAGAGAAGTCTGAGGAAGCTTGATTTATCCAGAGTTGAAAAGGGGAGAAAGACACGGGAGAGAACACGCTCGCGCTCTATAAATACCTTCAAGGTAACAGTGCAAGGGAAGGAAGAGGATTAGTCACATTTCTGTAGGGCAGGGAGGGGAGGAGGGAGAGCAACAGCGTGAAGCAGAGGAAGGAAAAGTTTTAAGCTGAGCATTAGGAGCAAAATGTCTAAGCTGTTTTTCTTTCTCACTTTTGCTGGAAAAGGAAATTGAAGGGTCTCAGTTTGGGCCAGGCTTGAAGCTTGATGCAACTGGTTTTTGGAAGAGTCTTGGGTTTTGGCCATGAGGATTAAACAGTGCATTTGTGTGTAGGATCTCACCACCCTAGGGGCATCCATGAGCAAACAAGGGGTCTGTGCATCCTTCAAGACAGTGACAGTGTCACCAGGTGCAGGGTCACCCTGTTGCCTGGCACACTTGGAAGTGTGCTGAGGTTGGGCAGAGCTCCTTCATCCTTTTTTTCCCTGCACCCCACACACCCTACACTCATAATGAAGGTACCATGGAAGGATGGAGCTGCCCAGCCAAGGGCCTTAGTGGTCATTTGAGGGGAAATTTGAGAGGTGGCTCAGTGAGGGATGAGTCTGGGTCAGCCAAGAGCCCTGGCTAGCCCTGGGCTCTGTATCTTGTTAGCAGGTGATGAGGTGGTTCAGCTTCTCTCCAGCAAAACCCTCTTGCTCTCAGTGCCTCAGACCAGGCCGCATCCTGCCCACCTCTCCCTGGCCCTCCCTGCCCATCAGACCTGGCCCCGTCCTCCCTGGAAATGGAGGTGGGGAAGGCAGGAGCTTGGGGGCAGCTCCCCAAGGGACTGGCTCCAGGTCTGGCTTGGACAATCATTCTTCTTGTCACCTTCTGTTATGCTGGGACTCAAAATTCAGCATTTTTCAAAACATGCAGGTAGCTGCTGCCAAGACTTTTCCCTGTCTCCCCAAGCAAATGCCAAGAACTCTTTCTTCTCACAACAAATCAACTAGCCAAATATAGGAGTCCCTGGAGAAAACCCCTCAGGCTAGTAAGAACTAAGGAGTTGATCCAGCTGAAGGTAAACAAGCTAATTATGCTGTTAGTCAGCCTGTGGTTTTCTGAGTAAGTAGAGCTTGTAGACATGCCAGTCTGTCCAACCGGAATAACTTATGGGTCCCCCAGCAAGGTTAGATAGGTTCCATACAAGTCTCCAAAGATGCTTAGGTCCCACAGATAGGTGTGAAAGTGGCTGTGGGAAAGGCAAGGACAGAGTAGAGCGCACAGCACAGGTCTGCAAAGCCTCAGAAATGGCCTCCAGGGATGGATGTGAGTGCTGGCTGAGACTGGTGGGAGCCTAAGGCTCCATAAAAGTGGTCCATGCAGCCTGCAAATCTAGGTAGGAGAGGCAAACTGAGAGCTTTGCATAGGTTCAGGACTGCTCCTGGGAGGTAAAAGCAGCTGAGCAATGCCAAAGGGGAAGGATGGTCCTGTAGATGTTAACCATCACAGAGCAGCACAACTGTGGACGTAATGTGATGTGTTGTTTCTTGGGCTGTGCTTAGGAGCTTGCTCCTGTGTCATTTTTATCTTCCAAGGAGGGCTGCATTTTCCAGAGAGATGGATGTTAGCATGGGAATGTGCAGGAGCTCCCCCAGGATGGGTTTGTTCACCACGGTGTCCCCTTGGATATGCCAAGGATGCAGGGGGCAGCTGGCAACTGGTGGTAGTGCAGGGAAAGCACAGGCTGATCTTCAGTGCAAAACCCACCAGAGCAGGGAAAAGCATCACAAGGTGAAGGCTTCCTTGCTGGACAAAATGTGATGGTGGGGAGCACCCAGGTGGAGTGAGGCATTCTGGCAGCTCCAAGAGACGTTTCAGCATGTGCTGGGACTCTGCTGGCACCTCCCACAGGCTGCTCGGCTCAGATGTGACACCCTTGTTCTCCGTCATCTGACATTGTGGGTGGCAAAGGTTAATGGCATGGCACGCAGTGGTCGATAGCTGTCAGGCACGATAGTTATTGTGGCAGCTTGAAGCGAGGAAGGGACAGGGATTAAGTGAATTGGCCGGTGCTGTCTCCCCTTCTGCGCATATGATTTGTGCGCACCCATCTGAGCCTCATCGCTCGTGCCAGTAGTCCCACGTCCTGCTGCCCTGCAAATTCAGGACCTGGTCCCCAGACACAGGGGATAAAATGCTTCCCCAGAGCATTTTATACAGAAATCACAAGGTAAAAGACCTAAGGGAAAGAAGGGTGAAAGAGAGGGAGGGGAAAAAATATGTTCCTTCATGGTGCTTTTGTTTTCTAACAATGTTGACATTATGTGGAGTAACCGAGTATAAAATCTGCGTATCGTTTGGGAGCTGGTGTGCAGAAAAGATGCTATTATCTGAGCCTTTTATGCCTCTTTACCCTGTCTGGATCAGAGGAGATAAATGCGTAGATAGGAGCTCAGGCTCCTATCTTTATTTAAGCTGTCAGGTACCGCTACGTTATTTTATGCTGATTGTTATAGAAAGCCTCCACAAAGAGATATATGTTTCTATATTCCCCCACATTTCCTATTTTAATCTATAATTTAATAATAAAAGAGATGTATTTCCCTATATTATTTTTATTTGTGGTGTCAGTGCTTCTCTTTCACTCTTATTTTTCAAATAAACATTCACAGACACAAAGCACTTAAAATATGCACATAATCAATCTTCTCTGTTCTCTTTTGGGCTCCCTTTTGACTATTACTGCAGTCATACTTTAATTTATGCATTAACGCAAAAGCATTTTTAGTATGAGACGGGTTCCCCATGGGGATGGCAGGCTCGCAGCGAGCATATACGTGTGAATGCGTGACCCTGGTTGCGTTCAGACATGCTCTCACACCATTCCCACGTCCTCCTGGCTCACACTCCTGAAGTTTTTCACTTATAGGCATGAAATGGCTCCACTTTTGTAGATGTGAAATTGTCAATGCGGCCAAGAAGCATCCTTAAGCCCCATTTTGCTGTTGTCCGATCTGGTTATCTACCAGCTTGCTGGCATGGGTTTGGCTCCTCCTGACCATTTGGTGTCTCAGCACAGCTGGGAGGGGACAAAAACCCAGGACACAAGGGCTAAAGTGCCCTGTGCTGATGGGGAGCAAGGTTTAAACTTGTGGGCACACACAAACAACAGCGTGCTTTTGACCCCAAAGCCAAAGATCTGGTACTGGCTGGCTTCTTTCAGTGGTACTAAATAAAACCCAAGATGCCATCAAAAGCAAGGGGTTGACCCCAGTTTCCAAAGAAATGCTTCCCACCAGGGGTTAACCATTTCTCAGCCATTTCTCTTAGTGTTGGCTGACTTACAAATGGACAAAATGCACAGGACCCAAAGCTTTGCTTGGCTAAGTCCACGTTTGATGTCCTGCTTCTTCACAAGCATTGATACGGATTTTCTTTTCTGTTCTCCTGTCTGATCTGCTGTTGGTTTTACCTGTATGCCCCCCAATGCATCCAAGTACCCACCAATCAATGTGTTTACACCTAGACCTGGGGACCCATAGGCCATTTGTACAGGTTAGCAATGATAAAGGCAGGCTCCTTTGGGATTAATCACGCCGAGAAACTTAGGTTTCTGTGTTCGTCACGAGCCAGAGCAGCTCAGAAACAAACAATGCAGGAGCTTCAAGAATATAAACCCAGTGCTTGAGAAAGGTTTTGTTGGGAAAACAAGTGACTGAGTCATTGAAGAGTAAGGACAATATTGGTGCTGAACATGAAAACTTTGGGGCCAGAAGAGACAATGGAAAGATATAATTTTTGGTAACTAAAAAAAGTGCTCCAATTCACAGAGCATTTAGAGTAAATACAAACACTTTCATGTTAGATGAGATTGTTTTCAGATGCTGGGGATGACCAGCATTAGGACTTGGACAGTATCTTCCAGAATATTGAGATGCCTGCATCACTTTAGGGCATTGACCTTCCCAGAGGTTTCTAGGAAAGGTGGGCCCTAAAGAGGAGGTAGGTTCATGATCATCTGTGTGTGTAGATACAACTATCTACTGTATGACTGCTTACTCAGACCTTGAGTGAGTTTGCTTCAGTGGAGCCTATAACCATGATTTCTCAGTAGCCTGTTCTCTTTGAGGTTGCTGTAACTTTATCTGCTAGACACATTGGGGTAGCAAAGCCAAATAGCTCCAGGCAACTCTGTTGTCCACGGACAGTTGAAGCAAGTAAAGAGGTTTGTGAGCTGTCTTTCTCTTGGTTTAAGAAAGGTACTTCAAATCATTTCATCTCATTTATTTCCTTTGCAAAAACAAGTCTTTCAACTATCTGAAGCCACTTGGAGTCATTTCTCTTTTGGCAGAAAGTATCTGCTTTCTACCATAACTGAGTGTTTTTTAAGGCTTAAAAAAATGTAATGGACTTTACTGACCTCAAAATTTCCAACAGTCAGAGAGCACAGCAGCACTCAGGAATCTCTGGTTGAGTGGAGGCTGTAGCTGAGCTAGGCTGTGTCACCAGCTGACATCTCCCAAGGTGTGCGAACGTCCTGCTAACGAGCCTGGCCTTCAGGAGAGAAGGGCAGCTACAGCCCTTTGAGTAATTCCCAAGCAGCAACTTGGCGGCTTTTCAGATTTAAAATAGTGGGAGAATTAGTGGAAGTAATTTCAATCTCAATTATTTTCCTCTTATGGCTGAAAAAAGAATGCATGGAAAACTGGGACAATTTCTTTCCAAGTGTGTTGAAATGATATCAGAAGTGGAAGGGGGAAATGAGGGAAGCCCAACGTTGGCCCAACACGTCCTATCCTGCACGTCTGAACCCTGTGCCATCCAGCATCCACCTCTCTTGAATATATTCTCAAGTCCTGGCATAGCAGGAGTTATAAGGGCTGCTGGCAACATTTTCACTCTATCTGGTCTAAAAACAGCCCCTGATTTCCAAGCTGTAGAGGTTACATCTATTAGGAAAAAAAAAAAAAAAAAAAAAAAAAGGAAAATTGAACAGATATATGAGAGGTTCCTTCTGCTCCCAAGTAAAAAGTCCTGAGGTAGCCTGAAAGAAAAAAAAAAATTACAAGAAAAAGCAGCTGGGAGTCACTGAGTCTAATACAGATGTGCCTCTACCCTGCTGAAATTCTTTTTGCTTGGTCAATATTTCCATGTTTAAACCTCATATTGTGCTGCTGCTCTCGGGTCAACAGGGCTGCAAGATGTTTTTCAACCTCCTTCCCTCCTCGTGGCAGCAGTGGGAGGGTTGTTGGAGAAGTGCAGGAGCCCAGACTCACAGAGGGACTGAGAGCACAAAGACTACCTGCTGATCCCTTGGCGCTGTGGCCAAAGCAAGGAGCAAAGTTTCCCTGCGTCACAGCAAAGCAAAGTTGGAAGCAAAGTCTGTTTTGTCCTCTCCCCACTAGTTTATAATTGGCATTTAAATTGGAAAGATTTACAAACCACCTTTTCCAGCACATTACCCACGTCCTACAAGAACCCTGCAGTGCAAGCTATAAACTCCTGATCCTCGCAGCCCCCCTGTGTGTGGTGCCTATTCCTGCACACACTGCACATCTTCTGGGATATGAACTCAGCCACGTGCTCCAGCGCCATGCACCCCTGCTCTGTGCCCTGCAAGGATGCAGCCCCACTGCAAAGTGAAGGACAGGCTCAGGCAGAGACCGAAGCATCTTCCCTGGGGACCTCGCACCACCTGTGCACGCTGCTGAGATGGAAATATAAGCATCCAGAGATGGAAAATAAAAGCAAGGTGGCTTCATGTGTGCTCTGAATCCAATGCTTATGGGAAGGAATGACCCAGCTTGGTCCCACTGAAATCCCTTGTCCTTCTCCACCCTTATCCACCTCTCTTGGTGTCTTCTGACAGATGAATTTTACCTGTGGCTGTGTCACAGGACCTGAAAAGCTGCCTCTCTCCCCACAACCCACTGAAGTGAACCTCAGAGATCTGGTCTAATCAGCAGGTTTTCAGGGAAAATAAGATTTATTTATTTTTTTTTCCTTCCTGGCTGACTTCCATCAGCAGCAGCTCCAGCTATCCAAGGCACATCTCAATTAATTAATAGAGTCAAACTTTATTAGAGACGATCGTTGGCCAGAAATTACCCGATCCTGGGTCCTCTGCTTTTCTCCTTGTTTCTCCCTGTTGCTTTCTTCCCTCCTGCATGCCTCACCAGTGAAGTGTGTCCTGGCAAAGCCTGGCATGGGGAACGGGAGCTTTCTTAAGGAAGGAAGGATGGAAAGAAGGAATGAAAGGAGGAAGACAGAAGAGACAGGGGTAGGAGGGTGGGATGGGCTCAGCAGAGAGCAATCACATCCCAAACCAGGTTCATCCCCACCAAAACAGCAGCAGCAGAGGCTGCTTCGCTTCTGCAGATAAATGAGAGGCATTCTCCAGGGCTGTCAGAGCAGTACTTTTCAACAGCCTCAAATTATTATTATTATTTTCTTTTAACATGAATGCAAATACGTCAGCCTTTCTAGGTGGCTTCATTAACTGCTCAGCACATCACTCAGAGCCTTGCAATTCTTGTCAAGTATCCACATCCCCGTCCCATGCTCATTGCAGAGTCTGAATTCCTCTAATTCTATCTCGTGATGGAAAACAGGTTCAGGGGAGGATTAAAAACACATATATATACAAGAGATAACAGCAATTTTGCTTCTTCCTTGCAGTCGCTAAATAACAGGGCAGATATCTGCTGGAGTCACTGCAGCTTACACCCAGAGTAGCTCATTGCTATGTTGTGGTGATACAGGCAAAAATTGAGTCCCATCCTTGGTTTAGTAGGTTCATGTGGGAAAGGCAAAGTGGAGCAATGTGTGGGAAGAATAAATTCTTATTTTGCTTCTTGATTGCACAGGGAGGAAACAATAGCGTTACAGGACCATTATTAAAGCTGACCAAACTTAAAAAATAAACCTACATACAGTAGAAAATCCTCTTGTTACAACAAGATTTGTCTGTGCATTTTTAGAAATGCATCAGACTGCTTCTTCGGACCTCAGTACATGTCATTTAATTTCCCAGGAATTTTACTGATCTTTTCCTCAAAAACATCATAATAGGGGATGTGCATCACTTTGCTGTGTCTCTCAAGGTCAGAACCTCAGCTCACCGATGTCTTCTGCACCATTTGTTGAGCTGCCCAGTGTCTTGGTGCCTTTGGTCCCCTTGAGCCTGGCCTCAAGACTCAGAATTTCTCCTTGAAAGCCCCAGCTCCAGGCATCAGTAGGAGCCTTTCACTTTTTTCCCCTGAGCAGCCAGCTGTCATACATGAGGAGAGATGTGGGAAAGCAGAACGCAGAAGTGAAGCAAGAGGCACCGATTGTCTTCCCATCTCTTTTGGGATGCAAAAAGCCCACTCTTTTCCAATTTCTTTCAAGGTATTTCCAGGATGACTTTGTTTCTCCAGCTGCATCTCCATGGCTGTATAAGTTCCTTCTCCTCTTGGCCGCATGCCACAGAAAAGGCCTCCTTCAAAGCCTTCGAAGATGGAAGAATTCAATATATCTCCTAAATAAATGAAGCATGAAGAGGTGGCTTCTGTGACTCCTTTGAAGCTGGGGAGCTCAGCTGAGAGATTTTTCAGTGTCCTGCAAGAAAACACAGCCGAAGAGGCAGTTTTGAGGAAGGGAAAGCTGTGAGCAGCCACCCCTGGCCCTGCTTCATTTTAAGAAAAGTCAGAGAAACACGGTAAAGATGTGAGCAGAAGGCACAGCACACAGACTGGCTCAAAGATGTCAAAAGAGGATCAAAACCATTGCTTCAGACATGGATGGGGAAGAGCACGATGACTGATATGCAGGGAGAGGCAGTTTTAAACGTGTTTTGGCAGCTGTGTCTGTCTAAAAGGCCTGAGCCTCAATGTTCAGCTACACAAAAAAAGGAGATGCCAGCTGTCAAAAGTTGGGACTTTTCATTTTTAATGAAGGCTGGGTACTCCAAAGATTGCAGACTGATCTGGCAAAAGAAACAAAGGAGGTCCAGGACACTGATTAAACCCCACTTGCTCTTTTGTCGCTAATAAATCCTCGAAATCTTTAGAAAGCTCAAACCAAACTTTACATTTGGTGATGCAGTGATATTTTGCAGCTGAAGCAAATCTGGCTTTGCTGATGCATTATCTGCCTTCGCAGAGCCGTGGCTGCCTCCTGGAGGCTGCGAGCCCTCTGGTCCCTGGAGGGATGGAGGTGCCAGCTCTGGTCACCCTGCTCACATCAAAGGTGCCGGTGCACAGAGGAGCTGTCGGGGCGTCTGAAAGCAAAGGCGCCTTTGGAGAGGTTGGGAGCACATGTTTACAGATGAAATGTTTTTTTGTGAGCTGCTTGGGAGCAGAGAAATGTGAAGAGGAGAACAGATTGCCAGACTTGAAACAGCAATGCTGGGAGCTGTAAAACTGGCCATATATGAAAAAAAAAAAAAAAAAAAAGAAAAGAAAGAAAGAAAGAAAGAAAAAAAAAAAAAGTGGAAGTTAAGGAGGAAGAAAAGGCAGTCTCCTGAGGGCTAAACTCTTTCCACTCGAACCATTGCAACATCCCTTTGGTTGCAGTGGGGGAGAAAACCCCCACCATGCCCTTCAGCTTGGATAAGGGACCTCCAACCAGACCCTCCAAAGCAGACCACCCCGGTGGCTGCACCGGGGCTTATGTGGATGCAGATGGTACTGGGTACTTTGCCTCCTCTCCAGCCTTGCAGAGCTGCTAATTGCTTTGTTAGGTAAATGGTGATACCAAGGTGGGAGGAGAGCAGGGATAGGACTCAGCACAAAGCAGAGGTGTTACAGAAAGCCTTTAGTTTTCCCCTGCCCACTTGCTACCAAAAACAAATGTTGCTAAAAGACAACCCTCAAAACCTAGGATGGAGAAGCAATGCTCACGCTGTGGGTATCAGACCCTTCTGAAGGGAAACAAATGCTTTTTTTCTTTTAAAAACCTTTTTTTAAAGTTGTTAATTCTCATGTATGCGTCTGGTGTCACCAGCAGAGTAAAGATGGCTTATTCCAAATCAATTAAAAAGGCCATGTGAAATTTCAGTGTGAAACTGAACAAGGTCATAAGCTTTCCTTTACAACCCATAGCTCCTCACCAAAGCCCCAAACAGCAGAGGAAACCTCGCACACTCCTGACTCACCTGCTACTCTGTGATTATAGGAACCGTATCTTTTAATGCAGGACCTGAAGCAAGAGGCATCTGCTGTTGTGGTTTTTCTTTGCTTGTGTTCGGACCTTAGTGTGCAGATAGATTATTCTCTGAGTCTGGAATAATTTGCAATATTCCTCATATGGCCCGAAAATGCTTTGTCTGAGAAGTGCTGCCACGCACAATTCCTTGCAAACTATTGCTTAAAGGAGGTTTTTATCTGCTCTGTAAGCAAAGATAGGGACTTCGGTTCGCAGAGGCAAGCCATGCAAAACCCAAGTGCTGTGTGTGCAACCCGAGCTATAATAATGTTTATAGCTCTGCCAGGGCTGTAGCAGAAGCAGCTACTCACTCTGGGAGGTTCGGGTTCAGCAGAGAAACAAACGAGTTGAAAGCAGGGATTTTAAGCTCAGCAGCAAAACCAAACTGAAAACCTGAGTCAAGGCAGCACACAGAAAATCATGGGTGGAGATGGGCATGGGCTGTGTGGGGGGACATCACAGAGACCCATTTGTGCCTTCCACCCATTTCCTAGCATCTAGGAAAACCTCACCCTTCAGCTCAAAAAAACAAACCCTCCACATGCCTTTAATAGCCAGTAAATGCTGCGGAGAAGTCCCTGTTTTCAAGGTTATACCCAGGGGGCCTGTCAGAGTGTATTTAATGCAGATTTCCTCAGCCATCCCGAGACTAGAAATGTGATGGTTTTTGAAAGGAGAAGGAGCATTCCTCTGCTCCAGTGAGAGGGAACCCTTTTTGATGCTGCTAGCCCCACTGACCAAGGCAGTGGTCAGCAGCCACCAGGACCCCAAGCTGGGTGGTGAGGGGTGGAAGATCAGAATGACCCTCTCATGGAAAGGTTTGATGTCCCTTGTATACAAACATGACTCCTAGCAGCTCTTCTTGGGGCTGTCCGAGTTTGGGGTCAGGGTCTTTGGGCTGTTTTCTCATCCATTTGAGTCCAGGTCTCCACATCCCAGAGGGAAGCAGAGACCACTCCAGGCAAGCCTCACCTCTAATCCAAAAAATATTATGCATTTTATAATATTTGTAATGTATTCCCTCCTATTTACCTTCCATTTTCACTCCTTTTCCCCTAGAAGGTCTGATTCTGAGGGGAGAGAGAGAGATACTGAAAACTATACTCACGGGTGCCGTCCTGCAGCTCAGCTCAGGGCTGTTGTTATATGGCCAGTCCAAATATCTCTTGATTTTTTCCCCTTAAGCTCATCTTTCCACAACTTTGCAGATGAGATCCAGTAACCAAAGCCAAGCAGCTAAATCATCCAACTCTTTTTTTCCCCCCCCTTTTCTTTTGTTTGCCCAGGACAAGTCTGTTGACATCACAGAGAATGTTTCCTTTTTCAGCCTTTCCATATTTTTTTTCATTATTTAAAATATTTTAAGGAGGTTTTTACAATTATAGAACATTTGTTCTGCCAAATGCCCATCGGTATTAAAAAGCTGGGGGAGCTTTTATCCTCCTCAACAACCCTTAGGAACAGATGATGTTGAGTTTAATGTGACCAGTGTGTTGGGTCCCTGAAAGCAGCAGTGGTGCTGATGTATCTGAGCACATTTTCTGGTCATAGTCCTGTTTATACTGGTGTTTTTCCATGTCATGCAGACATGACACTTGTCCTGGCAGGGGACATTTGTTCCACGGTTCTCTTTGTCTTCTTGCTTTTAGCTAGAGGTGAAGGACTCTGATAGAAGATAGCTCAGATTGCAGATACCTCTGCAGTGCCTATGGGGAGGGAGGGTGAGGCTCTTGCAACATTATTTTTGCAGGAATAACCCTGCACCTAAAAACACTCTTTTATTTAATATTTAATATTTATTTATTTATTTATTTATTTAAGGGAGAACATTTGCAGGCTGGTAAGCCAGCCCTTTGGGTGCAGGGTGGCATACCTCTGACAGAGGAAGAACACACTACCTGAAATTCTGCTGCATGATTTGAATTGCAGTGTCAGACACCTGAAAGAAGTCAAGTTGTAGATGGGGTTGCCCTCCTGTGTCTTTAATTGATGCTTATGATCCTTGTTACTACTTGGAGGATCATGTTCTACATACTTTTATGCCTTTTGGGTCTTCTGGAGTGGACAAGATTGTCTGATACCCTTGTAAGGTGGACAACCTGTGGAAATGCTCACAGCAGGGTATTGTGGATGTTTACATGGGCCTAAAGGGAAAATGAACAAGTTCCCCAAAATAACTCCACTGAGAGCCATTGCCTCAGTAATTCTGGCTCAGGATGTCCACCAGCCAAAAGAGCTGAAGGCTGGAGGGGCATCAGAGGGCAGCACCATGCCCTGTTTCCATAGGGCATCGCCCCCAGGCATCATCTGCTGGTCACAGCTGAACACAGGCTGCTGGGTGGGATGCATCTTTGAACGGCTGCTCCTATGTAAATCTGGGTTAGGGGAGGTTAAATGCCACTTTGTGGGGTCAGTGAGTGATTTAAGATGTCAGAGCAAAGGTCAGCCCAGCAAGATCGTTTGCTGTGCTCCCAGCTCAGCATCACTGGCAGCTGAAAAACTTTCCAGGTCAGAGGTTGTGCCCAGACCCTTGCATTTAGTAATACCCCCAGTGGATCGCACAGCTTCATTCCCCCCAGGAGATACATCCACGATCCAGGGCTTCTGCTTTACTGTTTGCATTCTGGGCACTTCCAGTCCAAGCTCCGAGGAGGGACAGAGCTGAGGCTGCCGTTGGGTTTGGTGACCTTGAGTAGCAAACCCCAAACCACAGCAGCTCTCCGGACTTGTACTCCCACCACAGCCACTGCCCTGCCTTTGTAAGAAATTAATTGCAAACAGCAAAATGCACCCACGGTGCAGGGGGGATGCTGGGGGAAGAGGAGCTTGGAGATGCTGGCGGGGTGAGGCTGGGCTCGAGCACAAGCATAGCCTTGTGCTGCAGCCCCGCAGCGGCTTCCCAGCCTGACAGGGAGAGAAAGCGGACGGACAACAGATGGAGAAACAAACCCAGCAGGAGAAGATGTTTTGAGAAGAGGGAGGAGGGGAAGAAGGCGAGGGAAAATGCAGACAAGGGGGAGGGTGTCAGCACATGAGAAGAAGACACTGTCTTTCAGGATTAGTCCTTAGGCGGACTGTGTTCATGCCCAGGGTGATTTCTGATGCTAATCAGGCAGGCGTGGGAAGAAGGAAGATATCAGCCTCTCTGCTAGGGTAAGAAGGGATGTGATATCTTTGCTAAGTGAGGAGAGAGAAGCAGCACAGCTACCTGAGGTCCTTGGCAGCACTCACAGCGTGGAGCCCCAAGACAACAGCTCGGGGCAGGAGGGATGGAGGGGCAAGACTTAAAGAGCTCATTCATATGCCTGGAGTCAAAACACTTCTAAGTGGCTCTGATCAAAACGAAGGGCGAGCTTTTTACCCCTCCCTCCAGGGCAAAGCTAATGACCTGGCTCTGAATCCACCACCCTGCTGTCCCACTCCCCACCCCAGCCCAGCTGCTCGTCCCCTGCCAAACTGGATAGACTGGTCCTTGCTGTGCTGTCTCTGCTCTGTGCAAGGATGGAGGTGCAAGGATGGAGGAGTCTGGCTCTGTGCCATGCTCAGGGTGGAGACATGTCCCTGGAGCTCATATCAGCATCATTTTTTATTTTTTTTTCCCCCAGTATGTATGTGCAGGGATGCTAGCAGTGATGCTTGAATAGTTGTGACTTGGGTGGATGTAAAGGGTCTTTTATAAAATTCTCTAGGATTATTTGCTTAGAACTGATGTTGGTTTTGGTCCCAGAGAGGAGAAAATTGCTATTTTGCTGCCCAAAAAAAGCTTTAATCAACTTAACTCTGAAGTCTTTGAAATCCAACAGGGTGCAAGTGTATCAAGGCAAGTTACTCCCGGTTTCTCCTACAGAATTCAAAATCACAGAATCACAGAATTAAAGAGCAGCTTGGGTTGGAAGGGACCTTAAAGATCATCCAGTTCCAACCCTGTGCCATGGGCAGAGACACCTCCCACCAGCCCAGGCTGCTCAAAGCCCCATCCAGCCTGATGGTCCCAGGTCTTTCACAGGAGGTAAGAGCACCAGCTCCTACTCCCAATACCTGATTTTCTCAGGAACCAAATGCTATTTGTATTCTCTGACTCAAACAGGAGGAATTGCAGCAACCTTGCAAGGCTCAAGCTTTGCAAAGCTGCCTTGTGGACTTGTTTTCTCTTTGACACCAAGCTTTCCTTACCCCGCACATGTAACCCATCTCAGGATGAGACCCTGGGCCTCAAACAGGCCAGCTGAGAGATAACAGAATGAGGAGGGGTGAAAAGGAGAGGGAAATGATCTGGGAAGTCAAACTGAACACAGACGAGATAAATAAAACTTTGCTTTGTGCTTGTGCGGAGAGCGGCAGAGCAGGACCCACGCACACTTGGAGAGGGTGGAAGGGAGGGGCGGTTTCTGTCCCTGGATTAATTTAGTTCTCAGAAATGTGAGCCCAAACAAACCAGCTGATTTCCAGTGTCTTGGGGAAAAAAAAAAAAAAAAAAAAAAAAAAAAAAAAAAAAAAAAAAAAAAGTACAGGAAAACAAATACACCCACTAAAGAGAATTTAACTGAGATGTAAATAAATATAGGCATATCCACACCGAGCCCCAGACCCCCAGCTAATGCTTAGCTCTTTATCCCCATATTTATGAAGGATCTCTGCTAATTCACATCTGCTGAAGTTCTGGCTCCACACTTTCAAATGGCCAGAGTTTCTTTAAAAGATAATCGGCACCTCCAAAGGCTTTTCTTCCTCCTATCCACCTTCCCACCAGGATAAAAGATTCCCCCGCATAATAATTGGCCAAAATGGAAATTGCACACGTTTTTCCCTAAGGTATGCACAGCTGAGCATCTGTGGTCTCAGCTGGGAAGTTCGATTTTATTCAGCCATTCAGCCCAGGTGCTCAATAAAAAATGCAAGAGTGACAACAACAACGACAAAAAAATATATATAAAAAAATCAAAGGGCAAAAGAAGGTAATACTGCTGCCAGCTAAACAGCTCTTTTTAATCTGGGCTCTGTCCTCCTCCTTTTGAGGGGGAACGGTGTCGTTATTAAAGTCAGATGAGAGGGAGAGATGGGATCCTAGGTGTGCGGGGCTGGAGTGGTTTGCGGAGATAAGATTTAATTTTTGGAGCCAGGAGCTGGAGCTTTGTTGTTGCAGGAGGGCGTGCGTGTGCTGGGGGAGGCTGTGGCGAGGGGGAGGCACTCTGAAACTTCCCCCGGCAATCGACCAGAGGCAGGCCCAATTGCTGAAAAAAGAGAATTGCTCCTGTGGTTTTTTGGATGGAAATATCATTTGAAAGCTTCCTTTCTTTTTTAGGAAGAGGTGGAGCTCCTGATGATGTAGTCCTTGCACCTTTTGTGGCTTGCCAAGGCATCCAAAGTGCAGTGAGCACCTGTGTGGGCACATGGAGCCTTCCCAGTCTCTCCACTGGTTATAATGGGGGCTGAGACAGCCGTGCTGCCTCTCAGATCTTCTTGGTGATGTTGAGCTCCATTCCTTCTTGCTTGTGGTTTCTCTCTCCTGTTCCTCGTGGCTGGAAAGACCTTGTACCAGTGCTGAAATGCTCAAGGGCAGTTGGCCTGTTGGCCAGTTTGGGAGGGCGTTGCACACATGCAGCTTTGGAAACTCAGCTTCTCCAGACACAGCAGACCCTGGCCATAAATAACCAGCCTGATTTGGAGGGGTGCTGACTCTCCCCTTCAACAGAGGAACACAGAAAATGTTTGGCACCCCTGGAAGGCAGACCATGAGTATGCCAGGAGTGATGGCAGCCAGCTGCTTTCGGGATGCCAAACATCCAGGATTTACAAGAGACCCTGTGCAGCTCCTTCAGGATCCCCAGCCTGTATTTTCCAACCCATTCTGGGAAAATCTTCATTATCATTACAGATAATGCTATGGCATTACACAGAAATAGATGAGGTTGGCCTTGGGAGATCTTCTAGTCCAAACCCCCTGCTCAAGCAGAGCCACCTAGAGCTGGTTGCTCAGTGCTGTATCCTGACAGGTTTTTCACATCTCTAGGGATGGATGCACTAAAAAAAATCACAGTGATGAGTGAATGGCTTCTCTTTTTTATTATTTTAAAGTGGTTTTAAAGTACACCTATCCTGATGCAAGAAATCTCACTTCTTTTTATCATTGAAATGGAGCAAAATTTCAGTGATAGCTTCAGCTTGATGAGAACTGGGTGTTTTCCCATCTACCAAAAAAAAAAAAAAGGGGGGGTGGGAGAGAAAAATGGGAGAGAAAAAGAGGATGATTTGTCTTATTACACTGTAAAACTGTGAATCATGCTAAGAAGAAAGAGGAAGAGCATCAGCCAGACATGCTTTTTGCAAATTCCACCTGGATTTACCACTGAGCTTGCACTTGCTGTCAGTGCTTACTCAGCAGGGCAAAGTACAGGTATTCCCCTGCAACCCACGCCAGATTCTGTCTAAGAAATGTGATGGTTGAGTTGTGCCTGCTGGGGACCATCCAGAACCTTGTCAAAGAACCCAGGACAGGCAGCAGAGGTTGGTCTTGAAGCTATCTTGATCTTGAAGACCTTCATGGTGGGGATCATCTCTCTTATACAGAGAAACTGACATGGTGAGATTGATATCCTCCTGTGTTACGAAAATCATGATGCCACCACTGGCAGACACTGAGGAACCACAAAGAGGGGAAATAACTTGCCCACAGCTGTGCAGCCAATCTGTTTTGGAGGTGGAACAACCCTAAGGATTCCTGGCTGTGTCTGATGCTTATCAACAGGTTTCTAATGAGAAACTCAAACTTAATCCACACTATCTTGGTGGACTTACATATTATTATTATTTCTTAATTGACATCCACTTGATCAGAAAAGTATCTCTGAGTGAGAAAAAAAAAAATGCATGCTTTCACAAAATGGTGGGGATGTGAGCTCCCAAAGCAGACATCGGTGTGAGACAGTGAGAACCCTCTGGACACGGGCATGTAACATTCAGACATCCTCCTGCATTCATAAAATTGGGGTCAATAACACCATTACTGCTGCTAACTACAGCAGCCCCATTTCCCAGAACGTCAGCTATAATAAAATAGCTCCCCAAATGTCAGCCTGAGCATAAAGGATATTAGAAGCCTAATGGAGCACATTCATAGTTCTAATTGTGAGTAAAATATCAGCAAACGACTGAATACTTCAACAGGGTTGTTTAATAATTAGGCCAGGATGCAAGAGACAGGATTCAGCTTGCTGCTGAAAATGAGGAAGGGCTTGTGATGAGGGGAATAAAGAGAGCCTTTTGCAAAGGCAATTTGAGACGAAATATTGCTTGGAGAGTGCTGTAAAAAATGTCATGGGATATGGTCTCAGCATGCAGAGTCAACAGGAGGGTGAGCTTGCTGCACTGATTGCCCAGGGAGGAGACTGCCAGAAAAAGATGTTGGTGAATAAGCTAAGTTTAAATAGAAACTTTATCATGTTTGCTTTCATTTGGGTTTTTACATCAAAGACCTCATTTATCTTCTCCTTGGAGCAAAAGGCTACATGAGGCAGAGACGTCCTACCACCTGAGCAATAGGAAATCCCAGCAGCATTGAGCCAGTAACATTAAAGCCCATCTTTGCAACTGAGCTTTGACTTTTACAGTCTTTGGGGATCCTCCCCGTCCTTTCATTACCGTGCTTCCCTGACTGTTGCCATCCTTCCATGTAACAGCAATGAATTGTTGGTGAGATGTTTGCAGTTGCAGAAATACGGGGAGTTTTCCTGGTCCTACACAGGGATGGGGCACTCAGCCCATCTCCTCCCACCACGGTGTAGAGACACCACAACCTTTCGTGACTCCATCCAAGACAATGTCCATCAATGCCACCGTGATACAGCATAGAGAGGAATGGCACAGGTAAAGAGGGTTTTGTGAAGATAAATAAAAAGATTAAAAAAAAAAAAAAAAAAAAAGATAAATAAAAGGTGATAGAAGTTGACGAATACCTGTGACAAATGGACCATAGATGTTTGAGAAGATCCCAGTGGATTTTAGGGTATCAGTGTTCCTCCTCTATCCAGTGCAGTGCTGCTGGATTTTGGGACAGGCAAACAGGCGAGATGTCTTGCTTGTGCCTCCATCAGTTGCGCTCGTGACAACTTCTGTGGCACTTTCAGCAATGTCAGCAGAGTGCGATCACTGGCATCCTGGCCCTGCTCCAGCAGTAGTAATTATACCCTGCCTCCCCAAATTCCTCCTGTAGTCTCAATTAAAAACAATTTTCTTCTTCACTTCCTGCCCCAAACAGTTGCCTCAATTAGTAGTGCAGTGTTGATTAAACAAGCCAGTTCCTAAAGATAGTTGGAAAGGGTTTGGGAGTCCTTGGGGATCTGAGCGCTGATGGAATGCAAAATATTAATAGAAATCAATAGAATTAATGGGTTAATTCTGTGCTAATACATAGTGCTGGAGGAGAAGTTAGGCTAATGAAAATGCATGTATTCCCTAAACTATTCCATTTGCATCAGATGATTCATCCACTACTGCTTCTTTCAAACAACATTATGAGATTAAAAGCACATTTGCTAAGTGTACATGACCAAGTGGGGGAAAGGAGCACGAAGTTGCTTTCAGGAAGCTCTGCCGTATCCAGTTCTTTCAGTAAGGTGGTCTCTCTGTACCTGGCTCTTTGCAGGTTAGGTGAGGAACAGAGGGAAATTGGAGAGCTGCAGTAAAGGGAGATATTTTCCATGCTAAAGTCCATGATAAACCTTGTTGTGAATAAGCTTTATTTTTCTATTCTGGATAGACCCATGGAAAAACAAAGTTACCCATGGAAAAGCAAAGCTCATGGATTTTCCTGGCTTGTGAATGGCAACATGTCTGAGAGCCCACCAGTAAAATGGGGCAGTAACTGCAAATATATGGGGCTGCAGGAAGAAATGCACATTTCTGACATGCTTGGACATCCCTGGCTATCGCTGGGCCTCAGCCCTTAGCAAAGACCAACAGGAAATATTGGTAAAATGTGGTTTAGTCTGGAGAGGAGGTGCAGGGAGACATGATTACATCCTCGAACAGCAGAGGAGGTAACCCATAACTTGCAACTATTGATAAAGGGCAAGACATCATGGATTTAACATGAGGCAGGATCAGGATTTAGGAAACATTTTTCGAGCCCAGGTACATCTTCCAAAATATTTCAAAACCACCCAGACTCTGGTCACCTTTTCAGCCTCCTCCAGTCCCTGCGAAGCCAAAAGGACACCCCTGCAGACCCAAGTTGCCTGATGCAAAAAGGAGTCCAGGAATTATCCTTCCAACATACCAGGGGTCCAACATCCCAATGGCATCACTGGGTAGAGCCTGCAGCCACTGAATGCTTGGGTTGCATGTTCTGCATTGAATTTGTTGCGTTGTATGTGCAGTACAATGCATTTATGTTATTCCACACACAATCAAGGAGTATTTTTGCCATGTCCCTGTGTGGTCAGCCTGATAAAAGAGCCCTTTGTAAGCTGCATCCAAAGGCCACCCGGGCAGCTGGCGACTCGGCAGCAGCACTTCAAAAGTGAGGCAACTGCTTGCTATGGGGCCGTCCAGATGCTGGCCATGGGGCAGCCTCAGCCCTATAATGAAACCCACTGAGCAGGCAGTTATTCTAACCGAGCAGAACAGGTTGCAAAACCTTTGAAGGTTGTTTCTCCTCTGTGGGAAATATTGACAAAACAAGAGGCGATAAAGACACTCCCAGCAGCCTGCTGAATTTTTGGCAAAAGAGAAAATGTTTTTGGCTGAAAATGAGGTGATTTGGATCCTGAACTGCATCTGTAGTGCATGCTGGGAGAGGAAATCCAGCTGTGAAACTCAGAGCAGAAGCAAGCCAGATTGCAGGACTCGCCATGGCCACAGTTCAGAGACCACATTTGTCTTGGTCTGGGGAGGTTTGTGTTCTTGATTTAAAGACAAAAGCACCTTTCTCTTTCTTTGCCTGTGCAACTCCACTTGCTCTGTGCAAGGTCAGAGCTTTGGGTGAGCAAAGAGTATGCCTGACCCCACTGCAAAGTGGGACACAGCTCTTGGTGAGACATTTCTGAGCCCTTTTTACATCTACATTCCTCCCCTCCAAAGTCTGGAAAAGGAACCAGTTGAAGTCACCCAGGCCAAAAGATGTGCTGCAAACACAACATCGCCTTATCTCCAGTTTTCCCTAAATCACTTGCTGAATGAGTCCTGCTATCTCCAGACTGCTTCCACTTTGAATTAAAAGGCATTTTGTATTGACCTTATACTATCCCAATCCAAGCTTAGGAATGAATGCAGTGGTCAGAGCTGCCGTCAATATGCAGATAGATTTACTTGCTATTAACAATAACAGATTTTCCGAAAAACAATTGCAATTTGGGACAACCTTTTCCCCTCAAAATACACCTCACTTAAAGTAAAACATAGGAAAGAAGTTGTTTTATTTGAGGGAGGGAGGGCTTCATTATAAAATTTGAGGAACCCCTCTCTTTTTTGGTCTAAATGAGGTTTTTAGCCAATTCTGCTTTGCAGAGTGACTCCACAGCTACTGATTACAGGAATGATTACTAAAGAAAATCCAATGTGGACTAAATCCCCCAAACTCACCCTTCTCTCTACAGCACAAGCGATGAGCTTTCTCCTGCTGACAGGGGGTCTCTTATCCTCTCTGTGGGTAGCCAGGAGACAGTGCCTTTACCCAGCCAAGCACATACGATATTGACGAAGTATTTTCCTTAATTTACTAAAAGTGCCATTGATTCCCTGCTTGATCTATTGTTCTTCTGGACCTGAGCACCACCGTGTTTTTCCCATAATGAGCTCCATATTCAGAAGCACTTAAGCGAGGTGGGCACCTCATTTCCAGAAGTGTTTTATGATTGTAGGAGCGTGAGTTTCCCAGGCTGTGTATAAATTACAAGACCATGAGAAATGTCTCGTTGCTGTTCCCACTGGTGCACTTTGGCCCTGGCCCAGAACTGCACCAAGGGCTCAGCACACACAGGTCTCTTCTTTGGGATGTGCTTTGGTCTCTGTAGGAAGGAAACCTGGATGCACATCCTAGAAGGATCTAGGGAGAGTTCAGGTCACTGAATCATAGAATTGTTCAGGTTGGAAAAGTTCTCTAAGATCACCTAATCCAACCTTTAACATAGTGTTAAAGTACACCACTAAACCATGCTACTAAATTCTACATCTCCACATTCCTTGAAGACCTCCAGGGACAGAGACTCAACCTCTTCCCTGGGCAGCCTGTTCCAACATCACACAACATCACACAACAGTAAAGAAATTTTTCCTAATATCCAACCTAATGTATTAGGAAGGTCAACAATGCTCATCTCAGTGACCCTTTGCTCCTCCTCCTGATGAAATATGAGTTCGTTTAATAGAAATATTCCAGTCTACCTTCACTGTACTTGCCCCAAGATGTGTGAAGTCACTCCTGGAACCTGTGCACACCTGTGTGTTTTTGGGGCTCCAGCAAGATGCCGCACAGAACACGAGCTGTCCCTTCATCATCACCCAGAGCTGAGCAGGGCAGAACCATCCTGAGCTGCTGCCTCTTCCTCTCCCCAGCCCAAATGCATGGTCCCACTGGACACCCAGTGGCATGGTGACACCAGGGAAGAGTCTGGTTCAAAATGTGCGAGTCCCGTGTGCAACAGACACACTCATTGCACCACTTTTCTGATGCTGAACACAGTTCAGTCTGCTCTCAGAGCAGCCAAATATCTGCAGTGCTCAGCAGGAGGTCACTGCATGGTACTCCACTAGACGCAGCCCTTTGTAAGCAGGTGGCAGATGAAAACCTACTGTCCTGATTTCCTCTGTCATATCATTAATTACTGATTTGCGGCACAAAGACATCACTGAATATTCAGAGCAGAGATTCTGCAATAACCTTGCTGACCACCAGCAGGGCTGAAGCCTCCAGTACAGGTGTTTGAGCCTCCAGAAGAGGAGCAGGACCAGCCGGTCACACCAGCAAATCCCCTAGCCTGTGAAACTTGCCTTAAATCTCTTAATTGTCTTTAATGCGTTTGCTGCACCATTGACTTCATTGCAGAATTCACTCCAGCAAAAATAAGACCCAAGTCTGTTCCTTGTGTACTTGAGACATCGGCAATATTAACAAAAATCCAGAGTCACCAGACAGAGCTCTGTGGAATTACTGCGGCTTTAAAGTTGTGTAACTGTGATTAAAACCTTGTCCTTACATTAATTCATACTTCACAGGCCTGTTTTGGACATTTCACATTGTGGCTCCACTGGGGAAATTCCAGCTGCGTGTTCTAGATTCATGAGCTGTTTTATTTTGTCATCCCTTCAGTCTGTTGTCTCTGTGGCTACTCACTCAGAGGAGAGGAGAATTATAGCGGCTTTCCCCTGGGCTGGTGTAAATCAGCAGAGCTTCAGCAGAGTGCTCTGAGTGAGCCGCATCCTCTGTGCCTGCTCCTCATCTCCGGAGATGAGGAATTTCTAGGCAGACAATGGCATTGTGAACAACAAGCTGTGAACATGCATGCAGCATGACTGTAGGACAATATTCCCTCGAAAAAGGTCACACAAGTGACCTACAGAGGGATTATTTGCCAGCATTGGGGGTGGATGGAGAGGAACAGTGCCCCGTTTAGGATGTGTAGCCTGTGAACAACGAAGTTTGCAATGTTGCCTAAAATCCTGAGACTTCAGCTTGCAGAAGCAAGCTTTAAAGGCAACTCAGTTATCTTAAAACAAGTAACTTCACAGCAAAACAGTTAGCCCAGAAATGTGTTCGCAGTCACACTTTTAATTTGGGGCACTTACAGGAGATTAAAAATCCTTTCCTAAAAGAAACCATCAGGAAAGGGCTCTAGAGTTTTGGCACTGACTTTTGGGGCATCTTCTGAAATATTCTGATTTAGAACTGTTTAGTTTCCTCTGCCCAGTGAGAAAGATGCATCCCATGTGCAGTATTACATTTGACTCTGTCCGATACCCTGCATCAGTGGTGAAAGGATCGTCCAGTTCAATGTCTGGACCCCAAACTTTAGCTGGACTTGTAGGCGATACTTAAGACCAATGTTTGCCGAGCCCAGGAGAACTAAAGAGGCTGGAGAGAAGTTCAACCCACCTCTGACCTGTTCCCACTAAGTCTGTCCCTCAAAAATGCCCCAGAGGAGCTGCAAGAAATTTGGAACTGGGTAATTCTGAAGTGAGCATTTCAGAGGGGATGTCTGTGGTCAGCAGGGACACAGTGGCACCTAAAGAAAGTTGATACAGTTCCAATTTGTAGTCAAAGTCATGCAGAAAAGGTCAATGCCCCTCAAGGATTTAGGAGCTTCAATCCCATTTAATCAGACACTTCCAAATTGGCACCTTCTTCAACACTGGAGGCTCTCTGTGCCCCAGCAAGCATTAAATCAATGGCACTGAGACATGGTCCTGGGCACAGTCAGGCCATATGAGCAAATCACCTTGGTCAGGTAAATTAGCTGTGCACAGATACCTCTGTCTTGTGCCCAGATCTAGTTCTGGAGTGCTCCAGATTCACTCCAAATACCACCAGGAATAGATGCCCCATGGCTATCGCTTACCTGGCTGTAAACCTGGGGTCCCAAAGCTCCCTGTGCAGAACGCAGCATTTCCAAACCCACCTCTGAGCTGGGGAAACCAAATCATGGAAAGGTTGAGGGTCTTCCAGCATTACTGCTAGGAACTAGATCAGGAGCCCTCATCCAAGGCTCATATGTTGTGTACAAACCACATCACACCACCAGCATCTCTCCAAAGCTTCTACGTGTCCTCTCATGAGGCATGAAGCATGTAACGTGGTGTTCACTGCTCATCCCATGTGTGCTCTTTAGATGTAGAGGATTTGGGGAGGCAGGAGGTTCAGTGGTGCCTGGAGATGCCCATGCCCCTCTCTAAGGTAATTTGGAAAGCTGTGACATGTTTATTCTGGAGATACTGAGGGCGGTGAGAGGTCATCTGAGGTATATTACACCTGCTAATATGCTGTGTCGAAGAAGAGGAAGAGTGGCTTGATCTTATTAGAGAAGGTTAAGGCAGAAAAGTCAAGCAGTCAAAAGGCAGGCGATGACAGATCCAAGACTGCCAGTGCAATTTAATTCTTTTCCCCTGGTGCATATCCATTCTGATATGGTCTTTAATTGCATGATTAAAAATATTGATACTGTTCTTGGACAAGATAACAATCTGTAGCACGGAGGTACTGAGCAACTGAAGGCACAGGTCCTCAACATAGACACATAAGCAAGGCAAATGCAATGAGTTTTTTTCTTTAGCTAAATGCAAAGTCAGGCTTCCAGGATGGGAGGAAAACCACAGTCCCTTATCACAGAATGAGGATTTTTTAGCAGAATGAGAAGGTTTTAGGTCATGGTGGACAAGCAGTCCTGATAATTTGCTGAGAAAATGCCATCTGCGGGTCTCAAGCCCTCCATGGACACAGAAATAGAGATTCTGTGCTGGAGAAGACCACCACAGCTGGGGTGGATGGCAAAAAAAGTGGGGACAGGCCTCCTCCATATGCCTGGGAGGGCAGATTTTGAACCACAGGATCATCAGAGTAAAGAGCTGCAGAAATTATTTGCAATTCTGCAAAGACCATCCAGGGACAAGGGTTTTAAGGCAAAAAAGGCTTGTTGCAGAAGGGGGGTGAATGGCGAAATGATTGTGTTGTCAAATGTTTTTCAACAGAAGGAGAAACCTGAAAAGTATCAGTATTAAAAAAAAAAAAAAAAAAAAAAAAAAAACTCACAGAGAAAGAAATAATAAGAAGTGGGGAAAGAATCTGGGAAGCAAGGAGCCAAAAGAAGCACATTTTTGCAAGAAAGGTAATTAACCATTGGAATAAACTCCCCACAATAACAGATTTCTTTGTCTCTTGAGGTCTCCTATCAAGGGTGGGTGTTTCTTTGGAAAATTTACTTGAGCCAAAAAGAAATTACAGGGGTCATTACAACCACAAGCGGATGCAGTCCTCTGGCCTGTGTTATGGAGGAGGTCAGCTCGAACCTCCTGGTCTCTGAACTTGTGAATCATGCAGTCCTTTTGCATTCTGCAGGGCCTCTGCCTCACTCACGCACACAGTGCTGAGGGATTTAATCAACTGCTTGCTGACAGCAGCAGAACGGCGATGCTCACACATCCTGGCTGCAGTGCACGTCCTGGCAGGAGAGCCGCCGAGTACTTCAGACCTTTTCCCTCTTCCAGCCCTTGGTGGGTTTTGCTCCAAAAGCCTGGCACTGACCCACTTCGAGGCCGTGCTTATTAGCACTGTTCTGCTCCACCACCACGTCCACCCTCTGCTCTTCCTACAGCCTCCGACAATCCCAGAACCTATCCTAATTTGCTGCCTCTCCTTGGGCTCGTTTGCTCCATAGCAGCTGCTGACAGCTCATGAAGAGACCACACACGCATAGGAGCTTGCACCCATGCTGACATCCTAAACTTGTCCATCATCTGCATTTCCAGCAGGATCCTCCTTCAAGGTTGTACCCTGCTCTTCGTGGGTGGAGCTGGTCTGGTCCATTCCCACCTGGCTTTAATCTCTTTGACATGGCCTACGTGGTTTTAAACGGGGGTAGTGACCTTCCTTTTCAAAGGACACTGCAGTCCCTACCTCTTTTGATGATTCCCAACCTTACTCTTTATCAGGACCTTTCTGCCTGGGGAAAAAAGGTAGGAACCCAATTCTTCCTCAGGCATCAGGAACCTTGAGTTCATCCACAGCTGAAAAAACACTTTGAAGATGAAAAGCTGCCGCTGCAGCCCTCTGGCTTATTGTTTATCCCTGCACACAGCCAGGGATGCTGGCCCCTGACTGCAGTAGTGCTTGCAGAGTGGCGTATGACTCTATAAGGTGAAAAACAGCAGAGGATTTGGGCTTGACTGGTTGTATTGTCCCTGGCTGGGTCCCAAGCAGCCCTGAACTACTCCTCACCACGTGATGGAGGAAGGGGGTCCTCACAGCCAGATGCTGGCAGAAATTTACATTGTCTTCAGTGGAGCAGTGCAGGGTTGGGAGCGGTCTCGATGTACCATGATGGGGGGGGGGGGGGGGGGAAGGTTATTGAAATAACAAAAACCATTCAAGGAGAGCTACGATTAGCTGGACTCTATACAGACTGTTATGAGGAATGCTGGACTTTATTGCTTCTGGCTTTGTCAGCTGCCTCTGGTCTATCCAAACTTCATGACACTTAACGTCAGATTAAACATTAAACTTCTCTAAATTGGCCAACTGCAGTCAAACGAGAGCAGGGGACAGAGACCAACCACACTGTCACCTACCTTGATTAGAATACAGAAAATGTGATTTCCTTTTAAAGGTCCTGTCAATCTAAGGGTCTGAAATTCACTGATGTGCAATAGAGTTTTTAATTGCCCACATGTTCCTGGTAAGCCTTCATAATCCATTTCCCTTACGCTCATCCCTTCTATTATCCTTCATCATCATCTCCTCTCAGCTCTCTCCAGCAAGCAATTCTGAATTTCAGGCTTGTTTGCAACCTGGTGACCTTCCCCCCTGCCCACCCCAATACAAAACCTATGAATAATCATTGAAAGTGTGTTATAAATAATTGCATGTGTACTGCTGCCAACATGAGGCCAGTAATTAAATTTTATGATTCTGCTCGTGTTTCTGGGTGGACTCTTGCTTTACAAGAGTAACAGAAGCCTTTGAGCAAGTTACTAGACCTTTTTACAGATCAAGTTATTTTGGATTACAAGATCGTTTCTTACAGCAAAATTCTTCTTTGGTTATTTGAGTTGAGACTGAAAAACAGATTTCCAGGATAGCAATAGGGAGGGCATAAGGAGAAAGTTCAGCATGAAGGTTCAAACCTTGCTTAATAACTTATTATTATTTAATTTCTTTCCATCCCCTGGGATCTCTAGGGCAGAAGGAATGTAATTGCCACAAATGCAGGTCTAACTCAGGTGAAGACATCATGACTTTAGGATGATGTTTCCTTCCATGGTGTTTCATAAGTGTTGCTTTCCAGGAGACCTGGTGTTTATAGTAGATGACACTGCTGGCACTTTTACTGCACTGTGAAAGCCTGTCCCACCTTAGGCAATCTCTGACTCTTGCTAGCTGGTTCCAGATGCTTTATTTAATTCCTGACACAAGCCAGAGGTCTCCTCTTTAATCAACTTCCTCCGCCAATGAAATTAATGATCCCTGGTTTGGCCACATTTGACAACTGGGACTTAGATTTTCATTGCCATCTCACTTTGTTTCTGTGCATCTCCAGCAAACATCCTGCTCCTCTGTGACCAGGCCTAATCTCCAAGTATTCTGTGTCCCCAGCCTCATTTCAGAGTCTGCCTAGAGCTGAATGGTTGTCCCACCTACTCTGCTCTGTTTCCAGTTGCTGCACCAGAAGTGTGTGGACTTCCCTCAGGACTGTATCATATTTGGAGTCTTATTCATGTCTCAGATACCCTAGAGCATCATCTCAGATGGCAAGGAGCACCCACGTATGAGCTGCTTTAGTGATACAGGATTGCAGACATGTAGCTCAGATGGGAATGACTGAATGATTACAAGATGATTCCCATTTTCCAGCCCACTTTACAGCCTTCCCAAGACAAAGATCTTTAATATTTGCCTTTTATTCTACATTGCATATTTTATTTTATTTTATTTTTTACCATACTGCCCCTATGGTTCTTTATCTGCCCACTTCTGCCTGCCTCCTGCCTCAATTCAGCATCTGTAGGGAAAGCCGATCTGTTATCCTGGATTTGGAACAACCGTGAGACATGGCCATTTTTTTCTTTTCTCTTTCTATCTCACATATTGTTTCCACTGTGTTTCCCTGTTCTGTGGCCTCCACGTTGGTTTTATGCCTTTTATTACTAACAGTTAGCTGGATGAAATATCTCTTTCGCTCTTCCTTTTATGAGATGTATTTGAAAAGTCTTGCCAAAGATGCTTAGATCTTGCAATGCTGCTTCTTACTGTTCTTCACAGCAATCTGAATATTACACAAGGTACAAATATGTGGCCGGCATTGCTTCCAAAGGTAGATTTCTAACCCAGATTTGACAATTAAAATAGTACCTCTGGGCCTAAGTTGCAGTTAGACCCTGATGTTCTGGGCAGTGTAGATGCACACAATAAGATACATCCCTCTGTGGAAAGGTGTATTAAAACACAGTCTGGGTTTACTATCTGGCTGTACCAGTACAGACTACACCATAATGCTGTTTTGGGATGAGAAGGGTGGATTTAGATTATTTCTGCATTACACACAGCATGTCACAGCTTCTGAATCCTTGCATTTACAGCCTCAATATCCTTTTAATGTGGAGGTCTGCTGGATTCAATATAGGTTCTCATGGCTTTGCTTTTTCACTTCTAGGACACAACCTGCCTTTTCCCACCGTGTTTAGTGCCTGTCTCCCCCCATCAGCCTTATTGGCTCAGGGGGCAATCACACCTAAGTGGGGTTCCCTAGTCTCTCTCTGTAGTTAATGAAGGCATAGAAGTGCCTCACTGCAAGCACTCAATTTAGGTTCCTCTAGGACCTGCCTCTCTTCATCAGCTCTGTGTTGACTATCCCTCTGCACCAATGCTATAAAATATATTATCTACCTATATACGCACTTACATTTAGATGCATACATATATACATTAATGCATATATATTGTTACATACCTAAAATCTAGCTTCTTTCATCACTTTTAAATTTCTCACTGTCTTATCTCTTCCTCTTCAGTCAGAAGCTTTGCCAGTTTTTTCAACTTGGCTTCCTTCTCTCATCTCAGTTTCTGCCTCCTCAGCCTCACTAATGCTTTGGGCTTGCAAACTCCAGCCTTCATGTTTAACATTTAGTGTCAGAAGCTAAAAAGTAGGCTAGGCGTAAGAAAGGATGATAGATAGATGCAATGACCTGGGCTGATACAGACATATACACAATTCTGTCTTTGAACCCAAGGTTGTCTGGAAAAGTGCCACTGGAGAACGCATTTTGGAACCCTGTGGTTTTGTAAAGTCAAGACAAGGATCTCTGTTCCTTGTTTTTAATCATCATTCATCTTCATAAAACTTTAGGGGGGTTTAGCTTTTGTTTGAATGAATTTTGTGACTTCCAGAGAAAACAGAGGCAGGGGAGTATAATTGAGAGCTTGTTTAGTGCCAAATTCATCTTAAAGCAGGGAATGCAAATCACATAGCAAGTGTTGAATTATATATGATTAAAACTGCTTCAGACCTTGCAAAGAAAAATAAAGAAGAGCCTTTATATTCATCAGTTAATCATATACAAAAAAAAAAAAAAAAAAAAAATAGAACAAAAAAGAACTTAATCACAGAAAAAGGGGTCACCGTTGCTGTTTGACATATGGCTGGGTTCTCTATCATGACAGTGCAATGCAGAACATACTGTCACTTAAGTGTTTTAAAGATGCATATTAAGAAGGGAGTTCATTGATAAATGACCCTTTAAAAATGGGAGAGATTCATTCCTAGCAATGAATGCTCAAGGTCTGTACAGTTGTCTTAGTTCATCTTGGATATTCCTGTGTTTTGCAAGCTAGGCAGGGCTGGAAGGTTTTTCGGTTCTTTGTTACATGTAGTGGTGTAACAGGATGGAGAAGGGTTTGTTTAAACCACTGAAAGCATGGTGCTAGTACTGTCCATTTCTGCTGACAGTTGTTAGTCTGGAGTTAAGTCAAACTCAAAGTCTTTTATTTTCCTGATCCAGAAAGTGCCAGAGATTTAAAATAATAATAATAATAATATTTGTCTTGCTTCTCTGTATTGTGTGAATGGTGATCTGAAAATGAGTCCTGGCCCCTGCTGAACTAGCAATGTTGACGTGCTCTTAGGTTTGTTTGATTTAGTGGGCATCATAGCTCCCTTGGAGAGCTTGCTGAACTTCATGTACTGAGTCATTTGTATTTGAAGGCATTGTGTTCATTTTGCAGCTGGCAGGAGTGTACATGGGGATGCTGTGTGTTCTGCCATAAGGTCAAGCCTGCAGAGATGGTGTTGAGGCCAAGGACAGTGCAGAGTGAAAAACTGGGCTCCACTTTCCCTTGATAAGCAGTTTCCTCATCTCTCTGGAAAGAATGGTAAAGGACACAGACCTTCAGCAGGTGAAGAAATCACCTTTCTGCTGCTTTGGTGGCAGTGGCAGTGTTTGGTGGTAGCCACTGGTTAGCTACAGAGCCTCAGTAGCTCTGCTAGTGTCTGGTCAAACAGGCAAAAACCACTCTCTTCATTACAGAGATGGGCAGCTGAACTTCAGCAGGGCCTGTGCACGGACTTCTGCTCCAGCAGGGAAGGGAGGATGCAGGAGCCATTTCTGACAGCTCCTTCTGTAAATGATGCCACAGCTGGGGATTAAACAGACCTTCCATAATCTGTTCCACTTTTTAAATTTCCATATAACATTTTTCTAAATATCTAACTAAATCTCCCTTGCTGCACATTTACTCTAAATTACTTCTCATCTTACATCCCACCACAGTGGAGAGCTATCTGTCACTGTCCGTTTCTGAACTGTCTTGTTTACATATTTGAGTGCTTGGATTTGTTTCTTCACAACTGTCTTCCTAAACTAAACAAGCCCAGTTCTTTCAGCCCTTCCTCACAGGTCAGGCCAGCAAAAACACTTGTAGTTTTCATGAAATTCTTCTGGTATCTTGTAATGTTCCTTAACATGTGTTGTCTAGTCAAAAAGGTGGACCTGAACTCCAGCTGAAGCTCACTGGAGCTGAGAAGTGCAGGATAATTGCCTTGTGTGTTAAATATGCACCACACTTGCCCCATAACTCGTGTTTTCTGGTAAGCATCCTGCTGCATTTTCTTTTTCAGCCTGCGACCACCTCCCACCCCATGGTCACGTCCCCCATAATGTTGGTGAGACATCTGTTCCCTAGCTTGACTTCTCCCTCCTGTCTTCTTGTACTTGCACTGCCCAACGCCACTTCTGCTTCTGCTCTGTGTCATCCTTCTGTTTTCAGACACTGCCTTCAATGGATCAAGATAATTTTGAATTACAGTCTTGTCCTGCACATTGCTTGTGACCCCTTTCTTGTCTTCTGTCAGCCACAAATTACATAAATCTATTCTCTATTCCTTCATTGGACTCATTATCAGAATATTGAACAGTACCAGCTCAGAACAGACCCTTGAAGACCTTCTAGTCTGAAAATGTGCCATGCTAGTCCTTTTTGAGTATTCATGAGCACCCACTTCACCATGACTACACAGAGACCTTTCTCATGGGTACAGCATGTGGACCTTTGCCAAATGACTTGGAAAAATAAAATCATCACCCTTTGACCCACCTGGCTGGTCTCATCCACCTGGTTGGTCTATATTTCACCTTGTTCCTTCTCCTGCTGCCTTAAAAAAGGCATTTCTTTGTCCACTCCTTCAGAACCACATTCTTGACAAGGATTGGGAAGCCAAAGATATTACTTTTCTGCCACTTCTTGTACCTGGTATGCACAGACATTCTGACAGGCTCCAGCAACCCCTGGGAATGCATAATTTTGTGTAAGCAGTTGTGTGTTATGGGGGGGATTTAAAGCAGTATCCGAAGGGAACAACTCTTCTTCTATGGAGAGTGGGGTGGGATAGGACAGGAAGCAGAGTGGATGTCATCTTGGAGGTGTCCCCCGAAAAGGTCCTCAAGGTATTTTAGCTCCTTGGAACTGCAGCCCATCTCATCACCCACCACATGTCCTGGCTTGGGCAGCAGCAGAAGCTTAGGGTCCTGCTCTTCATTTTCTCAGAGAAGGATAAGGCCATGATGTGCACATCAGATACACACCTGTCCCCAGTTTAGGCATGTGTACCTGTCCCCAAATAGATCAACAGCACAGATGTTCCTCTCCACACCTCCAGTCTCATTCCATCAACTTCCTTTTGAGAACTGACTACATTAAGAAAACAGGAGACACAGCAAGTTTTTATTTTTATTTTTATTTTTATTTTTTTTATTTTTTTTTTTCTTTCTGTTTTCATTTTCATTTTATCTTCCACTATAAATCCTTTTTCAGGTTCACTTTTTAAAGAATGTGAAACAGCAGGTGGTATTAGGAGCAGAAAAGTGATACCCTGCAAAGAACTGTAGACAAGGAAAAAGGAATTCTGGGGTGAAGGAAGTTAAGCTAAAGCTAAACTTTATTAAAACAAAAAATAAAATCCACTAGAAGTACAGGTGGGTCACAGTCAACAGGCAGGTGAGGTTATGACTTGTAAGTAAGTTGATTTAAAGAATTAATCCAGTTGAAAAAAGAAATACAATAAAATAATATTGATACATCTTGAATGTCATTGGTGAATAAGGCATAGAAATCTGTGCTGTCAGATCCTAAGCACTCACTGCTGCAGCCTGCAGAAATGCTCCTCTGTTCATGAGACAGAAATTAAAAGGGCTTGGGCTATCTACTAACTCTGGGTATCATTTTTAAAAATAGAAACTACTGCAATGTGCCTGCCCCCGGGAGCAGTAGGAAAGAAGGACAAGCCCCTCAGACTGAGATTAGATCCCAATAAACTCAACAGGAATATTCAGAGAAAATATTTTCCTTTGTCTGCCGAGGGAGATGTTTCCAAGACAATGACTGGGGATCTATTTTCTTTCATGCTGTTAGCAGCCCCTCTTGGGTCCCTGCAAATTGCCCTGACCGAGAAGACTTTGAGAGTCTGCATTTTCAATGACCTTGATGGGAGATGTTGCTTGTACAGAGTTCCCTTTAGGTTTTAACTTGCTCCTGAGACTTTTGACAGGAAAGTGCAAGAATCATTTGAAGGAAATGAGGACATTGCAATACGCATTGATGATACCCTGAAAGATGACAGGGAAGAACAGCAAAAGAAGAAGACAACAAAAGAAATGTTTCCTGACCCAGAAAAGGGTCATGAAATAGGACATGGCAAGAGAAGTATAATTTAAAATCGGAAATGTGAGATACCTGCAAGAAACTGTAAGTGAATTGTCATACTGACTCTGGCCAAAGCCAGGCCAATGCAGAGATGCTGTTTTAATAGCTAAGATTTCGTGGAGGTTGGTTCCTGGAATGAAATGTGGTGACAAGCTTTCTGGGCTCTTATGCAGAAGGGCTCAAAATGAAACTTGTGTGCCAACTTGGACAGGGAGTTTTGAGAGTGAAGAAAGCAAGCACCTGAATTTTGGCAAGCTGTGTCACCTGGAGGTGATCCACATGGCCAGTAAACCCTCTGTTGATGATTCAGGTCAGTGTGACAAAACTCTTGTGTACTTGGCAGACTGGTGACACTGTTTTCAGAAACCCTCTGGAAACAGCATCTTAATGCATAGAGTGATGTCTTTGCTGCAGAGGCTGTTACAGAAGTATATTCAGCTAAGGAAGAGTCACCTGTCAGAAAGCAGAGGGCTGTTTAGCTTTCTGTCTTCCAGCTGCATCTGTGTGGTTTGAGAGTAGTGTGCAAACCAGGAAAACACCAGCTGAGAGCAGGCACGCTCCTGAGAGCATTTGATGAGTCTGTACATGGAGACTGTCTGTAGAACCACGTAACACACACAAATCTGTTGGAAGAGATTTCTCTCATCTCAGACACAACAGGGAATACATTTCTGGAGGCCATGGCAAAAGACAAGATGTTGCAGCAAATTATTAACACTGTCACTGAAAGAAGGCTTGGGAATTACGTATCAATTCAAATCATAGCTTTCTGTAATTTATACTGTGGTGAATGGATACAAAAATTAATAGTGCCAAAAATATTACAGAGTTTTATGTATATATAAGTACACGAATTTTATAGAATCTCTGAGATCTCGTAAAGCGTATTGCAATGGCCACAAATGAACACAGAGATTGAGAAAATGACTGTGTATGAAACATGTCAGCAACTCCCTCCTCAAAGAGAAAAAAGAACAATGGTGAGTCAGATATGGTGGACCTGTTAGATTATCCAGGGTATTATGAGACTGTATTATTATAGAAACATAGAAGCATAGAATATCCCAAGTTGGAAGGGACCCACCAGGATTAATGAGTCCAGATCCTGGCTCCACACAGAACTACCCTGGGGAGCCTGTTACAGTGCCCAAATTGGAGAGATTTCTACTCAAGTACCTTGTAGGAAACAATAAACTTTTATTTGGCAGATATGGGCTTCTGGAAATGGTTATGTTCTACAAAGGTCCATACTTAATTGACTGGGTTTTGCAAGATTTAGAAGAGTTGGCAAACACCAGAAACCTTTAATCAAATGATTGGAAGGAAGGTGGAGCTAGGGGAGTTTAAAAACTACATATCTATATTTTTATATATGTACCATTACAGGTTCTGGAGGAGATATGTATCTCACCCTGCTGTACAGGAGACAGCCTTTAAGGCACTAGCTGAAATTACTAGCTGAAATTTAGCTCAGAAAGCTGAGTATCAGCCTGCCTTACTTAGCCAAACTGGGCTGAGAAGCTGATCTGTTCTTGAGGCACAGATAGAGAGGTAAATAGATGTCTCTGCTTGGGATTGTGCCACCCTCGCCACCTGCCTCCTGCACATGCTTGCGGAATACTGCATTCTTCCTTATCTTAGCTTTATTGGCTTTTTATTTATCTTTATTTTATTATTTATTTATTTTTTAAATCTAGGATGGGGTCATTTTATTTCTTCTCTGTGTGTCAACCCCAGCAGCTGACTTGGTCATTGCTGGTGACATAAAGCAAGTCATCAACATTGCACTTGTAGTTGGATTTATTTTAAATCTGCTTCCTATCTTAGACTGCTCCTTTTTTTTTGGCCACATCATCCTCCCCAGGTAAGGGGCTGCATTTCTATCTTTGGGGCTGCTATGACCGGACCTGACTTAGAAAAATACCTTGTCAGGACTGTTGCTTTCGCCATTGGACTGGAGAGCCCTGACATGTTGCACGCTCCTCTCAAGGATGCTGAAGAAGAGAAAATGTCAGTGGTGGACAGGGCAGATGCAAGTCACCAGCATGTGGAGCATTACAGTGGACTGCTGTCCTTTTTAGATCACTCTCACTTCATCCGAACGCAGCACCAGTTGAAGTGATAATGACTTCTCTTTCAATGGCAGCTTTCATTGGAAGTATTTTGATATGCCAGTAAGATTTGCTTTAAAATGTCAGCAATAAAAACACATTCAAAGCAATACACTTAGTGCCTCAGCTCAACAATCCATGTAGGTTCCCATCAGCCACATTTTTGAATGAATAAATGGTAGGCATTAACAGTACTCTGCATTTTCCACAACCCTCCCTCCACACACGTGTGTGCATGCTCGAGTTTTTTTTCCCCTGCTTTCTACAGAGATCAGACTGAACTCTTCCAAGAGATGCAGACAATCTGTGCACTTTCAACTTTGCAGCCTGGCCAGTTAGGCTTCCAAGCTGTGCCTTCTCTCTCCAAGAAAATGCATAATGAATTCTCTTAGGGACAGGATAATGTCTTCTTGGGATCAGATTAATAGGAAGAATAAAGATAATTCTGTCTCAAGGGTTCTTGATATTCTTCCTGAGTCACCTTTTTTGGGATGTGCTTTCAACAGCATACCAGACTTGAATACACATGGTCAAATACCAGACTTGAAGTCACAGGAAGGCATGTGGTGAAAGGTCTTGTTCATTTCCCCTTTTGGTTGAACAGTCAAGTCTGAGCTGCTTCCAGCACAGGAGGTCTCTGGATGAGGACCGTGCCAGGTCAGGAAGGAGGCACAGGAGACAAGCTGGTCGAGCAGACACAACCAGAGGTAGACCATCCTGGATCTAAATTTGCTTTGCTATGCCTCAGCAGAGAATCTTTGTCTTTACCACATTTTAAATCAATTTAAAATGGATTATATGTACATAATTTAAGTACTTAGAGATCTCCTGTAATCCCTGAGACATCGCAGCCTTTAATACAGTTGTTCTTACAGCTCCCTGCTCTTATTTTTAAGATACGGACAAGGACCTGATATCTCTGATGCTTGTTTATAGACACACATGCTAAGACCTATTGACCAAAAGCCCCACTAATGGACCTGTCTCCTGCAGATAGTGTAACTGGTTAGCTTTGGGACAGGGGAAGCACTTATATTAGACCAGAAATTAGGAACTGGAACCTCCTGAGCTATCACTGTCACAGTGTCCTCAAATTTTGGCAAGCACTGAATGTGACACGATTCAAGATCACTGCCCTAACCTGTATCCTGTATTACACCATGCTTTTCAGAGTATGCATTTCAGAATAAAGTGCACCCAATTTGAATTCTCATGGGTGCTCAAATCTTGTAAGCCTTTTTTTTCTGGTGATATTGGTGAATCTTATTCAAGGCAGGTACACAACTGTTTGCAAGCAGGTCATGCACGGAGCATGATGGTCTGATTTGCATCTTCATTTCATAAAACTGTTGTTTATAGCTGAGTCGGTGGTTAGTCTGGCTGAGTCAATTGAGCAGGATGGGGCTTTCCAGAGGCATCTTTACAAAACAAAGGCTGAAGTCTTGTCAGAAAGGATATGCTAGTGTAAGAGAATAATGATATCTAGGGAGACTTCACTACAAGTTATCATGAGAGTTTTCAGGGAGGATTTTTTTCTCCTTCATGGTAATGGATGTGCAATGAAACTTCGCCAGCCTACAGACACCCAGAGGGGTTTTCTTCCAGCCTTAAAGTCTGCAGACACAATCCCACAACCAACGTCCCAACTCATGATTTATTTATTTATTTATCTATTTTCCCAGGCAGGTTCTAGTCATTGACTCAGTGGGGGACAAATACATTGCTTCACCTTCCCAGGCTTCAGCCAGTTCAGAGTGACACTTGCCTCCTGGTAAATGGCTAAGAGAGCTACAGATGCGAAGGGCTGTCAAAGACAAATGGGGGATTACTGAGTTCATCTCAGCAGGTGTCTAAAACCTGACTCACTGTGCCCTCTTTGAGTAATTCATGCTTTCATTTAACAAGTGTGGCCATCGCATTTCACTCTCACTTTGCAGCCTAAGTAAGTCCCCACAGAGCAGAGAATAGCCCACCAAAAACACGTGCTCATCCTCAGACTTGTGCAGATCCATCACGCCATTGACAGGTGAAGTCTCTTGCTTAATAAATTTCCTGCCACAGCAGGCATCTTAACTAACAGGATGCCTAAAGTTTCAGGCTGCTCTGAAGGTATCTAGGTGGAATGTGTTAGTCTACGATTAGCAGGAAGACAGAATCCAGGAATGTGGTTTCTTCCGGTTTCAATTCCTTGCAATGAGTAAATTATCTTGTACATGGAACAGCTATTAGAGGAGAAGGAACCACTTAGTGAGTGCTGTTGTATTTACTTGTATTTCCCCAGTGCCTGTAAAGTCCTGCTTGAAGGCACTGAGCACATAAGGACACAAGATTGCTTATAACCTTAAAGTAACTGAATGAATGTCAGAGATGTAGGTGCAAAGAGTCAGGCAGGCACATTTTTAATGCCTGCTGAAGATGTGCAGCATGTTACTGGCTCGAACTTTCTGACATTGTTTTGACACCCCCAGACATTACATCCTTGAAGTGTTCTCAGCAAATTCCCCCACCCCAGCACTGACCAGGAAGAACTGCTAGCAAAAGAAGCTCAGTTTGCACTGAGGGATTTCATTATGTGTGTGTAATGTTTGTAAACCCATCCAGTTCCACAGAGGGTTGACAGCAATGAATGGTGACATCTTCCCTGCATGAGCTGCTCTGATCTAATTCAGCAAAACAGTGTCCCAAAGGGGTTTGCTGGGCACTACAAAATCTGGATGACAGCCGTGAGCTCTGGACAGGGCATGGGGGATCTCCTGGTAGGATTGTTCTCAGGCAGGTCTGGAGGAAGGACCATCAGTATGGCAGAAGTGTTTAATGGGGGCAGTTCTGTTACTCTTCACATTCTTCTCCTTAGATCATGCTCCTGTCCAACAATATGGAAAATGACATTTGAGCTATATACAAGGGGTTGATCTTAGGCAATCCTGAGCACTTGACTGTAAAGACGGCATGAAAGCAGAGTCTAAGCAAGGTTTAAAAATGACCACCAGCATTAGCCACATTGCTACATTCATGCATCACTCTTGGTTTATGAATATTTGGGAAATATTATGAATATTTCTTCCAGACTCCGTTCCCCATCCTTTCTCACTCCAGGAAAACTGCGAGTAACACATTATTTCTGACAGCCCTGGGTTGGTTATCAGGCAGTTACCTATTGTCAAGCACCAATATTTGTCCTGTAGATTTAATTTGACTCAGCCTGGTGCTTCCTAAAACCTGAATGGGCAATAAACCACAATAAACCACTTCTGTTGCCTTGCTAGTGATTTTGGATGGTTGTCCTCCTCTAAGCAGTAAATATTGCCAAATAAAAAAAAAAAAAAAAAAAAGAGAGAGAGAGAGAGAGAGAGATACAAAAAACAGGAGGAGAACGTGTGCCAAAACCCCAGAATGGACAGCACCCTGAAAAATGGTGTGGTGCCTCTTAAAATGTCTGCACCCCCTGTCCTGCTGCAGGAGGGGTTGGAAAGTCAGCATAGCTGGGTCAGGTGGCAGTGATGTGTTACAAAAAGCCTTTTGTGTGCCATTTCCAAGCTGGCACGTGGTGTCACCTTCACACTTCTGCACCCCAGACCCAGCTGTGTTTACATGGTGAAGGAAATAATCTCCTTGGAGGAGGGTCAGATCTCCTCATCCAACCAAGTGAAGTTCAAGAGACCTGCTGCAGGAGAACCAGGGCCCTGTTACAGCAATGGGAAGAGCCAGGTTTTTCTCTTCCTGCTGCACATTGGGAGTGCCTTTATGTGAGTGTCACCGAGGTAAGCAAGAGCAGAAACAGATGTGGAGCAGTGCTGCAAACAGGATGTGAAAATAAACTCATTACCCCATCTGCCCACCGTAAACAGCGTGAAATTAGCAGCAAGCGAGGAATAAAAATTCAGACAAATGGGCTTTTAAAGAGAGCAGAGGGAGCTGGAAGTTGTGCTATTAGAAAAGCAGAGGTACGAAAAGCCTAAGCCTTGCACAACCCAGCACATCCACCCAGCCCCATCGACCCAGGAGCAGTCAGGGACAGATATGGAGAGAAATCCCGTGGTGTAGCATCATTAAGGTGCTGTTTCTGAAAGAAAAACCAGAAGAAATGCTCTGCCTATAGGAGAGAAGACCTAATGTTTCTTTTGTCCCTGCCTGTTAGCAAGCGCTGTCTATTTTATGTCACCGAGATTTTTTACCTTTTTTTTTTTTTTTTTCCCTGAGAGGCACTCTCTTAATGTTGCATAAAATTACTCTCTCAGGGGCAGCGCGAGGAGGAAAAACGCAGTGTTGTGTTGTCTCAGTTGCAAAGACGTCGCTAACAATAAGAGCCCCTGAATGATTTGGTTTTTAAGTGACATGATTATGGAACGGGTCATTCGTGACGCTCCAGTTAAAGTTGTTTCAAGCACCTCTGCTGTAAAGCCTGCACGGTGGTGTTTTATGGCCCGGGCTTGGGCTGTAAATATTCACTCCTGGCCTTTTTTCTGCGAAGCAAGCCTCAGCTTGAGGATATATTTACTTAAAATTTTGCAGGAAATTTCTCAAATGGTCAATCCGCTTGATTTATTTAAAGTGGGATCCCAAAATGTTTTACAGCTTTTACAGGCTGGCTGTGTTTATATCTGTCCTGGGGAGGATCGTCTGCCACTCATGCAGCGGAGACGGGGAAGGAGGGTTATAATTCCTATTTTAAGTTACTTTTTTAGCAGCTGACATGACACTGACAAAGTCATCTCTTCTAGAATAAAACCTGCCATGCTTTATTGTAGACCAGAGGAGATCCTTTGGAGTAAGTCAAGGCAAAATAAGTCAAGCACTTTTTTTTTTTTTTCCTATAGATTCTCCTCAGAAAGGTTGTGCATGGAAAATTCAGCAGTGCCTGAAAGCAGAGACTATAGCTCCTGCTCGCTTTATAGATCTCAGAGAAATTGCAGACCAAATGATATTTCAAGGAAACTGGTTCCTTGTGTTCTGAGTTCTTCACGATATGACAGCCCAAGGCAGAGTTTCCTATGTGTTGGAAATAATTTCTCTCTCCACATTTGGCAGATCCAAACAAGCCTTGAGTGCTAAATAAACCAGGTCTATGAATAAATCAGGGGTAGGGGAAGTCAAATTTGAGGTGTTGTGAGATTTGAGATAACTGAAAGCTTGTCATCGGCCATGAGGCACCGTGAAATAGTCTGGAGTTTGACAAAAGTTTTTGCATTTGAGATGCCATTGGGCTGTTTCAGGAGAAACCTCCTGGTGGGTTCACCCAAAGTTTGTAATAAACATAATTGAAATATCTGAAATCCAGCTGCTACCTTCCCCTCTAATCAGCAAGAGCAACAGAAGCAGGAGTTTCTAAGGAAACACCCTGCCACTGCCAGGAAGGGGAATAGGTGCACTGGGCTCAAGCCCTGCATGGGGAGGGCAGCAGAGGCAGGGAGGGTGCCGAAATTCGGGGCCTGGGAGGCAGCAGGTGGAAGGAGGGAACAGAGATCCCATGGAGAAATCAATAGGCAATTGGATGGAGTGCAGATTTTATAAAGCTCTCAGACTGAAACCAGGGAGCCATATTTCAGAGACAGAATTTGTTGGTGTTGTCTGAGTTGGCTCTCACCAGGAGGGGTTCAACATGAGAAGATCCCCCTTGCTTTCTCTACTCTGTGAAGCTGTAATGTATTCCCATCCAGAAGGCAGATGAGCAATGTTGGGGGTAAGGTTTTCCTTTTCAGAACCATTTGAGAAGTCCTCCTTCAAGGTCATAGCAGCACTTTCTGTTTTTACAGTACAGCAGAATCCAAAGATCACAGGCGTGAGGACTGAAACTCCCCTGCCATAAACCAGGTTCCAGTCTTCACCACTCCCCCAGGCCATGGTGCAGCCGTGCCTGACCCATGTCGACATGCTCCAGAGCACCACACCGACGGGAAGGAATGCAATTCTCCTCGTCTCCTGTGCTGTCTCCACCGTGGTGCCACCGTGCCCCACTGAGCACAGCTGAGCCTCTGGCCCCACCATTGCCAGGGTGCAGCAATGCATCTGTGAGCCTTGGAGTGATCTCAGGCCAGGACCCATCCCCAGCAGTCAGTCTGGATGTGGCTAGCCAGCTGGAGAGTGGAAGAGCATTTAATAGCATGGAAATGGTCTGCTGCAGGCCATGGGGACACAGCAGCACTGAACCCTGCTGGGCATGTTTAAGTTATTGGTGTGTGGTAGCACTGATGCCTTCCTCCTGTGCTTTTCTCTGTCCTCACAGCATGGGACACAGAACAGCACTTTGTGTTTTCACAAGTAATTCTGAGGAGAATTTGCAGGAGTTTGAAAAAAGGCAAGATAAAACAGTGGGAGTCCTGGGGAGGTGGTGACAGCGAACAAGGACCATCTCCTGGGACACGTATGAGCTAAATCCATGTCAAAACACTCCACATGGGGCAGCTCATAGCTTCAAGGAGGTGTGGGCAGGGTTAAATCATGTGCAAGGAGGAGTGAGTGGGTTCTCCAGGAGGACTGGGCTTCTGTTAGCATTGGAGGATGGAGATGAAATTGAAAAGTGAGGGAGCAAAGGGCTCAGAGAGGTTTTTGTGCTCCAAGCAGGAAAGGACAAGCATTGGGAACCAGATGCATGTATACTCCTTCTTCCATGCTGACCCCATATGGTGTCACTCTGTCAAATCAGGAAGACCCTGGACCCACGGGTGAAGGTGACCTCTCCTTTTGGCTGCTCAACCAGCTGTGTGGGAGGCCACATGCATCTCTCTGTTGCTGGAGGCCCAGCAACATGGGAGAGAGGGCTGGGCTGGAGAGCTGAAGCTCAGGTTGAGCCAAGCCTTCTCAACATCCCTCCAAGTTCCCTTCTCCCAGTCCTCACCTTTCACTCCTCTCTGATGCTGCTGGGCAATGCTGAAGCACACTTGGCCAGGTAAAGTATTTAGCCCCATGTGGGGCAGCTCCTGAGTAGGGGTGGTGAGCCTGGGCATTTATAACCTCAGCTGACCTGCTGGGGAGCCACCTGACTGCTTAAGGGCTACAGAAACATGGTCATTGCTTGTCAAGTGGGTAGTGAAGAGGGTGATTCCAATCTCTGTAAGTGAAGATGAACATCCTTGGGGTTGCTCCACCACCCTCACGCCCCCCTCTCCCCTTTTCTTGCAGAAGGTATGGCGGAAGCTGTCAGCTCGAGCAGGGACTGCCTCCAAGCAGGCGAGTCCTGCACCAACGACCCCATCTGCAGCTCCAAATTCAGGACCCTCCGGCAATGCATCGCAGGCAATGGAGCCAACAAGCTGGGCCCCGACGCCAAGAACCAGTGCCGGAGCACGGTGACGGCCCTGCTCTCCAGCCAGCTCTATGGCTGCAAGTGCAAGCGGGGCATGAAGAAGGAGAAGCACTGCTTAAGTGTCTACTGGAGCATCCACCACACCCTGATGGAAGGTCAGTTGGGTGGGTGCTCTTTTCTCATGGTCTTTCTAAAAAGAAATTGCTGTTGGGGCTTTCTGTAGAGTAACCCAGAAACCAAGTCAGGGTTTGGACCCAATGATCTCTTGAGGTCCCTTCCAACCCCTACAATTCTGTGAAGTCAATGTGAAAAAGGAAAAGGTCAGCTATAACATATCCCAATCCCTCTCAAGAACTACTGATCCCCAGAATAATAGCATTTTGAGGAAAGCAATCCCAAAAACCTGAGACACCTCCTTTCTTTTTTATAAGTTGTCTTCTTTTCCATGATGTCCCTGGTATATCTTGAGATATTTGCAGGGGAAATGCATGGCATGTTTTGCATGTAAATAGAAGAACGCTAGCCAAGACCTGAAGCTCCAGATTTTATTGAAACACTATACAAAGTCTGGGCACTGAGGAAAAAAACAGTGTGAATTTAAAACAAATCACTCTCTTGGAGGATCTCAAGTGCACCGGTGTCTTTGGGTTAGTGAAGATTTGGGGCTGGTGACATCAAGTTGGAATTTAAAGTGTTCCCAGAGCCAGTATTTAGTAAGTTTGGATTTTGACGTTTTTTAAGAGTCATCATAAAATTGCACCTCGGTGGCCATAACTCTTCGTTGTCAGGCTGGTGGGTATTTTATGCTCCATGAAAATTAAAACGGGGAATAAAACAGAACCTTCCAACCATAGGCTGCAAAATAGATTAATAAAACACTTCTGGCTGAAAGCTGAAAGGAAAGGTACAGGGGTGATAACACAGGCCAAAAGGCCAAGCAAAACAAAGAGGATGGAGACCGTAAAGCACTGGCTTGCCAGAATGGGAACTGCTTGATCAAGTTCCCAGAAAGCTTTCAAGTAGCACAGCTTACAGGGTGCAGAGCAGGGTGCTTTGCACTGACTGGGGGAATAAGAGGCCCCAGCACCACCCAGGATCCAATCTTTCCCCTCATTACTTGCCAAGTGAAGTTGTTTGCATTGAAGCCTGGGGAAGAGGGAGCAATCCAGCCCCTGCATTCATCTTAGCAGGTTGAGTCACAGCCCTTTCCCCGCTGACCCTCCTGGGCTGAAGTTTTGGATGCAGTCCATCTCCCGCCTCCTCCTCCCCCTGATTTTCTCATAAAGCAGCTCCTGTCTCCTGGCCACGCTAGCAGACACAGCTGGGTCCCTCTCCATCACTCTGGCAGCTCCCAGGTGGCCTGGCTTCCATCACCTTTTTATGATGGGGGTTTTGTAGATCTTTTCTGGAAGGGGCACAGCTTCAGTGAGTGAGTGTGGGCAGGGGATGGGGCAACCCCACCATCAGTCTGAGCCCACTGCATCACTAAGAAAGCTGTTTGGATCCAAGTCTGGGAATTTATTTTATCTTATTTTATTTTCCCAAAAGAGAGGAACTTGAGATGCTTGCCAAGGATTGAACAGCACAAGGCAGAGCAGAGGGCTTGGTAACGAGTGGGTTGGAGACTTGTGGCTGTGCAGGACGGTGGTGCCAGGAGGATTCCCACTGCCCCAGGACCACTGCTGGAAGAGAAAGGAGAGGATGGCAGGGAGCACAGGGGCCAGGTGTGGGTCTGAAGATGCAGGGTAGGAGCTGGATGGGCTCCTGCCACTGCCTTGGGACCTCTGTCCTGGGGAAGAACATGGGAAGGGTGACATTGGAGACAGCCAAGAGTCTTGCCCGACTTCTCCTCTGCTGTCATGGCCTGAGCCCTGCATTTGTGTAAGCACCAAGCTCACTTGCAATGCAGATTCACACTCCCAAACCTTTGATTTCCTTGCCTTAATTTCCCGGGGGAAATATACTTCATAATAGTCACATGTTTCCGAGTCCTTACACATGTTTAATTGACTGAGAAAGGAAGCCAATCCATGTGCTCCGTGTGGAGCTCTGTCTTTCAGTCATACATACCCAGGAGGCTGTAAAAAGCTTCCTAGAAGCCCTCTTATAAAATCAATTGTGGAAGTGTGTGCTCAGGGAATTTACAAAGCGTACTATTTACTCAGCTTCTCTTGAGTGCGCCTGTGTTTAGCCACCTTCCCATTTGGAGACACAATAACATGATGACAACCCGATAACAATTCTCTGATAAGGTGCTATATCATCAGGACATAAAACTGCTATGCTGGAACATACAAATGGGCCCCTCTCCAGTCAGTAACGATGCAAGATATTTCAATGAAGGTGTAAAGCTGCCTTGTAATGCACCTGTGGTAATTGCACAGGGCTGTGTACCCTGGGAGCCATTTCTTCCTGACCGCAGCTGGTGATCAGCATATGCCCGGAGCAAGGGGTTTGATAGTCCTTTTATCCCAGCCAGTACATCTGCTGCTGCTGTCCATATCCATCTAAATGTCTAATAAAAGGGGAGAAAAAAAAAGAAAAAAGAGGAAAAAAAAAAAAAAAGATACTGAGCTGTTTGCTTCAATAATATTCTGTAGTATCTATCAGGGTGACGGGGCATTACAGACCATTGAGCAGATAAAAAGGAAGCACCGATTGAATAAAATTAGCTTCCCAGCAACTTAAAAATGGAGAGAGGAAGTTTCTGCAGGAGCTGTGGGTCATTAGCTCAGTGCCAAGTAAGAAAGAGCTGTTGGGGAGAAGGGGAGAGGTGTTAAAAAATACATAGACGTGAGTTTTGCCAGATGCAGCCCCATGCATAGTCCTACCTGTGTCCTAAAAATACACGGGGACCTCTGACCCTGGGAGAAACATTAAAAAAAAAAAAAAAAAGGAAGAAAAAATAAAAAAGAATGGCGTTGGAAATACTTTGTGTGTAGGGAGATGGTGGTACGAACTCTGCCCGTAAGCAAGAGCTTGTGCTATAGTCTGGTGTCCTCAGCAACCATCCTGGAAGGGGGCCCAGGACTTGAGCTGTACAATCTTGCACTCAACAGTTCTCTGACAGGCTGATCTACCCCACAATTGTGACATTTAAAAAAAAAAAATAAAATAAAAAAAATAAAAATAAACAGTTATATCCTATTCTTCCTGTGACCCTGAGTATCCATTCACTTATGGCCTGGAGAGCACACAGCCTCATGGACCCATCAAGCCAACCTACACTGCAGCTGATGAACCTTGTATGTATGTCTCAGGGTCTTCTGTTGCCTGCTCACCAACTTCTCTTTTCACCCCAGGCATGAACGTACTGGAGAGTTCTCCTTACGAGCCATTCATCAGGGGCTTTGATTACGTCCGGCTGGCCTCCATCACGGCAGGTAGGTAGGTGGGAAGATGCCTTTACACTGCTCCAAAGTGGGGGGAGCTGGTTGTAGGATCAAATGCTAAGGATGAGTCAGTCCCTTGTGGTCTCTCGTGGTCTCTTTATAAAGCATTGCATGGCTACGGTCTTGCAACCATTCTTTCAAGGAGTTGCCCATGAGTCCCGTGCTAAATTGGTGGTAGAAGAACATGTCCTCAGAAGAAGCACTTTCAAATTTTTATCCTTTGGTTGTTTTATGCTCTTACTGTGAAAGGATGGGGCTGAAGCCCTCCATGGACATGGTAGGAAGGCCTCTTGCAATGAGCCATCATGAGTGGGCTGCCTTTCTACAGCAGGTGGATGACCTGTGCAGTGCAGAAACCCTGGCAAGCATTGACTGGCTGGATATCATTAGGTATTAGGTGTTTCCACATCAGTCACAGGGCCAGACTGTGGGCAAAAAGGTCAGCAGCTCAACCTACTAGCTTGATCCCAATCCCAACCTTTAACCCCATGGCCTGAAGGCAACCTCAGGACTCAGCCCCATGTTCTGCTTTGCATCATGTAATCCCCTTAATAATGTCAGCAGAGCTGCCCCACACCTTTTAACCCCCTCGAGGGCATGAACCCTCAGCCCCTCAGTTAAAAGGTCAGTGCGGTAGCGATTAAGCCATCCATCACCAACATCACAGCTGCCAGCTCTGCTTGTGCACCACAGGCATGGGGAAACTTTACAGGCAGTGATTTTTGTCACCGAACTACCTGCCTGGGAGCAGGCTGTGTGCTCCATGTGTGTCTGTTAGATGTGGCAGAACAGCAGTCATGTTGCAACTCTTCCTGACCGTACACCTGATGGTGGGCAGGAGGACACAGCTGGAGCACAACCAGGCAAGCAAGGAGCAGCACATGCCTGCATCTGACGGATGTCTGCAGTCCCCTCGACAACATGGCACTTGTTAGGTGAAAATGTCTGGGAGTGAATTAACCCATCAGCCCTTGACAATCTGACCAGGGAGGGAAGGGTGTTGCTCCCTGGCCTCATGTCATCTTATTGACTCCACTTGGCTGATCCAAGTGTGCAAAGTGAAGCATGCACAAAGCTGTTTGCTGGGTCGTGGCCTTCATCACGAGAATTTTTCCTTTTTTTTTTTTTTTTTGCTGGAAGTCCTACAGGACTCTTCAGAGAGAGGCAAAATCCAGGGATGGGGATTTTTATACACGATTAACACATAGTCAGGTGTTTAAAGCAGACTGAAACTGGTTGGGCAGCAAAGCCAATGGGCCTGGAGCAGCAGGGATGTGTGCCAAAGGACTCAGCATTCATCAGGCACATAAAGTTTTTTGGTTTAAGAATTTGTTTCCTATTTATACCCATCACAGGCTATAACACACCTTATGACCTGTTGCCCTGTGCCTGTCCAGTGCACAGAATTATAGGGTTAGCATTGCCAGACGATCCTCTTTCAAATATACCCCCCAAATTCCCAAGAACTTGTTGAAACTTAAGACATTCCCATGACCCCACACCAGATCAGAGTGACAGGTATTTTTAATCCAATTTTACAGAAACAATACACGTGGCCACCATTAGAAGTGTACAAACAGAATTATATCCCTCCTCTCTAATTGTAGTAGTGATTTGTAAAAGCACATCCTCCGTTGTTGCGTGGGAACAGAAGAAAAGCTACTGTGTTCCCTGTGATTCATTAGCTGAATGGGTAATGAAACCCTTCCAAGTAGCTGTTTCCTACACACTTGCTGACAGCTCCCCAGTGTAAAGTGATGCTCTAGCAATCTAAATCTCTAGGCATTTTTAAAGAGAAGCACCTATGTGGTAGGAACACACCAAGCAAAAAAAAATAAATAAAATAAAATCACCCATCATAAAACAACTACAAAACTTGAAACTCATCTCTTAGCACACCGTAAACAGCAGAAACAAAATGAAGGGAAAAATAAACAGCTAAAAGAGGTAGCATCTGATAATGTTTGTGAAAATGAAGGAGTGCAGCCAGTTTTGAAGCACTCAGAGCAACTGTCAATGCTTTTACACTTGTCACTGGTGACTGGCTGGTCTTAATTCCTGGCCAAAGACAGGGCTTGACTGTACATACAAAATTTTTCATCCTGAGGATTTTTCCTCTGGAAAAAAAAATCTTCTCTGCTGGGGAAAAAAGTCCTTCTAGTATGCTTCAGGTCATGGGCTTAATTCAGAGAGATGGAAAACACTTTTAAATTCATTTTCTCTCTAGCACTTGGAGGACCCTCATCTTATCTCTTGTATCAGAAAGAGCCTAATGTCTTGACTGACTCTTAGCAGCGATGCTGTGGCATTTTCCCTGCTATCAAACAGCTCCATCCACCTTTGAAACAACTCCAGAATTACTATTAGACAAATGTTTTTCTGTCTTACCTATTCCTCAAATGATTTCCATCCCATGAAGGCAGGGTTGTAGCTTAGGACATGGGCACGTTGGGCAGGACTGGTCTGGAAAATGTTGTGAGGCTGTGAGACCCAGACAGCTCTCATGTGGTTGGGCAGGTCCTGGGATGGACTGCTGTCTCACCAGGCCTCAGGGTTGTCAATTTGATAAAGTGTTATAAGATGCCAAAGGTAGAGAAAATTTTTATTTTATTAAGTGTAGGAGTTAGGAGCAGGTTCTGGGGTGTGAGGTTTGTTGTGTGGCCATGGACCCTCTTAGGGAAGGTAAGCAGGGAAAGGGGTTTTTGCCCTGCTGGGACACAGAGAGCAAATGTGGACTGCATCCTGACCACCCTGAGGTGCTGCTGTTTGGGGGTAGATGAACACTGAACTCCAACCCCATCTTCTGCCACCCCCCAGGCTCTGAGAACGAGGTGACCCAGGTGAACCGCTGCCTGGACGCCGCCAAAGCCTGCAACGTGGACGAGATGTGCCAGCGGCTGAGGACCGAATATGTCTCCTTCTGCATCCGCCGCCTGGCCCGGGCCGACACCTGCAACCGCTCCAAGTGCCACAAGGCCCTGCGCAAGTTCTTCGACCGCGTGCCACCCGAGTACACCCACGAGCTGCTCTTCTGCCCCTGTGAAGACACGGCCTGCGCCGAGCGCCGGCGGCAGACCATCGTTCCCGCCTGCTCCTACGAGTCCAAGGAGAAACCTAACTGCCTGGCGCCCCTGGACTCCTGCCGGGAGAACTATGTCTGCAGGTAGGTTCACATGGGTGAGGTGAAGAGATAATGGACCCAGCTGGAAGATCGTGGTGGACACATCCATCTCACCACAGCCCACCCATGTAGGGCATTGCCTGAGTGTCTCCTTCCTGTGGTCCACGTCCTGGTTTCATAACCTGACACAGAAGGTGTTGACAAACACATTTCACATGTTTCTATTGGAGTTTTTTTTTTTTTTTTTTTTTTTTTTTTTTTTTTTTTTTTTTTTTTTTGACCTCTCCTGTCAGTTTTGGATTTGGTCCCAAAGACAGACCTGCTATGGGAATAGCTCCACGAAGGTGCAAGCAAAGCAGGGATGCAGAGTGGTGTCCATATAGCCTCATGCAGGCACAGACCTGCCCTAATATGCACCTCACATATATCCCCCTTATGTGATTTTCCTTCAATTCCACTATATCTACCCCTCCATTTCTCAAAAACCTATTCCAGAAGGTTAATCCACATACAGCCCTTGGGGTGGATGCCTTCCACCAACAAGAGATGTAAGGTGTGAGGGCAGCTGTACTGCATCAGACGTGCAGTGATGATCCTAGACCAGTGTCCTGTGTGCAGCCATGGCCATGAGTGTATGCCTAGAGAGGAGCACAAGAGCAAGGCCAGTGTAGGAAACATCTCGCAGTGCTGTCCCAACATCTAATTATTCCTGTTTTGGGGACTTTCTGAGCTGAACTCCCAGCAGCCATCCACTGCCAGGACGTCATCTTTAAAGTACATTAAAATAACCTGTCTTTTCAGAAGGGGAGGTGAGGGCAACAATGTGCCACACACGTCCTCTTGGAAGGGTGGACTAGCATTAATGCCCTCTGTACCCAAAAATGCTACTAATGGACAAAAACTGAGCTACAGAGCTGAAGCTGACTCTGAAAGATGCAAAGCCCCTGAGCCACACCAGCTCTTGCTTGAAGATTTCCCCCAGCTACCTAGGGAACCCAAAACTGCAGGGTACTGCCCTCTCCCTAACAAGGCAAGTGGGCCCAGGAGGGAAGAGGAGGATCAAAGGGGAAAGTGTTGCTTCCCAGGAGGCTGGAAACCATTTCCTGCAAGCAGCACAGCTGTTAATTATCTGGTTCCTTGGTCTCTGAATATATAATATAAAACATCCTCTAGAGACACGGCAGGAGCAAGGGGTTGACGTGTGACCCGGTCAAAGGCAGCAGTGCAGAAACCACAAGGAGAGCCAGGAACAACACATCATGGCACTTTAGAGGAGTAAAATACTCCAGACTAATCCTGCCTGTGCTACTATGCCTTCATGCAGCTTCTTATCAGCCATAACCTCTCAAATTTCCCCACTTGGAGGTGTGGGCTCTGCTAACATGAATGACACAAAACCTGCAATCAGTATCTCCCCCCTCCAAATAATACAGCATAAATTTGTTAAGCATTTTTTGCCTGGCTGTGGCACAGGAGAGAGAGGTCAATGCTACATGAGGAACCTTAGGACATCTTACCTGGGCCCTGGCTGCTTGCCTAGTGGATCTGTATCTCCGATAGTATGTACCTGAAAGCCTCATGTAGATGTCTTAGGTATACTGCAATGTCCAAATACCACTAGATATGCCAACAGCTGAGCCACCCCTAAAGAACTGGATGTCAAATACCTTGTTGGCAGCATGGTTTACAGTTTATCCGCCCAAGGAGTAGGGGAGCCACATGCAACGTCAGCCATGGCACATATAAATGACGTACTTACTGCCTTGCATGGCTTGGATGGTTGCAACAAGCCCAGAATGGGGTCTCAAAACCCTTTTGTGCTGAGCCATTTGTTGCTTTTACCCAGACTACACAAAACCCAAGGCACAACAGGGGTGAGAGGAGCATGGCATGCTCCTCCTGCTCCACAAGCTCCAGAGAGTCCAAACATCTCCTGCCTGTAGCAGAGGAGGTGGCAACAGCCACAATGATGGTTACAGCATATCTGAGCCTTGGGGCATTGCCCTTAATCTGAAGATGTCCTCGGCTACATTTAGAACATAATCTTTTAACAGAGAGAAATTGGGCCAAAGTGATTCTCTCTCTCAGCAATTCAGTCCAAAAATGAAGGCTTAGGTCTCTAGGGGAAGTTAGTACCCAGAAGTCAGATAATGGCACTAGGGAATGAATTCCCTCACTGCCTACAACAGCTCTTCCTCTGAAGATCAGCTTCGTACATCAGAAAACAAACATTTCTTTCAAGACTGCACCTTTCTTGCAGTCCCAGAGGAGGCCTGTAAAACACGACCTACAGCACCTATTCATTCTCCTCTCGGAGTGATTAAACCCACTTCTGGATTGCTGGAGAGAAGAAAACCTGTGATATTTATTCAAACCGGCTTAGCAACAACTGCAGCAACAAAAGATCGTGTGAACACATCCACTTCTGTGCAATCACATTCGACACCTCCAGTGTGCTATTATGTCCCTTTTTGCCCCAAACATCCATGCTAATAAGCATATTTTGTGCTTTCTCTCTGTCAGGTCACGCTACGCAGAGTTCCAGTTCAATTGCCAGCCGTCCCTGCAGGCTGCGAGCGGCTGCCGGCGGGAGAGCTACGCTGCCTGTCTGCTGGCATACACCGGCATTATAGGTGAGCTGGTCTCCATAATTCATGCTTCATACTTCATACTTCAGCTGCTTTCCCTCCCACCCCCTGGGGGGAAGCATTGCCTGTACTCCGGCCAGCTAAAAGCTTTGAGGATAGTGAGGTGGACATCCGAGACTGGGATTGCCAAGGATTGTAGGTCTTTATCTCTGCTGTGCCTAGGGAAGGAGCCCAAGCCAGGAGCATTGGATAATTTTATGACAACTGCAACCGAGGCAGAAAAAACCTGTACCCTAACAGAAGCTCAGGATGATGGGTTGACCCCAGGCATCTGCTCTGGCGGGTGTTCCCCCATCCCACTGCTGGTGATGCCCTGGGAAATCACCGTCCCCTGCCATCTTACTGACTTCCGAAGTCAGATTTGGTTTGCAGATGCTGCAGAGACCCAGCTGGCAGCTGTAAGCATGAGCACAGCCAGAGTGCAAAGGGAAGCACCAGTGCGTTGGACTTGGTCCATCCCAAGGGATAAACTGACAGCTATTTGGGTCAAGATTTCATTCTGGTTCAATCCCTCCGTTGTTGTCTCTGACCATTCTGGAGGTTGAGTGTGACTTTTCTGGTGACTATGTGACACACGTTCACATATATTTTTTGAATGTTTTTTGAGCTCCGAGGAGTTTCCCCTTCCTTAGACTGATAGCCCACTTTAATCGACTGAAAGCTTTGTTGGCAGAGGGGCGAAAAAAAGGCTTCAACTGCCACTCTTCTCTTCCCTGCAAGCAAAATAGAGCAGTGACACCAGCACCCGAAGGGTTTCCTCGTGCTGCCATCACAGAAGGACTGCAAACAGAGAGACACATGAGGGAAATGTCCTGTCCCCTCCTGAAATACCAGCTTTGTGGTAACACTTCTCATCCTTCCCGCAGGCAGCCCCATCACTCCCAACTACATTGACAACTCGACCTCCAGCATAGCCCCCTGGTGCACGTGCAATGCTAGTGGCAACCGGCAGGAAGAGTGTGAGAGCTTTCTGCATCTCTTCACAGACAACATCTGTCTCCGTGAGTATCATCAGGAATCCTCCAGCAACATTGTCCACAGGGAGGCTGGTGAGGCTCCCTGTAAGGGTCTGGGGAGTGAGGACATGAAGGTGACCTAGTCCTTGGGAGGTGGTTGGTGCCCAAATCCTCCCTGGGCTTTCAGCAAAGGAGCTCTGAATGTCCTCAGGCATGAAGTTTGGGCATGCCAAAGAAAGCTGGAGAAAGGAGATATGTGCTTTCCCCTGCTGATGCTTTTCTCCGTCTCTTTCTCACACAAAGAAAATGCCATCCTGGCCTTTGGCAATGGGACCTACCTGAACGCAGCCGTGGCCCCATCCATCCCCCCCACCACACAGATGTACAAGCAGGAGCGAAACGCCAACAGAGCTGTGGCAACCCTCAGAGAGAACATCTTTGAGCACCTCCAGCCAACCAAGGTAGGAGAGCCTGGCCCAAGGGGAAGCCTGGCTGTGTCCGTGCCTGCTCCTGGCCTTCCAGCCCTCCCCATCAGCTCCCTCATCCACCCATGTCATTTCAGCTAGGTCCAGATATCCAATCTCCCCTCCACCTTTGGGAGTCCCTCATCATCCTCTTCCTCATGCCCTGACATCTTCTTGTCTGACTCCATGGGCTATCCTATCCTATTTTATCCCATCCTAATCCTAACCCTACCCTATCCTATCCTACCCTATCCTATCCTATCCTATCCTATCCTATCCTATCCTATCCTATCCCATCCCATCCCATCCCATCCCATCCCTTGGTGTCCTCTGGCCTGTTGGTTACCATCTCCTTTCTTTCATGGGTTCTGTTGAGATATATGGTTTTTTTAGGAGTACTGGGAACATCCCTGGACTTTTCAGGAGTGTAAAAGGGACCCGTGAGCACTGGTTCATCTTCTTGACCTGCTGGAGGGCAGCCACGTAGGTTCAGACAAGCATTTCAGCTGCTGGAGGTCACACGTTGAGGATTAACTGACCAAGGTTTGCTAAGCATTGGGAAACCTCAGCTGAAAGGTTCTAGTCAGCAGCAAATTGTTAGTATCAAATTAATATTAAATTGAAATTATTCTAAAACAAATAACAGGGTAATTTACTGATGATGACAGTAATAAGCATTAAATATTTTATTATTAAGTAAAAAGCAATGACCTTGACTTGCCACCCATCAGAGTAATCTTCAGAATGAGTTATTTTACTGTTGAATAATTAACAGTGACCCTGATTTACCGAACGTACAGGTGACAGAAGCTCCAGTTAACTAGACTCTGAGGACCGAGCGTGGGTTTTGTGCTGGGCTAGCTGATACCTCCAGGGAGCTTCCACACGCAGGTTTTCAAAGCCTTTTCCCTATGTCTTTTGATGAGAAAACTCCCAAATCATCCTGCTCCACTTTGTTTCCATTGAGTAGTTACCAGCTCAGGAGGTGTAGAGGTATCAGCTTCCCCCACTGCTTTTCGGGGCCTTGGTGGCCCTGCATGGCACAGGGATACTTTCATCAGGCCAAAACCACAATTCCAACCAGGATTTGGAGGTCTTGCTTTTGGCTGGTGGTCCCCAGACCTTAGAACAACTTTGGTGGTGTCCTGAGGTACAGACACCACACTGAGATTTTTATACAAGCTATCACGTGCAAGCGGTGGAGAAGCTGTGAACCTCCCTCATCACTGCCAGTCCAGCCCAGATGGCCAACATGAACACATGCACGGTCCTTTGGAGAAACCATCCTGGTTGCCAGCTGCTGCTTGATGAAACGCCTGCTGGCCCCATGCCTTCAACACCTAGGGGACATCTCCACCTGGAGAGGCCACCACAGAGGTGACTCCATGGGCTGAATGGATCTCTGTTACCCACAGTGGGCATTCAGGCACCTGCCTTACAAAAGGACATCTCCAGTCAGGTGTCCAGACCTGTGGTGCTGTACCTGTGACCATGGTGCCACCACCACCTTCACCACCACACATCTAGAGCCAGGCCGAGTCTCCTTCTGCACGTGAAAACCCACAGAAAAGCTTCAGGGCTTGGAGACCTTGTATCTAAACTGATGTGGGGAACAACCAACCCAGCTTCTCACCCCACGCTGTCTCCTTTCTCTTGCAGGTGGCTGGAGAGGAGCGGCTCCTGCGGGGCTCCACTCGCCTGTCCTCAGAGGCCTCCAGCCCAGCAGCTCCATCCCTTCGGGCAGCCTCCCCACTGCACTCGTGGCTTCTCCCCGCTCTGGCCGTGCTGAGCCTCCTGGTGATGTGAGGCAGGGCAGGCACACGCCAGGCAGTGACTCTCTTTGTGTCGGTTTCTCTAAAAAAAACAACCAGACAAGTAACTTTTTGGGGGGGGGGGGGCTGGGGAGGAGGGAGGGGATGGGAAGGAGAGGTGAGTGTGTAGGCCCTTCCTCCTCCTCGCCCGTCTGCCAATTTCTTTGGTTTTATACAATCAGCATTGTCGACAACCAGCTCATTCTTGGTCCTGGCCACCTTTCACCCCACAGCTCGGTTGTTGTCTCTCCAGCTCCCTGTGGATTGGGGTCGGAGCCACAGACAATTCCCTTGGAAAAGCTGAAGGAGAGAGTTGAGTCAAGAAATGAGAGCTGCAGAGGAAAAGCTTTTGCCTGCCCCAGCCAAGAGGGGAAAGACTTTTGCTGGCTGAGCTGCCAGGAGGTTTCCTGGAGCCCTGCCTCATGGCGCAGGGCCCATGGCAGGACAAATCAATGATGAGTGTTTCAGACCATCTCCAGGGTTGTCTGTGACCCAAAGGGCAGCCCACCTGGTTCGGAGTGAAGAAACCAGAACTGCTGGTGAGAAGGTGGTTGGATTTGTTCACCAGAGAGGATCCTGAAGCACCTCAGGTGGTGTAGGTGGCCACACACCGAACTGGCTCACAGGGACCATCGATAGCTGCCACCTGCCCCTCAGGCCCTCCTGTCTGGGAAATATGTCACGTACCGATGGTGTTCAGGAAGAGACACGTGTGGTGTTTTGTTTATGGCTGCCTTTCTTCGTGTCCCAACCCTAGCATCTCTATTTACTGGTGCTGTGAAGTGTTTGGGGTAGGTATTTCTTCATTATGGAAGTCAGGGGGCAATGTCAGCCCAGTCCAAGCCTTCTCCATGTGGGGTAAATTTGATCCCATGGGTAGGGCTCCACAGGAGTGCAACACAGCCCATCCTCATGAGCTACCTGAGCATCATTTGATCTGTCAGAGAGACAGAGGGACTTCACTTGGGGACATCATTATCTTTGCAAGGAAGGGAGAGGATACAAGAGGTTTGCTAGCTACCATTATGGGGACAGAAATCCAGCCGGTCTCCAGAAAGGTCAAGGCATAAATCACATCACCAGGAGGATTGTTGCAGTTCCCCTCCTTGGGGAGTTGGTGGAGGAACTCGCTTGTGTCCAGGTTGTCTCATGAAGGACAATGCCCCCTTGTCAAGTGCCAGTTGCTGAGCCACGAGGTGGTTGAAGCCAAGGCTTGTGCTTGACCCACCCATAGGGAGGGATGGTGAGGACAAGCCTTGCCCTGGTTGCTCAAGGCACAGGAAGGCAAATGTGTGGTCTTGGGGTTGGTGATAGCTTGGGGGTCTTCCCTTGAGGAGGTGAGCTAAGGTCTCCCTGCGCCTTTCAGGGAGCTGAACCCCTTGCTAGATCCAGCCGATGAAGAAGATGGGAAGGAAGGGTGGGAAGGTTTCCCAGGATAAATGCTCACCCGGATTGATGGCCACGGGGAGGCACAGGAATAGCGCCAGGTTTTCCCCATGAGCTTTGCAGCAGCCCATTCACTCCTTGGTTTATGCCTCCCCAAGGAACAACATTAGTCCTTTATCATACGGATGCATGGAAAAGCTTAGCAGCAGCTGGCACGGTGAAGTCCAGTGCTTTTATTCCCATTCCCTGCAGAACATCTTCCATTGCTTTAATACTTAGACTTTGCTGAGAAACTGCAAAGGTGAGAAACCTTTGCGTTTGGGTCCAATATAAGCCCATTCTTGTTTCCAAATGAGCATCTATGGATGCACAGAAACCCTCCAGGCTGCATCCTCTCTGAATGTCTGCACCTGGGAGGTCCTTGGGGCTGTAGCAGCTGGCTGTCCTGGTCCAGGACCGTGAAAAGGAACATGCCAAGATCCAAGCTATGCGTGCCAGGTACCAGGCTGAGCTGAAATGTGCAAAACCTCCCCTGCCAGGAGGCTCACCCAGTGCTGGGAATGCAGCCATGGAGGTCAAGGCACAGATCCTAAATCCCTGGCCTCCCTTCGGAGCGTCATAGCTAGGTGCTGAGCTACTGCAGTCATTTTCCCCTTACCCAGGGCATCGGTGTCCCCAGACAATGTGTCTCCCCAAGGAGAGCAGCCTTCTGCTGCTCTCCTTTTATGCTCCATGCTCCTAGCCCCAGCAAGGTGGGTCTCCACCAACCTTCAGTCTCCTTGCAGGGGCTGAGTATTGGGATGGGGAGGTTACAGGTGGGGGCTGCTCTCCAGGAGTGTCCCCTCCTTCAGCTCCACTCCTTTGTCTCGTGATCACTGGAGGTGGTGTCAAAATGCCACTTTGCCCTTTCCTTCTCTGATAACCAGCAGAAGCAGACTTTTCCTAGGTGGCCAGGAGAGCTGGCAAGCCAACTTCAGCTCTCCTTAAAGGCTGGCAAGCTGTGAGAAGCAGATGTGGAAAACCCTAATACAGGCTGCCAGGGATGGAAGAGACCTCCAGGGGTCACCTGCTCCATGACCACATCCCACGGCAGGATCCTCTCTGTTTACACCTTCTGGCAGATTTCTCTCGATCTGTTCCTAACCATTCTACTGACAGAGGCGTTGGCATCTCCTCTGGATTTCTATCACACTTTAAAGACTTTAGGATGTTAGCTGTCCCTAGGCACTGCAGGCCAAAGAGACTCTCGGTTCCCATTGTGGGCTCTTCTCAAGTCCTCAGTTTTGGGAGGATGGCAGAAGTGCCCCCGGGCTGCGGAAGGTGACAGCCAACCCCCTTGGATCAGATCACGGAGGCTTTGCATGGGGAGGCTGAAAAAATTGTAAAGGTCTGTAGGGATCCCTGCCAAAACCCAAGAGTGGGTTCATGTCAGTGGGTGTCTGCCAGGGGGGAGCTTTGTTGTGGTCTTTGTGGAGGGGTCTGAAAAGCAGAGTTGGTGTTGCAAGTCTGAAATGGCCTCGCTGGCCTCATCATTTGTCCTGTGCTAGGGGTTTGGAAGCTGAAACCCCAAAGCCATGGCCCAGGCCAGTTCCTGCTGCCCCTGTGCTCTGGGGATGCTCCAAGACAAAGCGAGGCAGGAGCATCGAGCCTCCGCACAGCAGGGAAAGGCCAGCAGTTGGGGTGGGTGGTAATGTTGTGTAGAGATCAAAAAAATAAATAAATCAATCCAAAAAACTGCATGAATTTTCCTGACCATTTCACCCTTTTTGCCAACGTTTAATATCTGCTCTCCCTCCCAGTGCATTCACAAATGAAACTTTGCAAAAAAAGGATGGCTTTTGAGGAGTCCTTTGGGAGGTAGGAGGCCTGATTACATCCCCCCAACACAAGGGCACAGACCATTTGTTTTCCCTTGTAAAAAGGGATTTTTTTTGGAAGAACTTTCAACTCTGTTGAGCACCACGAAGCAAACCCCGGATCTTCATTTTTAAACTTCTTGATGGACCACCGAAGCCACAGCAGCTGCCTGTAAAAGGAAAGGACTGAGTGAGCCCAGAGAGACAGGGAGACGACTTGTCAGGACTCACTCCATACCTGGGGACTTCCACAAGCACAAAGAAGAAAAATGGGGGGAAAAAATAATTGACCAGCCAAACCCTCTGTAGCCACTGAACTCTCTTTCTCTGGCATCATTCGCAGTGGTTTGGCAGTTCCTTGTGCCCTGAAGGCCCGTGAGATGTTGTGTCTGTACAAACACCACGTCGTGGTCAAAGCAAGAGCACGAGCAGGGAGGGAAAACGGTGCTGGAGCAATAACCCCGCGGGTGGCAGGGTGAGGTGTGTATGTGTGCACCGAGGGGAGGATGGGTGGTGTCTGCCTGTTCGACCGGGGTATAGCCTGTACTTATCTCTTCTGTACGAGTCAATATTCAAACATATCCATGAATAAAGCACACATGCATTTTCCTGACCCGCCCCGATCCTGTGTACGGTGCTGGGTTGGCCGTGCCCATGTACATCCGCCGGCCCTGCACCATAAGGGCAGCTGGATGAAATGGGGGGATTTTTGGGGGGCAGGCAGAGCAGTGGGGCTCAGAGACCCTTTACTTGTCTGGAAACCCAGCTTTTATCCTCTACATCCCAGCCAGGAGAGAGAAAGGTGAGAAAACAGCTCTGCCAAGGCACAACCCAACAGAGAGGCATCGGTGCCACCCGGGGAGGGGACACGGACCCAGGCACATCCTGAGCACCAAAAGACATGGGGGGGCACATGAAGGGCTCTGAGGGCAGTTTGGGGATGGTTTAGCTCAAAGCTGGTGCCAGTACAGGAGGAGGGGAGCTGGAAGAGACGGGAGGGCAGCGGTTCATGTCGGCCGGGGAGACGTTTGTTCGTGCCGCCAACATCTGTGAGCTATTTTTGGCACCTAAAAGAGAAAGAAAAAGAAAGAAAGGAATCACGTGGAAATTGATTAGAGGCAAATTGAATGTTTTCTTGCCAATTTTAGGTGAAAAAAAAAGATTCTACAAAACAAATGTATATAAAATTTACATAAAAATACCGAGTGAAATGCAAGTCGGTTTCTAAACACAAAGTGAGTTCAAGGTCAAACCCAGAAATGTTGCACCTTACCCTCCCCAAAGCCCCGTTTGCTTTCCTGCATGTATGAAGCTGTTGACAGTGTGTGTGGGGGAGCAAAACCTGTGGGTTAGGGCTGGATTTGGGACCCTCTTTTCTTTCCACCCCGATTTCCTTATGTCTTCCCCCACCTTGCAGGCTGTTTCCAGGCTTCTGCCCCAGTTTTTGCCCCCTCATCCCTCCCCAGCAGCCTTCCCCTTCCACTTTTTTCTCCCCCCACCCCAGTTTGGTTCACGGAGGTTTTGCAGACACAATGAAAATTTGCCGGGGAAGTTCCAGATGGATTAACCTGAAACGTGCTGTAAAAATGCTGCAGGTTTGATGGATTTTCCCTGCTGCTCGGCAGGCGGCTGCATGCCCAAGGTCAGCAGCAAAACCCCACCGGGGCCAGTGCTGAGCACCCAGCTCTGCCGGGACGTGGGGCTGGGCACCCTGCTGGGGGGGCCCTGCTGGGGCAGGGGGAGACCCATGGGTGGCCTCAGCCTCTCTGGGTGCTGTGAACTGGTGCTGGATGAGGCTGTGGGGTGCTCATAGTCATGGGCTGTGTCCATGTTCCTGTGGGCACGTGCTGGCGCAGCTGGTGCTGGTGTGATCAGGGCTGAGAAGCATGGGGCTGGGTAAAACATCTCTCAAGCTGCCTTAAGTACACCAATGAATTGTCCTGCATTGGGGCAGAGAAGAGATTTCAGAACAGGAGCCCCAGTGAGAGCTGGAGGGGGCTTTTCCTGATCCCCACCTCCAGGTTGGGTATGTTCTGGGGGCACAACCAAACCAAGCCTCGCTCCCTCCCACCAGGCGCAACAGCCCAGGGACAGGGACAGATGCTGAAGCAAGAGCAGGTGAAGTGCTTTTCCCTCACTTCCAGAAAAACAGCCCCCAAACCGTGTAACCTCTGGACCCCCACAGGGCAGAGAGGAGCCCGGGCATCCCCTGCAGTTTGGAGACACCCATGGGTGGGACCCAGGGGGGTGCAGCCACTCCATCCCCATCACAGGGTGGCTGCAGACACAGCAAAAATGAAAACCCACGGCTGTTGTACGAACACTATGAAGGGAATTTTAGGGCAGAAACAGCAATTTACCATCTACTGCCTCCATGCAAAAGGCGCTAATGTGCCGGTAGGGGTGGCTGCGTCTCGCTTTGGTTATTAAAATGTCGCCTTTCTGTGCCGAGTGTGGAGATGGCGGATGTTAGTCAAAGGGAAGCACCGCAGAGTTAGCTCTGACATGAAAAATGGGAAATGAAATGAAGTGAAAAATGGTCAGATCGTGTGCCCAAGGTGGTTGGGACCATTGGTTCTTGCTCTTTGGGTTGGGCCCAGGTTTTATGTCCCCTAAGACATCCAAAGTCCAGATGCCCAAGCATTGGGCTGGGGGCTGCCCCCATTGCAGACATGGCATGGGGAGGTGTTGCTGTCATCATGATGGGAGCCCATCTCTACACCGATGGTGACACAAGGGTCCTGAAGCACCCCCACCACCCATAGACCCATCAGCAGGTCCCACTGGCCTTTTATTAAAAGATCTCCCTCACCTTTTTTTATGCCTCAAAAAACATCTCAGTTATAATTTTTGTCACCTGATGCCCTGCTTCATTGCTGTGTTTAGATGAGAAACCAAAACAAACAAACAAACAAACAAACAAAAAACTTAAAAAAATAAAGGGAGAAACACAAAAACCTCCATAAACTGGTCTTGCCCAAATGGGGAGCTGTGCTACCTGCAGTGCTCTGGCTTGTTTGTACACCTCCCCCTTTCCCATTCATGGGGAAAAATCGGATGTTTGTGCTTCCACCATAGCAAAAGATGCTTTTTTTGTACCAACCAGTGATGTGCAACCCACCCAAGAGCTACCTGAACCCCATCTTCTCCTTGGGTGAGGAGCGGTGACACCCAACCTCCAGCCCAGGCTTTTTTGCAGGGTGGTGAAATCGGTCGCTTTTCATAAAAGACTGAAAATTGCCTCCCCTCTTTGAGCAGATGATTGATATTGAAGTGTTTGGGAGAGAAAAGCTGCAGAGGAAATGCCTCCCTGACTCCTTACCCCCCGTGCTAAGGGCACGTGGCAGTGCAGAGCATCAGCCCTGGGCTTATGCAACTCTATGCTCCCCCTTTCCCTCCCTGCCAACCTTTTCTTTCCTACAAGCCAAGAAGAAAAATCAGAGTGGGGCTGAAACATCTCCCCACACCTTTGCGTTTTATCCTGCTGTCCGAAATGAGCTTAAACTGCCTTTAAAACCCCTACCCCCTGCCCACTTCATTTCAGGTCTGGACGCAGCCCACTGTGCTTTCGGAGCGGCGCGCTCAGCTCGGCAGCAATTTTGGGGAATTGGGCTGCAGCATCCAGGCTTAATGCCACGGGATGCGGGAGCACAACGGTCTTAGGAGACGGCGTCGAATGAAAACCTTCATGGCTCATAAATGCCGGGTTCAACTCCGCTTCATCTCAGCGGTGCTTAATTTCGAAGCCGAAGAGCGATATAAAAAGAAATGGAGGAGGACGGATTGCGCCTCGGCAGGGTCCTGGTCTGCGTGCCGGGGCGCGATGTGTGTGGGGTGGGAGATGAGAGGTCGCCTCACTTCTGTGGATATCTGGCATTCAACGAGGTTTCCAAATGAGCAGCAGATCCCCCTGGTGATCCAGTCTCAGGGGATGCCTTATTTTTTCTCTTCTGATTCAAAGGGGCAGCTTCCTGGGAGAAGTAAGAGTAAGGAGGGGAAGGGGCTGAGATATGTCTGTTGGGCTTGTCTAAATCCTAAATGAGAAGTTTGAATGCAGAAGCCCTAAGCCTTGGGACACGAGGCAGTCCCTGACCCCGGGAGGGTAAGGACCAGCTGTCTCACAGCAGCCAGGACCCCAGCACTCGGTAAGCTGCAGCAAATAAATTCCCTGACCATCCTGGGGGATGTGCCCATTTTCCTCCACAATGAAGACATCGAAGGATGCTCCTCCTGCCCACCACCCTTCAAAGTCAGCCCAGGGCCCAAGGGACCAAGCTCCCCCCCTTGCCCGGAGAAGCAGGTGGGATCACAAGGCACCGTGGGAACACAGCAGCTTCGGTGGAGGACACGTCCTCCCTTCCCTCCTCCCAGATTCAGTACCTGGCACAGCCAACACAGCCAGCTTGGGAGACATGAACACCTCAAGCTCCACCATGTACAACTCATCCAGGCAAGTAACCTTATTTCCCTCCCCGCCCCATCTTAAAAAAGCAAGCAAAAAGGAGTTTTTAACCAGATCATCTACTTTTTATTTCAGAGGAAAGATTTGCATTATTTACTTTTATTTATATACATGTACTTCACATTTGTATTTAAAATGCACAGACCTCCCGATAATTTTCTCGTTCCTGCTTTAAATTAGCTGTTATTTTACAATACAAAAAATTATACCAAAAACTGCAGTCCTAAATGTGTGTATGTATAACACCCACAGTCCCCAGCAATGAAATAGTGTACAATACTTGCTCATATTTACATATGAATGCAATAAATGCTAAATTATACATATTAACAAACTAAGCTCAAGTCCGAACACAGATAAGAATTGTAAATAATTACAGAACGACAAAAAAAAAAATCCAGAATACAATTAATTCAAGGGTCCTAGTGTAAAGGACATTTATTGTGCACAAATTTCAGAGTAATATAAAACCTATTTTTATGTTCTTTTTGCTTTCCTTTTTTTTTTTTTTTTAGAAAAAAAATGGACTGACTTGTGTTACACTCCTCCACAATTATTTTTCTTCCTTCTTCTGGTGAGGTTTGTGGAGCCGATGAGAGGTGTAGAGGAAACGCCTGGAGAGCTGCGGTCCCTGGAAGACGCACAGAACACCGTCCACGTGTAGTGTTAGAGCAATACAAACTGAACCAAACCTGCCCCGGTGCACAAGCAGAAAAAAACAGCATGCAGCACTCCCAGCATGGGCAACTCATCTCGTTCAAGCAGCTATCAACGGAAATAAGCATGAATTGGACCAAAATTGCCAACAGTGGGTCTGAAAATGAGGAGCCTACCCCTCCCTTCCCTTCGCTCCCTCAGCGCCTGCTCCCTCTGCCCCTACCCTCACCACAAAGCTTGGCGGGCTCCGAAATCCCCGAAGGCTCCTTCCCTTCCCTGCCTGTCCCTGTGGCACTCCAGGAGATGGCGAGGGAACAGAAACAGAAGTCCACAGCTTATATTATTGATTAGATTGCTTTAAAAGTCGCTCCCGGCATGCAGGGCCTGGTCTTCGCTTTCTCACAAGCTCGGTGATGACAAATCCGCATTTTGGGGAAAAGGGGGGGATTTTAAGAGGGCACAGCTGAGGGCACGTGGGGTGGCTCTGTCCCCAGCTCGGGGTCTCGTGGAAAAGAAAAAGCAGCCGCGGTCATGGACGGAGATGGACCAAGTGCCATGGTGCTAGGCCTCGGCCTGGTTGCGGGGCAGGCCTCGAGCTTTATTTCAGCCTCTCGGGTGAGCGTCTACTTCACCAAAAGCTCATTTCGGCTAACTGAGGGCCAGCAGGCCGAGCTGCCATTTTAAAACCATACCATAAAACCCTGATGACACGGTTTGGTAATGGTTTACCACAGAGAAAGCGATGTTTCGGGGCAGTATTTAGTGTACAAACCAGCCCTAAGGAAGCCTGCATCTACCAACAAGGGCTTTGCGAAGCTTGTCGTGCCCTTATGGTACCATACCATCAAATTTGGGGACATTGTGGGCTATGATTTTATGCTGATCACAGGCATTACCCCCATCACATACAGGTTTATTTTGGCATTTTCAAGACAGCACATTTTAAGCCCCATGAGAGTGGCAACAACTCAGAAGCTGTGTCCTACAAACCTTCCTGTATCCAACACCTTGACCCATATCGTGGAAAGGGTCTCCTACCACTCATCCTACAAGAGTCCAGAGAAAATTCTGGGCTAAAAAATGGGCAATGGCAAAGCAAAAATAATATATTTTTTTGGAGATCCAGTGGCACTGTTGATTTCTAGAATAAGAGGGCTGCAACATTTCTTCTTGATTTTTGTAAAGACTGCTCTCAAAAAATAAAAACTTTCTGAGGGCTGAGACCTTGAGTGCTGAAATTCAGCCAGTTATAAACGCTTGAAAATAGTGATTTTGAATGGAAATCACTGGCACAATCTTAATAGTAGAGGCTTAAACTGCTGACTTAATCCTCCAAGTAATGACTACTTTAAGTACATTTATTACCTGTCTTCAAGCGTTGTTTCTTTCCCTTTCAAATAGAAGAGCCTTGTTTTACTCTGCTTATACATTTAAGTGAAACGCATTTGAATACATAAAGTCAAGTTATGCCTCCTTGCTTTACACCGCAAGATATCAGGAATATAATTTGATGTTTCTTTAAAGCTCTGGGAAGTTATCTAATGCTCATCATATGAAGAAGTTATTAAGACAAAACTCATACATCATTTAAAATGCATCAAAAATACATTCAATATTTTTCTGGTTTATATACACTTTAAATCTTTCAACGTTCTGCACACTACTGTATAGTTTATGTACAAGTGCAAAATTGGTGTGTTATTTTTCATTTATTTACAGATTCTCCCATGAAATAAGGTTGCTCTTTTCCCCCCTCACCTCCAAGAGAAACAACCCCACAAATCCTTCACTTCTGATATTGGCCCGGTGATAAACCACCAGCAGTTCTTCCCCCCATCCATTCCCATCTTCGTCTCTATTTTACCTTTAAGCTGGGATGAAACTGTTTGCAGCAGAGATATGTATGAGAGCTCTCTTTTTCCCTCATCATTATGGAGATAAGATGCAGAGCAGAGCTACATCCAAAAGGAGCTGTTTTGTTTGATTTATATAAATAAGTCTTGTTCCTCTATTTACATTTTTTTTTTTTTTTTTTGGTTCTGCAAATCATCAAAGTTTGATCATTTTTGTTCATTTTTTGAATACCTGACACCACACATCTGGGCATGTTCCTGCTTTTGAGACCAGACCACCCAGCTCTCTCTGGGGGAAAATCATCCCTGTCCTCTTGGTAACGTACAAATACATCACCCTCCCAGGCCCGTTGTTCAGAAAGCTGTTTCCTTCCAGGAAAGCAACAGCTTTAAGCACTGCCGAAGAGCTGTCCTGAATACAGAGACTTAAGCACGAGAGTTTTCTCAATTTGGGTTGGCAGATCTCCACCCCAAAAGGGCCGGAGAAGCGGGAGAAGACGTCTCTGAGCATGAGGATGTGCATCACAACTGAAAGCATGAGAAGTCAGAGCAGGGGAGGAATTGTAGTCCAGTATTATTTCTCTGGTACAGTCTACTCCAGGTTAGCCCTATACACATAGAAAGTTACAAAATATGTTCAGGAGATGAATCTGTCTGAGGTAATCTGTGCATCAGCTACAACTTAATTGCCTAAAACCCTTCATTCTGAAAGACATCGCTCATCCCTTTCCCCCCACCTCAATTTCTTTTCCCCAGAGGGCGTTTACACTTCTGGTATAGAAGCAGATTGGGGAACATACATACAAACATATATATACATATATATGTAGATATGCATTTTTCCACCCTATTTTTTCCATACTTCTGTTGGATTTGTTAAATGACACACTAACTCGGCATCGTAATCCACCGAGATTGCTCGATCAGCAGGCTGTCCCCCGTCACCACTGCCCGGACACACACAGCAGCTCACATCTTTATTGCAATGCCGCGCTCCAAAAAGGTTCTTCGAAACACGTACTAACAAAAAGGAACAAGTGGCTGATATGCGATGGATGGATGGATTACCAAAACGTGCACAAAAAAAGATGCAGTTACTTGGGTTGTGTTTCAGGAAAGGGTGCTACCAGACCAGAAGATTGGACAGCAGTTCCCTTCGGTCCCCCCGGTTCGTTGCTTCTCCCTTTCATAAATACTAGATGTCCTCCTCAGAAACCAGCAATCCAAATGGAACCACACGTACAGTGATTAAGTTACAATCTCATGCCTCGTTTGGCACATCACCATCATATCTCCACCACCACCACTTGGAGTGGTCCCGGCACTGCACCACACGCCAGCACGATCCGCTGGATCTCTGCCATCAGCAGAGATGTCGTGCAGCAGCGTGCACAGACAGGTACAGCCCCACCTCGAACCTCAAAACACAATCCCAACTAATTCACTTTAAAAAGGGCCAGACTGTTTGACACATCCTCCAAAAGCCAAACCTTTTTTTTTTTTTCTCTTTCCAAATCCCTTCCTTACACCAACAAGCCACCGTCTTCAGCATCTAAGACCTGATACAAACACTCAACCCACACGGGGAACATCATTTAATCATGGAAAATTCAAACCTGTGGCCAAATGAAGCTGCTCTGCTTAATTTTTTTTCCTCCTGCCTAAGTTTTTTTCATCCTCAAATGACCTCGCACCCGGAGTGTTGCTTTTTACACCCAGTAAGGAGATGGGACAAGTCTTGCTGCCAAGGAGCAGCGCCTCCGTGCACCGGCACAGCTCAGCTCTTGTCCAGAAAAATGGCCTGAGGGAAAGAGAAGGGAAAGAGGCCAAATGAGCAGAGAAACACAGAAGAAATGTAACGTATCTGACCTAGAACACAAACTGCTTCTATTAAATGCGCCGATGAAGCCAGGAGTTTTCTTCTGAGATACTGAAACTCCACTTTCCCTCCAGATATTTCCATCTGGCTGAGTAGTTGGTGGGTCAGGAAAATGCCATTTTCCCCTGACTGCACGTGATATATTATAAAGAGCACAGACTGCCTTGAGTGACATTCTCTCTCTGTATACATATAATTAAAAGGAATATAATTATGTTAAAAAGAAATGTGTGTAGTAGTCTCCTCACTCCCTAGATCTGTTCAAGTCTAGGCACTTGTGTGTGGTGTACTCCAAGTAGGTTAAGACTATGTAAACACTGAGTCCTTCGACAGCAACACTCAGCTCCCTCCAGGTATTGCACGTGGTCTGAGCAACACACGACATCACCCTTTAAACCACCCTAGCTCTTGCCTTCCTGACGTTGTGGACCATAATCACTACAAAAAATTGTATCTGGAAGAGAGTTCCACTTAAATAACGTGGGAATAAACATATATATATTAAATGAAAAGGATGAAGTTGCCTTGAAGGCGAATTGTAGTGTTTATGTGTTGAGAGCTGACACCTGTAAACACTGCATCTTTTTTTTTTTTTTTGTACAGTTTGATAAATACATGAACTACAAAGCACTTTCCATGTAGAAACCTGAGTGTCATTCATTGTACTACTGTTCTATTTACACTGACCATGAACGGTGGGGAACGGATGTTTCTGGACCTGCAATAAAATTATATTACTTTAAACTCGAAGAGAACAAAGGCGCAATCTGAAGCCACGTGTCAGTAAAAACTTAAGTGGAGCAGTTGTCAAAGAAAGCCGACTATCACGTAGATGAGAGAAAAGGCTGGGTTCAAGGAAGCTGTGTTTTTCTGAGTGCTTCTAGTCTCTTGTGACACAACTTGAAAATCTTCCTCCTCCTAGGTGTTACTTCTCCGTTTTGTGTAAAACCCCATACAGTTTCTGATGTCCATGCATCAAATACAGGTTCCTGGCTGTGCAGGGGGCTGCTGTTTCCGATTTCGTATTGCACCCGATTTCTCTTTGTAGGCAATTGGCATCTGTTGTGAAATGTCCACCAGCGCGCTGGCCACAGCGAGACCTGAGGCAACAGAACAAAACGGTCACAGAAACAAATCCTTTCAGCGCAGCTGAGAAAAACCCTCCGAGCCACAGGATGAATACTATTTTTTTGAATTGTTCTTAAGAAAAAGCAAACTAGAAAAGCATTCTGGCTGAGAGATTAAACTCTAGAGGCTATTCTGAAGTAAGCTTTTAAATGCTGCATGTTTTATTGAAAGCAACTGCAGTAGAAAAAGCTGGAAATAAGATGTGTGGGTATTAAGGGATGTGACACCCGTGATATTAAAGAGAGGAGTCTTTCTCTGTACCAGTAAGTGTGCTAGAATAAATGCTCGAAGCACCTCTGCATGGAGGTTTCACTGCACTTCCCTGGCACTCCTCATCTCTGCAGCCTCCTCCCACCATATCCACGGATAAAACACTAGCTCACAGCCAAACCATCCCATCCCAAAGCCAATGAGCAACTTTTTAAGATCCTCTGCTTAAAAATTTTAGATTACCGTGCTCTCTAAGCACCGGAGAAACCCCAGTTAAATCATCAACTTCCCAGCAGACTAAGTCTCAGCACTACCAGCGAGGTTTAACTGAGGAGGGGCTGGGACCAAGGAGACCTTAAGTTGGATGGAGAAAACCTCATTGTGTGGAGCTGCTAAAAGCAGGACACGGATGCTTTGCTTGATGTCCCTCTACGGATGGAACTGGGAATGGAGACAACAGGCTGGGAGATGAGTTATTTTCATAATTAACTCCTGCAAACCTGTCTGTAACAGTTTGCACTTTTTTCCCAGCTGTAAATTAAAGTGTAATCCAAACATCAAGTGTTCGACCTCCAACTGACCCGAGAAATTGAATCAAACCTGAGGTAGGAAGCTAGCAGGGCCCAAGCCAGCCAGCTTCAAATCACTTGAGCACATCCACACCAGCTGCGGCGTGGGCACAGCAATTACTGCGGGATCAAGTCTGAAACTGTAAGGTGAATGAATCGCTGAGAATGGGGAAGGAAGGAGTTAGTACCAAGCCAGCGGAGACAACGATTTTCCTCACCTGACTGTCCTGGTGGTGGTATACCCCCAAGTCCTCGAGGCAACCTCACGAACACGGAGAGAACGGCTGCTTTGTTGCCAAAGCAGGGCTCCAGCGCTATCGGCTTCGGCACGGTCTGCAGTGAGGGAAGGAAGAGGAGAAGCCAGTGTTACACGGTGTGTTGCACCCTCCCTCTTTCCCGTGTCATCTTTTTTCAAATCGCACAAGCTCCAGGGCACGAACCGTATTTCTGCGCTTGGCCAGCTTCCAGCGCGTAGCTAGCAAAGCTAAACCCAACGTTGCCAACAATCAAAACCCTGCTCGTCATAAAAAACACATTTACTTAATAAAATCCAGCTATTAAGAAGTCAAGAGCTGCACATGGCTTGTATTTCTCCCTAAATTCAATAACGAAGGAGCAGTTTACGCCAAACAATGGGATTAAGCTTCGAACCCATCAGTGGTACTATCACAAAGAGCGGCACGTCGGGACTTGGGAGTTCAGAATCCATTCCCAGAGCTCAGCTCCATGTCACACTGCCCCAGCCCTGCCTGCATCAACACGGAGGACACCACCAACTCCCCAAACATTGCTTCTTTTTCAGGCTGTCCTCATAGTCTTGCCTTTCATTTCTTTCCTGAGGGGTTGTGTTCATTTCGCAGTGCCCTCCTAGATTACTCTGGACAATGTTCTCCGGCACCTGGTTGCTCAGGGACCTGAAAGTGCTTTACAAACCCTGCTGGATCACCAGATCCTCCGATCCTTTTTGAAATTTCAGAGGATTCAGCCGAGGTGAGGACTGCAAAGCTCCTGCCGCTGGATCTGGTTTCAGTGAGCAGCTGCACCAGGAGTGACTACGTTACCAAGCCCTATTTGAACACGACCCTTTTTGAACATGAAGGTTTCGCACTTGCATTGCAAACACGAGCATGAAATAATTTTCAGATAAAACGCGAGTCGATAAGCATGAAGACACAACGGGCACGCAGCCCTCTCCCACGCCAGAGGAGCAGCGTTGTGGACGCTCCCATTGCACGCTCTGCTCTCTGCTATTCGAGAGACAAAATTCAACAGCACAGCCCAGAAACGAAAACGTGGTTTTACCTAAGTCAGGCCCCGATCCCATCCACATTTCTGTGTGATCGGATTTATCGTGGGATGTCACAGCTGTAAGCTGAGAGTGCAAGTCTGAGCCTGGAAGTTCAAGTTCAAGAGACTGCTTCCTTTTGTTTCCCAGGGAAAAAAAGCTGAGAACCACTATTTTACCTGATACACTCAGTGAGATCTGATTTCTTGTTTAGCATGGACAAGCTAAACTCCAGCCTGGTATTAATGAAATAATTATTGCTTTTTTCATCAGGCGTAAGATTGTACTACTGTACTTCAACGCTCAACAGAAACTCGATACGATCCGAGGCACTGAAAAAAGGAACAGGAGTCAAACGACGCAATTAAATTACTGCTGTGCTATAAAAAAAAAGAAGAAGAAAAAAAAGATGACAGCAAGCGAAATGGAACTTACAACTGCTTTCATATCTCATATTTACCGTAATGATTGCAACAACGATTAGTCGGTCCGTGCAAGGTAAATAAATACCTGTTCTACAGACCAAGAAGGTAAGCTGCAGGCTGCCTTGTTTAGGACTGCAGATTTCCACATCTCCTCCCCACCCCCAGCTCGACAAAACGCCCTCCCCACGAAGCATCCAAGCATACCCTTGTGCTATATCCCACGGGCGACTCAATTACCAGGGGTAATGGAGAGAGCGCAGGGAAGGCAACTGCAGAAACGCAGCGCAGAGGCTTCCAGCACGGGAGCGGGCACCGAGCACTAAGTTTTATTTTCATCCGGAGGGCATCACGAACCTTCTTTTGTGTTTTGTGACAATGTGGGGCTGTAGGGCTGGGGCGATTCAGCGAGTCCTTGTGCTCATCCCCATCATTGGAGAGGGGTGAGCTGCAGAGACCGAGGGAGTAAGACAGCAGAGAGGAGGTGGTGGGAGGAAAAGTACGAAGGAAGAACTGAAGAAGCCAAGAAGAGATCATCTGCTCTAATCTCTTTTTAATGTATTTGCTTTTAAGTCCTGCTGGATTAATCAGAACGCTTCTGCAGCTCTGCTGCTTCCCCTGCTCGAATTGTGGAGCGCGGCCCTGCTTCAAACGCACCGGCGTGGCGGTGCTCAGCCGAACGCTCACGCTCACCGTCCTCCAGCCAACAGGGGCAACGGGGGCTTCGAGCGCCTCTTGGGTTCTCTGCATGCAGCCCCTCACTGTCAAAGAGCAACGCTCTGCTTTAGAAGCAGTCGCTCCTGCCTCTGCTTTCACCTCTGCCAGACCTTTCCAGGGACTTGCTGCTCTGGGCACTGCTGCTCTGACACCGGAGACTTTCCTCTCCCCTAAATTCCTTCCCACCTACATCGATCCACCAGCTCACGTCCTCCACGCGCTCCCTGTGCCTTCCGTACATCTCGGCCCTCGCTGGGCTCTTTTGAAACAGCGATGCTCTGAATCTCTTCTCTGAACACAACTATTCCCTTCTGCAGCTCTCCCAACAGTCCCTCTCCACTCCTCCTCTGCTCTTCGGACCACGGGTGACCTGAGAGGCATTTCAGGTCCCTGCGATGGCAATCAAAGCATCCTGATCCTCCTGAACATGCTAAACAGGTAAGAAAGAGAATAGAAAGTTTATTATGCAGCTCCTAGCCACAGAGCTGAAGGGACTTGGAGGGTAATTTAGCTCGTCTCAGCCCCAAGCAGGATCCTTTCTCCTCCTCTGCCCTTTCCAACTAATGAACCCACAGCATGCAGCAGAAACTTGCATTACGAGTCCCCACGGGCATGATCTTTCTTTTTCCATGGGATTTTTAGTTTTATTTCGTTCCTCAAGGTCACACACCTCCCTCCTATCCGTTCCCCCGATCCCAGCCTGATCCACGAAGAGCTCCCACGTGTGTCACTGGTGCTGGAAGAGCCCAGCCCGGGTGGCCGGTGCTGTCCCCAGGTCAGTGACAGCAGACCCCAGCCACACAGAAACCTAAATAAAACCCTGTTATTTCCCAGGGCTGCCTCCGACCCTCATCCTGCCAGGCGTTTTTCATCTATCTGCAGTACCACGGATAGCTGGGGGCAGAGGTAAAAGAACTGTTAATATTTCACCGCCTGCAGGACCCTGTTCCTATTTATCATGCAAAGCAAGGACGTATACTTTATAGAACGATGCATCCAGAATCTGTCAGGCAGTCGCAAGCTAATTTGAAAGGAATACACTAAGAACAAGATTATCTTGTTGCAGCTAATCCCGGTCTGAAATCTACAAGGAAAAAACAGCCTCGCATCCGTCAAAACCAACCGTTTCCCCGAGACAAGCCGCAGTTAGGAACAGCAAAAATGAAGTCCTGCAAATTTATTTTTGACGGCAGCAGTTGGGGCACCTGCTTTTCGAACTGTGACTCACGGCGCAGGCCGAAAGACAAAGCGCAGCCTGATGAAATGACTCAGGCGCCGAGCGAAGGGGACAGCGAATTCGATGCGAGGTCAGCCGGGAGTGAAGGGCATCCCGTGCCCTCTGCGAGATGCACGGCAACCCAGGGCTGGAGCCCGGGGACTGTATTCTGCAGACACGGAGGAGAACGTGTGGATAATTCAACCAGCAACTTCAAGGATATCTTGCTCGAAGGTGTAACCCACAGCTGGCCTTGCCACGAGCTTGCTCGTGTTTTGACATGACCTATGTAGGTGTCACCACGGCACACAACAGCTAGGGAAGAGCTGGCTGCCTTCCTCAAGCTCTATTTTTGTGGGGAGACCCAAGAGCTCACATCTCTCCTTCTCTTCCTCAGCCCGTCTCCCTCCTGCCTGGCTGCTGTGCTGTCGTTGAAGACCGAAGCTGCTTTTCCACAAGGAGGTTTGGAACGGGTTTGGGAACCAGAGATCAGGTCATTATAAATGCTCGTGCTTCAGTCTGACAGGTGGCTTTTCATGGCCCACTTAAATAAAAAAAAAGTAGCTCTCCAAAGTTTGTAACACCTTTCATCAGATGGTTAAAACCAGCCTCTGCCAGAGACTTTCATCTAGAGTGTTTTGATAAACCCATTGTTGAATTATATAAAGCAATTCCTTTTTTATTGAAGGCTTAATGGCACAATAAAGCACACATTATTCAAATCTATGCAAATAAGGTGCATCCCTCAGACACTTGGCACACGACGAGTGCTTCGTGCAGCGCCTGAACAGCAGCGTCCTGCCCGGGAGGGGGCACAGAGGGGAGAGGCGAGCCCAGAGCGTGGCCAGAGAGGCAGATAACAGGGTAAAAAGATCTCGCTTTGGCTGGGCCGGGTCGATTTGGACAGCCAAATTGCCATCCGACAGCCCGGCAGAAAGCAGCCGTGCCCTCGGCTCGAGCAGAACAAGCTTGCTGCCAGCTGCCGGGTTCGGCAGCACCAAGAAATGTGCAGCCAGGAGACTTCTGGTCATGATGGAGGTCAGTGAGGGGTGCTGAGCTGGTGCTGACCTGTGCTAGGAGCAGTCTCCTGGTTTATCTCCCAGGCACCTTCCCCTAAAGCTACCTCCTGTCCTTAAAGCAGTCTGGGATTGTGTGACCCCTTTGTGCAGCTGATGGCCCGAGCCCTTCTCCTGCAGAGGACTTGGACTACTCTTCCACGCCAGTAGAGCTACAAGAAATAGAAACAGTGAAAAAAAAACCTAGAAATTGGGATCCTGCAAACGTCAAAAAGACCAAAAAAGCAGCAAAGACCTCTCAGGCCTTTGATTTAAACACCCTGTAAGAGGCAGCAAGGTGTGCTGCAGCAGCCAGAAAGCTCTATGCCAAGTTCTGCATTGGGCAGTGCCTGCAAACAAGGACTGCCCTATTTTGGGCCCAAATACAAAGTTAAGGATATTTCACTAAGCAGTGACACGACCCCATTGTTTCTGGAGGCAGTGAGGATTTATTCTCAGCAATTTTCCCCAGATGACTTGACTGGCCAAAGGCACCGCTAAAAAAAAAAAACAAGCGATTTCAGTTGTTGACGAGTTTTGATCTATACTTAATATGCGCAGAGCTTAAAAAATCACAGAAGTTAAAAGCCGTAAGAGAGCTCTTAGGTCATCTGATTAGGCTGCCTTCTCCAGCAGCATGTCCTGCACAAGCAGTGCTTTTACCAGGCCTTTTGTCGGGGCTGTTTCTAAGTGGCCCAGGTGTGAAGTGCGCCGCCAGCTCCCTTGGGAGACAATTTCGCAGCCAAACGCTTTTCACAATCAAGTTCCATTGTGCAACGTTCCACCTAAAACAACTCTTTTTTTTTTTTTTTCTTATTATTATTTCGTGTCGTTATTTCTATTTATGCTGCTTATATTTGACAAATTCTAAAGGTTAATAATACGTCACATAAAACCAAGGGCTAGGACAATAAATAGGCTGTGCAATTTTAACAAAAAACCGCACAGTGTCAAATTTCTTTAGGCTCTGTAATACGCTGCCAGCATATTGTTTCTCAAAACGTATAAAAATACTGCGGGGACGTTTTTCTTTCCTTAACAAGAAAACATATTTCTGCCGTTTGATCAAATCACTCTTACATGGTTTTCAATTTCCAGCGAGGAAATTAAAATAAAGCAAAAGTCTTACGGTGGGGGAAGAGAAGAGGACTGTTATTGAAACAGTTTAACTTTATTATTTGATTTCACTTCTTCAGATGATTTCACTCCGCAGAAAAAGGGTCAAATTCCATTTGCAAGTTTTTAAATTGTGCCATTAAAAGCTGGCTGAACATTGGTAAAAGAAGTTACAAGCAATTTTCGATAAAAAATGGAGTATTAAGTTTTAAAAATCATATTCTCAGGGTAATATGTATGTCTTCCAAGATAGAGACGAATGAACTTCCAGCAACAATTTGCAGCAAATGAGTCTAGATTAAAAATTTATATTTACTTTGTCCCTGATATCTACCTTGGAAGTGACACAGGGGCTGGGGAACGAATCGCTCACCGCTCTGCCACGACACTGGGTTCCCGTGTGCGAGGAACTAAATAAAAATCATATTCGAGCCTTTCAGATGAATGCTAACAGCCTGAAATTGAAAACAGCCACCCAAGCACCCTGCGCTCCCAATACCTGGGAGCACGCACGCAGCAGCCCAGCATAATGGGGCCCGGAGGTCGCTCCCATTGCCTTGAACAACTGTTTTCTATTTTAAAGTGTATTTTGTCAAGCTGGCAAAGGCAAGCTCTGAGTGAGGGAAAGGATTTCGATAGGCAAGTTTATATTTCAAAAGCAGTCACCCTGAAATGACAAAACCCTCGTGTCGGAGCTGTGAGCGTTTCTGTTCACGTTGGCGACCGCTTGCCGTTCTTTTCCAGCTCCCTGCTGATGCCCCCGGGAGGGGATGGGATGGACGAGGCCACGGGGATCAAATCTGGGCAAAAACACGCACGGCAAATAGTATTTATTTTGGTTTTGTACGGGTGGAGAGGCAGGGTTCTTCTGCTTGTTCTTTTCAACCAGCGGGCTGGTTTTTGCACATGAAAAAGTGCAGTAAAAGAAGGAAGGAGGACAGCCGGATGAAATCCGCAAACACAAGGCACACAAAGCCACTACTTGGCATAAAGGAATGCAAACAGGTCCCCTATAACGTTTTTGGGAAGCTGCTGATATTATCAGAAGAGACAGTTGCTGGCACTAGAGGGAAAAAAAGAGAGATTTAAAAACCTTCTGTAGGGAGCTTTGCACTGCTTCCTCTCCCTCCAGCAAACTCCTCCTTATCAGCTAAAATCGGGGTCTGTTCTTGCCGAAAACTTTGCAGCCTTCAAATCTAAATCCAGTAAAACCTCAGCTCAATTATCAGCCGAATATTCCCTAAATACGAGGCGGGCTTAGCAGCTGTTTGTGCTGATCTCCTGATAGGCCCCTTCCAAATATTTACTGCGCGCATGGAAACGGCGAAAGTTTTCCCCGAGTACCTGATTTTGTAACAGAAACCAAAGCGAGGTTCCCAGCACTAGTTAACTGGAAATAATTCATCAGGTGAAGGTTTTCTCAGGTGTTTTTTGTTGTCATTTCCTTGGGACAGATCCCAGGCAGGCTCCATCCGACGGCAGTGCAGGTCTTGCCTACCTCCGATGCCTGGATTAACACCAAATACAGAGCACAAACCGGGATGCCACTTCTTGTTTTGTGTCCCTCGTCACCCTGACGCAACAGGAGGGCTCCCACAATCCGCACACAGACCGTGAGTAACAAGTGAAAGTGCTTTTTGTGCTTTTTTTTGTCCTTTTTGTCCTTTTGTAAGGACAAGGAGACAGCTACACGCTGCCACGCTCTGAACAGCTTAGCGTTAATGCAGGGAAAAGCTCCCAGAGCCAGCAAATGTGAGAAAGCCCGGAAATAATACCTTAGAAGTTAAATTGCATTTCCAAAGGCAAAGCTCACAAGCCCGAAGAGCTCGTGTTAGCCAGGTCAGGTGAAACACCACCAGCCACCAAGGTTGTGTGCCGACCACCTCCAGCACACGCCACATCAGATTAGGATTACCCAGTTTAATTTTCACCCCTTGATTTCATCCCCTCCTTCCATCCATTATCCTTCTGAGACTCTTCAAACAACGCCTCTCCCTTTCAGCTTTGAAAAATCTGAACCTGCTCTGTCCCCACCCTGACACATCTCAATAGCATGGTCGTTTTTGCTTAGGACTTCTCCTCCCAGCTCAAGTGTATTTGCCAACCTTTCCACATCTGCCTGCTTGCCCAAGTTCTCCCCAGCTCATCTGGGTGACCTGGCAAGGCAGGAGGCTCCGTGCTCACCACGCTCGTGTTAACCCAGCTCATTTTAAGTGAAACGGGGTGGGAGGCCGGTCCGTCAGCACATCTGATGGACAATGGGTCAATTACATAGGAAGCAAGGTGGAAAGGAGCCACCATGAGCAACAACCAGATGTAGATAACAACCCTAACACCCACCAGTTGTTGGGTCTTTAGTAGTTCTTCACCAGGCTTCTCTCATTGCACGAAACAGAGCTACAAGTAAAAATGAAGGTGCCGTGTTGCAGCGATGGAGCTGGACGATGCTTTATCCACATCCAATATTTTATTATTTTATTTTTACCACTCCTCACCGCGGCGGCACCAGAGCTATTGTGCCCGCCGCAGGACTCCTCACCGCTCCTCCTTACCGGTGGTTACAACCCCACTGCAGTGTGAAACGGATTTAACAAGGGCACCGCTCGGATGTGAAATACAAGTAGGCTGAGGATATAAATCTGTGGTATCCCCTGCCTGCTCCTAAATCAGCCCACCACTACATCTCTGTACTTCTTGAACAGATGGGACCTTCTGGCAGTCTTTAAACCACTTAACAACACTCTTCTGTAACAAAACAAACTAATTACTGGAGAAAGATGCTATTTTCCATCAAATTTCTGCTATTTTTATGGAGTCAGCCAGAGCTGATGCCTGATTAAGGACTTGCAGTGAAGCTATTTTGCCTTCAGAAGCCCAACGCAGCAGAATTAAATGCAGACCCGCACGAAGGTACAGAGCATGCTAAATGAACTTCAGCAGGGTTTTGCTCACCGACACTTCTCTCCATTTAGGTGCCTACAAACGCGGACAGCCTGTCGATTGCGGATGCAAAGATAATCATCTCTAAGCACTGGCTTTGCACGTCGCATCCCTAAACACAGCACAGCAAGGCCGCTCCACGGCTCAGCTCCACCAGGCAAATGCTTTGTTTTATGAGAGTGTTTTTCAAAGCCTCTGAAAGCTTCCAAGACAATTCTGTCTGACTTAAGGATAAACTTCCCTAATGAAACAATTTTCTTGTTGATCTTGCAGGTGTTTTGCTCAAGCTAAGCATTTGCTTGCTACGCTGTTATGTGCTTTTCTTGGGAACCTACAAGTGTTAGCTTCATTCCGTTACCAACTCAAAAATACCTGGGAATCGTTATAAAAATTAAAAACTTTCCAAATTCTTAACAGAAAACAGTCTTCTAAAAATCACTGCAGAGAGCTACAAGATCTGGCCCTAGATACCCAGGGATGTTAAACACTCATAGAAGAAATTACGGTAGGCAGCACCTCAGAATGCACGAAAAGCTGCAGAGCAAAGCCAATGGATTTTGTAATAACTAAGCAAATTTAGTGGTAGATTTGTGATCCACTGGGTATTTGTTGAGCGGGAAATAAACCAAAGCAGCTAGTTACGTGTTGCCTAGCTGCAGACTATATTATGAATAGTTTCCCTGCAGGTAAATCATTTTCTATTACTTCTAAGTACCCCAGGAAAAATACTAATTGAAAACACAGTTCTAATACTGTCCAGCTGGAAAACATTAGCTTAGGATGGAACTAGCTTGACACTGGCTGCCAATTGGCTATGTACAATGGAAAAGGAAATTAATCTCTTGCAGACAAGACATCCCATTTTCCAATTCTACTTTGTAACCCTCAAATAAACTCATTATTAACCAAAGGCTTTGATTCACATGGGGAAAGGAAAACATCAATGCGTGCCTGATAACACGAGCCTGGATTCCTTGTGAAAAACGAAAGCTCTCCAAGTTTGACACAGCGAGTGGCAGAGCAACCGGAGAACGGCTTATGGCCCAACAACTTAACAGCATTTCTTCTCACTCCTTCCTTGGCTAATAATTAAAGAACAGATAAAACAAAAAGAAGAACACAGCTCCACATTTCTGTAACAACCCGCCTCATCTTCCTGCAGCTCCCTCCTGCTAAAAGTTTTTCTCACATCCAGGCGGAAAAGGGATGAGAGAAAAACCCTGAAGTTGACCTCGGAGATATCGAGACTGCTTTTTCACTTCTAATAAGATCCACTTACATGCAGCATCCAGCAGGTTAGGCAGTCTCAGAGGAGCTGTTCCCCATGCTGCTCACAACCTCCTGCACCTCCTCTCCTCTCCTCTCAGTTTCAACTTCGCTGAAACACTCCAGACTTTCATACACGCTTTCATCCCCTACGTAAATTCTGCTAACTATCAGCAATAAATAAATAAAGAAATAAAATTAGCTCCTCTCCTTGTCATGGAAAAGCATCCTCATTCTGCACGTAGGTCTTCCAGCAGATGGAGTTACCTGCTGGCACAATAGCCCATGTCCTCTCTTTGGCTTCTGGTTGCCGCACACGCTTTGTGCCATTTGCCTGAATTAGACTGCCTCATTTTTGCCTGAAATGGATTAAGAAGCATTTGCACGCCTTGCTGAATTATCAGCACAGAGGGTAATTAGCAGTTGGTAACAATTTCTGGGTCTGAAAAGGGACATATGTCCATCTGTCCACAGTCTTACTTATTATGTTTAAAATTGGCTTCTCCATCCTTTCTTGAGTAACCCAAGGAGGTCAGACAAGTGAGATGCGGACGGTGACGGCAGACATGGGAATGCAAGGAAATATAGCTGCTAGTGCCAGAAAGACGAAATCCTGTCTGCGGACGCACTTCAAAGGAAGTTTTTGCATTCCTCTAATCAAAGAAGAAACTGAGAAGAAAATAAAAAGCAGAGTGGTACCGAGGAGCAAAGGAACAAAAAGCTCATATGAAAACGAAACGAGCACTGCCAGCTGAACAAGAAGAAAAATAGCACACATCAGAACAGCAGAGATCCAAAGTTTAGCATCTTCTCTGCAGTTTTTTGAGCATAGACGAACTTGTCAGAGATCAAAAAGTTGAGGACAGCTTTGTTCTGGCCTGATCCTATCGGGGAGGTGTTTTCAGTTAGCTTATTTCTACAAAATTAGTGTGAATAATGGAAAGAGGGGAAGGGAAATGCCCAGACAGACGGCAGCCCAAAGCCACCAGCACCAAAAACAAGCACACAATTATGCCTCCATCCCAATGGAAACATCCACGTGCATCCTATGGCTTCTTCAATGAAGCAGTGAATAAAAGGCTATAACACGTTGGGTGACAGCCCAATTTTACGAGCGTGTATTTCAAAGTCTTGGTGAGCTGTTAGAAGCCAATGATTTCCAATCCCTATCAACCTCACGACAAAACTATAGAAGTTACACAAATTAAAACTGAATGATCAGGAGTCAAATGAACGTCAACAGGAGTACGATCACCCCGGGCCTCCAAGGAGTCCCAGGCACAGGTCAGCTTGGTTGCTCAGTCAGTCCATTACCCCAAATTAGTGAGTGCCTTTGCAAATTTTACTTTGTTTTCACTGCCTGTGAAAAGTTCCTATCTGCAACGCAGGGACACTAAACCCCTAGCTTTAGAGAGGTGGCGATGATTAATTCATGAAGTACTCGAATATGGAGCAGTCACAGGAATCATTCAAAGCTTGGGACAGAAGGTTTGGATGAAATACAGCAAATTACCAGGACAAATAATGTAACTCTGACAATGTATCGACAACCTTTCTCTTCTGCTCTTCCTTTCAAGAATCAGGTGGAAAAAAGTACTGCAGCTTGCCAGGAAAGACTATATTCACATTTACGTAAAGAAGAGCTAAGGCTATAGAGGCGACCTTAATTGTGACCTTTCCTGATGCTAAGGCCAAGATTTAAATATGAATACCCACCAAACAGAGGTTCTGGGGTCAGATTGTTTTTGAGTGCTTTACAATATTTGAATTGCACACATTTTTGATAGAAAAGGAAAACTTGCTTTCTTGCCACTGTAGCAGAAAGTGAGAAACTTTGTGCTTGGACTAATGAACAAGACTTCAAAGAACTGAAGTCTGAATAAAATACTACAGCTACTTTAGAGGAAAAAATATCAATGTTCTCAAGTTCTTAACTTTTCCTTTTTGAGTACAAGTCTGCTAGTGAAAGCATGACATTAAAAAAGATCTTTTAATTTATTAGTCTCCTTTTAAACCCGTGTTTCCTAAAAATACAATGTGCTGTGACTAAGAACATGCCAGGCAGGTTTTAGACAATGATTTCTCCACACTCCTATTTATGTATCACAAGATATATTTGAAAATATATTTATAGCCAGAAATATGTTGATACTATTACAGTACGCAGACATGATTATATTCCTGTTTGATTTGAGAGATTGCAGAGAAATGCTTTCTATTTGCAGTACCTATAGCTATTTCTAGCCAAATGTTCTGCCGTGTAAAACTGCATTCTTCTCTATTACGAGGCATAAAAACTAACAAGGCAAACACAAAATCTCATACCCTACAAACAGCATAGCTCTTAGCTAAACCAGCCCCAAAGTTGTAAACATAGACCTGAAGGGATAAAATCAAACGAAAATGAGATCTGTTGGCCCTCAGAGACTTATAGCTTCTCGTTTCTCATAGATATCCAGCAAATAGAGATTTTTGGATTATTGCATTAACCACAGTTTAAAACAAGTATCCACGATTAATTATGGTGAGGACCACCCTAAAGCACCAGCTCTCACCTTTATGCTTCCCCCAATGAGATCTGGCGGTTCTTCATCTGTTTCTAAGGCAACGTTGATGGAGGCGAAGGGGCGACTTGCCATCTGTTGCATCTCACGGAGTAGTTGCTAATTTAATAAACAGAAAAATAATATTATTATTTTATTGTTCCAACACAAAGACGAAAAACTACGCATCTAAGAGGTTCTGCCCAACGCAAAGGGATAACAATGAATACGGGAAAATAACCTCCTGGTGTTTTAACAGGATTAAGGGTACAGATAATTGTAAATATTCACATTACTACAGTTTAACAAGTTGTTGCAAGTAAAGCTGTACAGCACCATCTTAGCCTGACTTGCTTGTGAAGGAAAACCCATCAACTTAAATTACCGTAAAGCAGCTAATTCCTTTTCATGCTGCGATCCCCTAGCTCTTTGTCATCACCTGTCTGGGGCATAGGAGGACTCCGTAAGATTTGTGGGAACCATTTTAAAATTAAACTAGCAGCAGTCCATAACAACTGTAAGAAAGAATCTGACGTTTCTTCTAACAGCACTGGCAAAATGTTGTCAGGTGGCTATTGAATAATTATTTCTGTTTGTTTCCTTTCTAAACATAGCAAATGTATCAAATGACAAATATGTCCTCGCTGCAATATGTTTTATTCCAATAGAAAACATTTTCCTGAGCAAATCCCTGCAAGCTTTCACGACACAAGACATCTTTTATTGTGCTCTTAAGCGATTTTAAGCACTACGATGCAGCTCCCTTTTTTTTTGACAAAAAATAACGTTTCCTATAGGGCTGGAAACTGCATTTCAGTTGGAGCCGAGCTGTGGACGCACACACTCCTGCTTAGTTTCGGCAGCTAATCCCTAACACCAAAAGCGAGCTGCACCACCAGTAACTGCATGCAGAAGCCACGACCCTAATTCCCAGGAGCAACGGGTGTGATGTGTCTCAGTGCCCCTTTTTAATAAGGGGAGAGACAAACACCTTGTATCGTGTGTAAAAAACAGCAGTCTCGCCCTTAAGCACAGCAAAGTGCCTAACCCCACCTGTTGTTAGCAGCATTATGCAATTAGCATTACCACGGAGCTGCAGCAACACTAGTTGTATTCTATTTGTACGGTGGATTGAGGCTCTCCCAAATGCCTTGTATACTACCGCCATCCTCATTCTCCCTTCAAATGTGGGTGATTTGATGCTTCAAGCCCTAACTGACCACTTATAGCACTAAAGAAACCACCACCAAAGGCACTGTGCCCCCAGGGACCCAGGGATGCTGCACTGCACACAGCAGAAGAGGACGCCGGGCTCTGGAAGACCAAGAGAAGCAAAGCCCATCGGAGCAGATTGTAGCTACTGTCACAATCAAAAAGAAAAAAAAAAAAGAAAACAATAAATTCACACAAATGGAGCTGAACTAAGTATTTGCAAGCAAACTCGTGCGGACCTCACACTTGGGTAAAAGGAGTCGAGGAGTTTTCGAATATTTAAAGCACACCAGCAGATTGCAGACTAAAGCAAGTGTGAAACAGATTGCTGGGTTGTTGTTCCTGCAATTGTCCCCTTCAGCTATCATAAAGCGCTTTGTTTAATAGCTATAAAACCAAAGAACAAGCTGTCCTGATGAAGATGTCCAGGAGACTTACGAACTGAAAGCTATCAGCTCTTTTGAAGGAAGTTCAGTTTACTAAGGCAAATGTGCAATTTGGCAACATGACTCCTATTGAAGTCGACAGTAGCGTCAAGAAATAAAACCCCCGGGCAGGGCTGCGAAAGCTGAGCTGCCTCCGAGTGAGCAATGGGCAAAGCGGTGCTGACAGCAATATTCCTGCTTGCGTTTTCTGAACTGGAGGAGAGAAGTCATCTGTTTCAGGGCTGTCCCAAAGCCAGCCGCTGCTCAGCATAACGGTGGCCAAACCTGGTAAAACCAAAGGTCCAGACTGTCACCAAACCAGCAAAAGCCTCTGGGAGAATATCCTTCCCCTAACAGCGCCTTCTTGTGCAGCACAAGCCATGTTACAAAACCAATTCCCTGAAAATTAAGAACAAATTTGAGAAATAATTGCTCTGGAACCAGAATGTCACTGATTCCCCCAAGGCACACGCTGTGCGTGTTTAACCTATGCAAGAATATACCCTTCAATATTTGTTTGGTGTATCAAAATTTTAATTAAAACGTGTTGTTATGTTGCAAAGGAGAAACGGTGGCACTTCCCCAGTCAAGATGTGGAGTATGTCATTAGAAATCAGCAGCAGGTAGTGTTAAGACACCCCCTAACCCGGCGCACCACCATTCCTGATGATTTGGTTTCTGAGTTTTACAATAATTAACCTGAACGCTCTTGCAGCAAAGCTTTGGTTTCTAGATCATACAATTAATAGGACAACCTGGGAATATTTTTCAATCACCTTGGTCTGAAGAGAATCTTAAAGGCAAAACGTTTGACAGGCTTATAATAAAAACACATTAAAAAGCGTGTACGGGAACACACCGTGGACGTTTAATACTGAAGGAAGCACAAACTTAAAATGAGAACCTGTACAACTTCCACCTGCATGGATTTTTTTCATGGAAAGAAGACTTTCAGCCCAGTAGTCCTTCATGTTCATACCCACGGAGTAACAGTTAATCCACGACGAAGTGGGTGACTGACGGGAGCACTGCACCCGAGGATGCAGGAAAACCATTCCCTCCGCGCAGCAGCACAGCTGCTCGTGCACAAGAAAAACAGCCAGCCGGGTTACCAGGTTAATTGACTAATATAACCTGTGCTGTGTTTTCTGACAGGAAAAGCCTGAACATTTTATTTACAGTAATAAAGCAGTCACTGGTTTCTGTATAACTGTCCTGCTACCATCAATCTCAGCAATTGCCCCCTGCGGAGCCTCTTTTACGAGCGCAGGGCTCTGGTACCTTTCAGGATCGGGCTCCGGTGTTGTCAGGAGTGATAGGATGCCAGGTTTTCCAGAAGAGAGGCACGCGTTTTGGGTTTTATTTGCTCCTTATAAAGAATGGATTTTAAAAGCTATCCAAAACAGCCATCTATAACTTGTAACAAAGGTGGGTTTTTACACGATTTTCATCTCAATTTTCAACCGAGATGAGAAAGGAAAAAAACTGAAGCTCCAGAACGAAAAACCCATGGGTGTGCAAAGTGAACAACGGGCACAGATGAGCTCTTGGTTTAAGGGAGAGTAAAGGCGAAGCAAGCCGGATCTCATGGCAAAGGAAGCGGAGTATTTCCAGCAGACAGGACAGATTCAGGACACAGGACAAAATGCTGCAGAGGTATGAGCAGGAACGTCTGGCACCAATACTCCAGCCTGTGGTTGAAGGAGGTGGCTTTAAAATTGGGATCCGGGAAAGAGCATTAGTCTTTTTCATTGTTTTTTTTTTCTTTTCCCCAAAATTTATAGATCTAATCCTTCAAATCTTTCTGAAGCTCTGAGCTTTCTGTACCCATAGCTTGTTGATTTTAGCAGTTCAGCTACTCCGTGCACCCAGAGGAGGTAACGCTTGGGTTTCAGAGGCACTTTTGCTGAAGACATTTCAGCAGAGCAAGCTACGTGGTCCTTTACCTTGCTGACACAAGTACGACTAACGATTCTCCTCCGAGGATTCATATTACAACCTCTCAGGCTGCAATGAATCTGGGATGGTGCTGCAGAGCTAAAGCAATGACGACCTCCTGCAGCACCGCAGGCATCCCTACCGCCGTATTTCTGTCCCACCATGGAAAACACCAAGCTCCACTTGGTTACGAACGAGCACAATCAGCAGCCATATCCTCCAGGTTGTCCACAGCCAGCTTCAAAAGCCAGGGCACCCTGAAATTTGTGGTGTGTTTTGAACCGTTACCCTACCTGTATTGCAAAGATAAAATGGTCCAGTGGGCTGAAACCCAGAGACCTCACAACCAGCAGTAAGTCTTTAGAAAGTAACAGCTCCAGCATCATGGAGAGAGGAAAAGGATAAAGAAGGTAAGGAAATAAATTAATCTGTACTCTTGTTGTTTAAGATATTTAGAAGAAGAAGGAGACTTGGGGCAGAAAAAAATATATATTTGGGATTTTCCTGCGTCATGCTGAGAAGTGAAGCTGTGCCATGCGGGATGCTGAAGGTACCATTCTCCAACGTGGATTTAGCAGCCGTGGTCATCCCCTCCCGATCACAGCTAAACAGAAGGTGACAGAAGCAGAACAAGGCTGTCTCCTCCTTCCGGACCAACCTTTTTAACTGCATCAGTTCTGCAAAGTTACTTGATTGAGTCAGTCCTCTTACCCATTCCCTCCAAGGCTCTGCACAACGTACAAAACACAATCTAATCAAACACCAAAAGGTCCCACTGTATATGCTGAGGATACGTAGCAAAGGGTAAAAAATTCTGTCAGCGAGGCTCATTAACTTTGACCTGGTAACTCGCCAACCCAAGTCACGGTGATTTTGTTGGGGTCGGAGGACAGACTGTGCTCCCTTCCTTCCAAAGCATTCTGGGCAGATGGGCTGGACTGGTAGACAGGCTTTTTGTGTTTACAGACACCCAAAACATGCAGGAACTGGGGCTTCATTTCAATTCAGAGAGTGGCTTGTCCCATTTGTCCCAAATTATTTGTCCCATTTGTCCCAAACCTATTTGCAGACGCTGCTGCATGACTAACTTAGAAAACCTTGTCTTGAGAATCCGTCCCAGAGCATTCCTGTAATGACATCTCCCAAAAGTGCAGCTCATGGGCTCCCACAGCCCGTATTCAAAGGGGATCTCCCTCTCCTGGGGTTCCCAAGGGTTTTTGGAGAAGGGTTTTCTCCTGGCAGCAACAGCGGCAGGACAGAGCTGCACTTCTATGCAGTTGGCACTGACAGGTGCTCTTGCATTATTTTGAAGTAATGCTTATTTTAAATACATTATTTTGAATATATGCCCTTGTGGGAACCTTTGCTTTATGTTACAGCTCCTTGGTAGCCTTGGGGGAAAGGGAAGAAATCAATGGAATTACCTACAAAATAAAAAGGGGCATCAGGAAAGGCACAAAAGATGTAAGAAATAAATATTCCGCGAAGAGGACCACATTGTTTCAAAAGTAAGTGATTTAAAGCGTTTAGCTACAATTACTTTAACTACCATGGAAGTCAACAAACAAACAATTTTCTTTGACGCTTCCATCATCACTGAAAATTAAGTTTTTAAGCCCCTAGAGCAGTGCACATATTAATGTTAGCTAATTAGTTTTGTAACTGACTTTGCAGGCTATGTTGAAAGAGAGAGGAGGAGAGAATTAATGTTCAAATGCTTCTCAACAGGCATTTCCACACTTCAAAACTTTAACAAACCAGAAAGCAAAGCTGCTGGGAAGCTGCCTCATGCTGAAATAACAGAACATATTTAATCCAGGGCTGATTAAGATAAGTAAGTTATTTATCATAATCATGCCCAGTAGGAGGGCACAGAAAAGCTGACCTTTAATAAGAATAAGATATCATTTCTTCTGAAAAGACCAAAAGCATACAGTCCGTGCAGACTGGGATATACACCAGCACCAGATAATTACACAATAGCAGAGCACACCTTTGATTGACTAGAGCTCTTCCAGCATAATTACACAACACTGCTTCTCTCCCCGAGTTTTCCAAATCGCTAAATTAGATACCTGTACCACTGATTCCTATCATCAGAGACAGACCTCGGAGTCTGAAATGACAACAGATTCAATATACATACAATTGTTTTCTTGTTTTTTGTTTGTTTGTTTGTTTGTTTTTTAATGATGTTGAGCCCTCCTGAAGCTAGACTACCACACCGCCATCCCAAACCCTGTCCACCAGCTCTTTTTAGGACATACTAAAAACAATTCCAGCTTCTTTTTTAATTCTCTAGCAGCAACACCTACGAAGTCCACTTGAGAAGTGTTGGGCTGGCTGCTTGTCATCGTGACACGGTGGCATCCGACGCAGACACATTAAAGCTACAAATCCATCCAAACCGGCCATCTGCAAGTTCAACTGGACATGAGCTCAGTTAGGCACAGAAGTGCCAGCAGCACGTTTAAACAAAACCAGACCATCAAATTCCCCCTAGACTGGAATCTCTTGTCAACATTCATATTTTGGGCTGGTTTTCCTCTTCAGGGCATCTCTTCCCTTTGCTGTAATTTCCTTCAGTCGGTGGCCAAAGACACAGGGAGCACTCAGCACTTGTGTTTTGGAAAAAGCCTACAGGCTCCGTGAGTTGTTCCCCACTCCTAGATTTTAAATTCGGGGGTAGCGGAAAGAGTTACAATTATTTCATCTGACCTCCTGGGTAGTAGGAGCCGCCGAATGTCACCACGTGGTTTCCACAACCAATTGACTTGGATTGACCCAGAAAAGATCCTTCCAACAGCACTCATAGGCTGATTTCAGACAAAACAAATGGCTGGCAGTGCTACTCTTGCCACTAAAACCAGTAGAAAAACAAAGCAGCTTTCAACTTTTCAAGCCCCAGTTGCAGATACTGGGTGTTGTGCCTTCGGCTGGTATTTTAGAAGAGCCTCGTCCCATTGTGAATCTTCCGTGATTCTTTTTCACAGACACTCGCATCATCAAATCTCAGTATGTTTTCCCTTGGACAGAATGAGTAATTTCTGACACTTTAGTCTCTCACTTATCTTTCAGATAACAAATGAATCTTGCAGTGTTTTTCCAAACCATCTGCAACACCCAGGCTATCGCCGAAACCAGAGTGGACACGCTACGCGAACAACCAGCTCCAGAAAATACGAACTGTATGCTCTTAGTTTATTACTTTACTTATAAATGCAGGAACTGGGAATTTACACGCAGCTGTTAAATCACCACCACCACCATCATTTCAGCCTATTTTCCAGGATACTGATAATCTGGGAAATAAATCTCCTGCAACAGTTGAAAAAGAGATACTGCATACGGAGTTCCATTTGACGCCGTAATAAGACATCCGAGCGTGCTGACCACGCAATCTAGACCTCTGCAGGAGTTATCTGCTTGTCATGATTCCTCACTCCTCCAATCTGTGTTTCATCTACAGCCTCCACCACCAAGTTCATGTGTTATTCCGAGCTGACAGACACTGAACAGCACTGTCGGTGCTATCGAACAAGACGGTCCACAAGTCAAACGGCTGCCGGGAGCTCGATAAATACAGCAGCAAAGTTCATCACCAGCGCATTTTGTTTCTCACATGCCCTACAAAGTGCCTGTGATGGCCCACTGCCCAACGTAGGCATATTTATAGCCTGACCTTTTTATGTTCCAGCACAGGGCTGATATCAGAAAGTCTAGGCAGTGATGAAGATCCTGATTTCCAGTTACAGTTTGAAAATACTCCAATCCTGAATCCTTTTCTTTGACAAAGGATACCCTAAATCAGACTCTACAAGACAAGACACGAGATGAATGAAATGCTAACAGATGAGAGCTGGAAGCAGACTGCAACAGAGGCAGGACAATAAATAACACACAGCGCACATCCTCTGGAAAGCCTTAGCTGTGAAAACGCATACAGAAATCAGTCTGCCTAAATGGCGTTCAGTGTTCACAGATGTTACAGCAGAGGATGCTGGTGAAAACAGAAGCAGTGCTACATTTTGAAGACAGTTGGGGTGCAAAAAGTTTCAGGAATGAGGTCAGGAAGAAGGATAATCCCTGCAGTAAATCAACACACGAAACCCATCCTGAATAAGTTGGGTAGTGCATGCAGAATAAAAAACATTCAGTCCTGGATAGTCCTGGCAAGAAAGGAGGCAAAATGTAGAGCATTTTATGTATGTTAAGGGTGGAATCGAGCTCTAGGTAGCTAAATTTAGTTATCTCTGTGTGTGCTTGGTGTTGATGCTCCCACCACATCCCAGGGGGATGCGGAGAACTGCACAGCTGACCCTCACGCAGCTGCGCTGGGTTGGCCAAGTTGCTCTCCACGCTCCTTTCGCTGGAATTGTTAACAGGAGCTGTTTCTTGCCCAAAGTGGAGGAGCAGAAAACAGCCCGAGGGTGAAGAGAATAAGATTTGGCTGCTAAGATGAAACAATAGGCAGAAAATTCAAGACAGCAGATGGGCATGTTCAATTTCTAATGCTACACTCGTACTTTGTGCATTATTCTCTATGAACGCCTTGATACGTTTAACATGTCATTTTCCAGAGACAAAATAGAAAGGTAACCTATCCCTGTTTCCTAATGTCATTCCCTTCATCCTAAGCCTCCTATAAAAGCTGCCTTTTTATTTCCATTCTCCCTCTTTAAGATGTCTGAAGATATTTAAACTTGGTGCTCACTGGAGCACAATTTACTATCCCATCTCCTCCCTGCCTGATAAGACACAATTTGTTCCCATTTTAACTTCAGGTCAGGTTTTATACTCTCCAAGACCTAAACTTTTGCTCAGTGCTCCAAACTCATTTTCCCAGAACTAGACATTTGCTACGCTATGCTTGCCCACCCAAAAGACCTTTTAGCCGTGAGGTGGAGGAACTTCAGCACTGACATGTGCAAGCAGCTGGTCAAAGAGGATTAGCTGCAGAAAGAAAAAAAAAAAAAAAAAAGAAGAAGTAAGGATAATCTTATATATTTTATAAGATCCTGCAACAGATTCTGGATTTGTAGTGCATCGCTTTCTCAGGAGGGAATAACACAAACGTAGTTGCAACCAAATGATGCTGATATAAATTATCCCGTTCCGCTAACCTCATAGACAGATGTACGACTTCTCCCAGCATATTTTCCAAGCAATACTGCAGGACTAATTTTGGCCACTATATCTTTCAAAATACTCTTTTTTTGTCCTATATATGTCTTGGATTAAGCTTCAGTTATCTACTTTTCACCCAGCACTATGATAAGAAGTTGGGCACTAGCGATGTTTATATTGGAAGCTGAAGTGATTGATAGTTGGGAATTACCTTCAGATTTCATTATATTCTACTTCCTTTAGGGTTAAGATTAGAGAAGCAGCACAAAATTACTATGGCACAAGCCATGGGAGACGGGTGTACGTAACTTGACCACTTCTAAAAATATAGTCAAAATTGGAGAACTATTTCCTGCCAGGGCTGCAGTGCACCACGCAGCACATACAGAACAATTGAGCAATCAGAAGCAGCCAGCATGGATTTACGAAGGGCAGGTCCTGCCTGAGTAGCCTGATCTCCTTCTACGACAAGATGACCAGCTTAATAGAAGAGAGGAAGGTTAAGGACGTTGTCCTTGTGGATTTTAATAAAGCATTTGACATCGTTTCCTACTGTGTTGTCCTGCATGGGGCTTGGACAGATGTGCTGTTTGCTGGGTGAAGCACTGGCTGGCTGGACAGGCTCAAAGAGATTGGGGTTCAGTCCAGCTGGGGGCTGGTCACCAGCAGCGTTTCCAGGGCTCAGTCTTGGGGACAGTTCTGTCCCATGTTTCTATCAATGATCTGGATGAGAAAATCGAGTGCTCCCTTAGTGAGTTCTCAGATGATATGAAGTAGGGCAGGAGAGTTGTGGCCATTGCCCTTTGTCCTGTCCCCACAGACCACTGTAAAGAGGTTGGCCAAATCCCTCTGTCTCCCACACCTCAGGTGTTTATACACATTGATGAGATCCCCTCTCAGTCTTCTTTCCTCCAGGCTGAACAGCCCCAGGTCTCTCAGCCTTTCCTCACAGGGAAGATGCTCCAGGCCCCGTATCATCTTTGTGGCCTACAATGCACTCTTTCCAGGAGATCCCTGTCTTTTTTGTACCGGGGAGCCCAGAACTGGACACAGTACTCCAGGTGAGGCCTGACCAGGGCAGAGTAGAGGGTAGGATCACCTCCCTTGACCTGCTGGCCATGCTCCTTCTAATGCACGCCAGGATCCCATTGACCCTCTTGGCCACGAGGGCACACTGCTGGCTCATGGTCAACCTGTCGTCCACCAGGACCCCCAGGTCCTTCTCCTCAGAGCTCCTCTCCAACAGGTCATCCCCCAACCTGTACTCGTAGGCCCGGTTTTTCCTTCCCAGGTGCAGGACTCTACACTTGCTCTTGTTAAACTTCATTTGGTTTCTTCCTGCCCAGCTGTCCAGCCTGTCCAGGTCTCGCTGAATGGCAACACAGCCTTCTGGCGTGTCAGCCACTCCTCACAGCTTTGTGTCATCGGTGTACTTGCTGAGGGCAGACACTATTCCCTCATCAAGGTCATCAATGAAGATGTTGAACAAGATAGGACCCAGCACCGACCCCCGGGGAACACCACTAGTCACAGGTCTCCAGCCGGACTCCATGTCGCCGATCACCACCCTCTGAGCTCGGCCAGTCAGCCAGTTCTCAACCTACCTTACTTTCCACGCCTCTATCCCACACTTTCTCAGCTTTGCTAGCAGGATGTCATGGGAGACAGTATTGAAAGCCTTGCTAAAGTCAAGGTAGATGACATCCACGGCTCTCCCCCCATCTACCCAGCTGGTGATGCCATCATAGAAGGCAACGAGGTTGGTCAAGAACAACTTCCCCTTGGTGAATCCATGCTGCCTGCTCCTCATAACATTCTTCTCTTCCAATTGCTTGGAGATGGCATCCAGAACAAACTGTTCCAACACCTTTCCAGGGACAGAGGTGAGACTGACTGGCCTGTAGTTTCCCAGATCCTCCTTCTTGCCCTTCTTGAAGACCGGAGTGACACTGGCTGTCCTCCAGTCTTCAGGCACCTCTCCTGTTCTACAGGACCTTTCAAAGATGATAGAGAGCGGTTCAGCGATCACATCTGCCAGCTCCCTTAGCACACATGGATGCATACCGTTGGGACCCATGGATTTGCATGTGTTGAGCCCACTCAGACGCTCCCGAACCACTCTCTTGTCAACCAGGGGGGAGCCCCCCATTACCCAGACCCTTCATCCTCCTGCCAGGGTTGAGGAGTCCCAGGGGGGCAGTCCTTGAATCAAAGACTGAAACAAAGAAAGCATTCAGTATCTCTGCCTTCTCGGGTGTCTCCCGTGACCAGGACACCCCCCTTGTTCAGCAAGGGACCCACATTATCCCTAGTCTTCCTTTTACCGTTTATATAGTCTAAAAAATCCTTCTTATTATCCTTTATCTCTTTTGCAAGCCTCATCTCTAGGTGGGCTTTAGCCTTCCTCGTCGTGTCCCTGCAGGCCCTAACAACACTTCTATACTCCTCCCAAGAGGACAGGCCCTTTTTCCACATTTCCTGGACCTTTCTCTTCCTTTTGATCTTATCAATGAGCTCCTTGCTCATCCATGCAGGTTTCCTGCCCCCCTTCCCTGATTTCCTATTCTTCGGGATGCACCGATCCTGAGCTTGGAAGAAGTGCTGCTTAAATGTAGCCCAGCTCTCACAAGCTGGGTTGCCTTCTAGCAAGCTAGCCCATGAGATACTCCTATGCAGGTCCCAGAAGAGGTCAAAGTTGTCTTTTCAAAAGTCCAGGGTAGCAATCCTGCTTTTAACCTTACTTCTTCCACCAAGTTCCATCTTGAACTCCACCATCTCATGTTGCTGCATCCCAAGCTGTCCCCAGCCTTCATTTCCCTAACAAGCCCATCCCTGTTGGTAAGGACAAGGTCCCGAAGCACCCCCCACCTCGTCGGCTCTTCCACCATCTGCGTCAGAAAATTGTCTTCAACACATTGTAGGAATCGTTTGGACTGCGCGTGCCTGGCCGAGTTGCTTACCCAGCAGATGTCTGGATCATTGAAGTCCCCCATGAGAACCAGCGCCCATGATCTTGAGGCTATTACCAGCTGCTTGTAGAAGGCCTCGTCGACCTCCTCCTCCTGATCTGGTGACCTGTAGTACACCCCCAGAACAGTGTCCCCCATACCAGCCCACCCCTTAATTCTCATCCTTCTCATCCTTAATTCTCATCTCTTGACTTCAGTAAGGCATTTGACACCGTTTCCCACAGCATTCTCCTCAGGAAACTGGCTGCTCAAGGCTTGGACTGGCGCACGCTTCGTTGGGTTAAGAGCTGGCTGGATGGCCGGGCCCAGAGAGTTGTGGTGAATGGAGTCAAATCCAGTTGGATGCCGGTCACTAGTGGAGTCCCCCAGGGCTCGGTACTGGGACCAGTCCTCTTTAACATCTTCATAGATGATCTGGATGAGGGGATCGAGTGCACCCTCAGTAAGTTTGCAGATGACACCAAGTTAGGTGCGTGTGTTGATCTGCTCGAGGGTAGGAAGGCTCTGCAGGAAGATCTGGATAGGCTGGACCGATGGGCCGAGGCCAACGGAATGAAGTTCAACAATGCCAAGTGCCGGGTTCTGCACCTGGGGCACAACAACCCCAAACAGAGCTACAGGCTGGGAGATGTGTGGATAGAAAGCTGCCTGTCAGAGAAGGACCTGGGAGTTTTGGTTGACAGTTGGCTGAATATGAGCCAGCAGTGTGCTCAGGCGGCCAAGAAGGCCAACAGCATCCTGGCTTGCATAAGAAACAGCGTGGCCAGCAGGTCCAGGGAAGTGATTGTCCCCCTGTATTCGGCTCTGATGAGGCCGCACCTCGAGTACTGTGTTCAGTTTTGGGCCCCTCGCTACAAGAAGGACATCAAGGTGCTCCAGCGAGTCCAGAGAAGGGCTACGAAGCTGGTGAGGGGCCTGGAGAACAAGTCTTACGAGGAGCGGCTGAGGGAGCTGGGACTGTTTAGCCTGGAGAAGAGGAGGCTCAGGGGCGACCTTATCACTCTCTACAGGTACCTGAAAGGAGGCTGTAGCGAGGTGGGGTTGGTCTGTTCTCCCACGTGCCTGGTGACAGGATGAGGGGGAATGGGCTAAAGTTGTGCCAGGGGAGGTTTAGGTTGGATATTAGGAAAAACGTCTTTACAGAAAGGGTTGTTAGGCACTGGAATAGGCTGCCCAGGGAAGTGGTTGAGTCCCCATCCCTGGAAGTCTTTAGAAGATGTTTAGATGTAGAGCTTAGGGATATGGTTTAGGGGATGACTTGTTAGCGTTAGGTGAGAGGTTGGACTCGGTGATCTTGTAGGTCTCTTCCAACCTAGACTATTCTGTGATTCTGTGATTCCACAAGCTCTCCACTTGTCCTTCACCCTCCCCCAGGTGGAGCTGGGTACACTCTAAACCCTTGGCAGTGCCCAAGGCCAGGTTGGATGGGGCTGGGAGCAGCCTGGGTTGCTGGGAGGGGGTTGGACCCTTATGGTCTTTAAGGTCCCTCTCAACACAAGCTATTCAATGATTCTATGAAAATTTGTTTTCCCCATGCCAGTCTGCAAACTCAAGGCTCCTGTAAGGGGAAACAGAAGAATAAGGAAAGCTGGCACTTCCAAATGAAGGAGAAATGGCAAACCTAAAAATCACATGCTTCAAGACCATCCTTAGAACAGAGTGGCAAACTTGTGTACACTTAAAACAGTGTAGCTAACTGCTGTTAATTGTTATTTTGACTACTAAGATTTAAAGGGAGCCTTGATGGGACTTATTGAGAGTCTGTGTTAAAAGAACACCGTGAGCCACAAAATCATCTCAGATACTACCAAAAAGTCAAAGATCTTTTGAGCAGACTTTCATTTCTGGAGACAGTCTTTATTATTTTCTTTAATCGATGGCATGGTAAAAATTTAAAAGAGTTTCCTCAAATTTACAACTACTTCCAACAACAGAGGAACGCAAGAAGGGAGACCTATGATCTGCAGGATAGATTGACTGGATGTAAAGAAGGAGCAAGACAGATAATAGTGCCAGACAGGAATCTGCCAGGAAAAGAACGTGCTGATGAGCTGCGTCTCAAATAGCCACACACGTAAACCGAGTTTAAATAAACTAGAACACACCAGTACCCTGTTAGCACTCGCTTTTTTTCTTAAACGATGTCTCAGACTCAATGTAATTTATAGAGAAATTTTTCATTTAGGCCACTGCTAAAATATCTTAACCGAGCTGAAAAGCACAGTATTTATTTCTCAGTCTATTTTTCTCATGTATTTCTTGATAACATTTAACCTCAGCAGCCAGCAGGAAACATTACGCTGACTCCATCTTACTTTCTTGCCAAGAGTGAGAAAGAAAATAATAGCCGTGGTAGTCAAAATTTATCTACCTTCAGAGAATACAAAAAGCCTCGAAGACTGAGATGATTTCCAAGATGAAGGGTTATCCGTCTGAAAACACTGGTTAGATAATGCATTTTAGTTCACTAGTAAGAGCAAAATTATCTGAAGCAGAAAGAGCAAGAAGGGGAGAAGAGTTATCAGACATCATCCTGCCTTCTTACAAGAAACAAGATCCACAGGCTGAGTTATTTTATGCTATTCCCACTATTGCACTGGAAAGTAAAACCAGATACAGATTTTTGAAGATATGCAAGAAACAGGACTTCATTTCTGTAGAAATTAATCCCCAGAATCTTCTTTTTATAGTAGTAGTCAACTACTACGTACGAACAAAATGCCGTTGAATAAAACAGTTGCGCAGATGGGTGCTTGCAGCTGCCAAGGGCTTCATCCCAGCAGATCGGCTGGGAGGAAAAGTTATGGCAATGGGAAGATTTCACTCCTTGCTTTTGGATTTTGGGGTATGTTGTGTTTCTCCCTTTGGGAAAGATAACTCATCTTGGGTGATAAGGCACAGACAACTACATTTAGAAATCGCACACGGACTCAATTGAATAAAGTCTGGCTGCTCTCATTTTGCATACGAGAAAACAGCACAAGGCAAAGCTAAAAATAATCTCAGGCACACTCTGCCCAGCCTAACCTTGGCTTTATTTGCACATGATACAGGGCTCTGCCTTACATGGGTTTAGTGCCTGCCACAGCATGAAAACCCCAGGAATGTGGTACGGTCATTGCAGCACACAGGACTTGCTTCTCTACAAACACAGCTCACTCTGCTATTCATTTCTGAATTTGTGATTAAAAAATGAGAAAGGACACATCCTTTACATTACTGAGCCACAACTTGTTGCCTGTCCTATCTTTAACACTCCGAGTGCTCAGGGTGTGATGTGCAATGACAGCTTCAGCTGAGAAGGAGGAAAAACAGTAGTGAAAAAAAATCATCAAATGCACCAGGAACGGACAAGGAAGAACAATATTTGGGGGGGTTATAACATGACTTTTTTATACGCCACAAACACAAGTTAAGAAGCTGGTCCACAGCTAGATGAAAAGAAGAATGAGTGAACTAATGTCGTTAGCACTGCAACAAATGTTTCCTCTTTGAAAACGGATCTAAAAAGTCTCCTCATTTGCTGTGGTTTTGTATTTACACTGTCTAGAACCTGAGTTCTGGGAACACAGGGTATTCACCCCTATTTTTTGTGCTTCACAGAAATTGCACCATCAGGAAATAGAATCATTTGTCATTGAAACTGTAATAGAAAGTACATTATTATCAATGCCTAAATAGAAGCATTTATAGATTAGTGGAGCTTATCCTTAACTGAAGGTTAATGCTATGCATATACGAAAAAATACAAGAGAACTATAAAAAAGTCATTTATATGATAGCATTCAAATTTGTCATTTTAACCTCTCTTCTTCGTGATGCCCAGCAACTTTGTTTAATCTTCCAAACCACAGCTGCCACCAGGAGCAAAGACAGGAAGCAACTGCAAAGGAGAAAAGAAAATAAATATCTTATTGTCCTTGTTCATAACATAACGGCAGCTGCAAAACTAGCAAATCAAAAAAAAAAACTAGACAGAAAGTTCACATAATACTTAGAGGTACTTTGAAGAAAGATAATACAGCGGTGCAAAATGCTTCGCACAGTTCAGTGCTCATGACACCCGGTGAGGAACGATGTACATCTATTTTTAGAGAAACATTGATCCAAAGTTACCTATTTGACCTCCTTATACGACATCCACCAATTTTCACTAGGGAATGGGAACAGTAAGGCAGAAAGATTTAATCGCTTTGGAAGAGCCAGTATTTACTATCTTTGGCAATATTTAAAGTGAGAGGAAAACCCAACAAAAGAATAGCCTTGAAAGAGGCAGAGAAAATTGATTTTTTTTTTTTCGTTTCAAAATTACAAAAATAAGATAAGGTGTATAGTAGCTGGATTCTTTTTAACTGGCTCTTGCAGAACTATAGGCAGTTCTTGAAATCCCCAAATCTATATTGCTTTGCTTAAATCTAAAGAGGAACAAAAGGATGAATAGGTTTATCAACTTCTAGGGAAAATGCAAAAAAGCAGATTTAACAAAAAGCAGTTATCCCAATAATAAAAACCTACTATTGACAATTATGATCTTATCGGACTGAATACTTCACAAGCAACTTCAAGGCACACAGGCTAAGATTAAAATTTATCCTTTTGTATGACTGTACCCCAGCAAAAAGCCTCTCTTCTCAAGTACCGCGCTGATGGGGAAGAGAAAAAGTCTCCAGAAGTCTCTTCCTCATGCTCTTTATGTATACTTGAGAGCGTGCTTATAGGAAGATTAACCAGAACAGATGACTGATTTCCTCAAGTGCACCATTTACGCCAGCCACTGTGCTCTGAGTGTCTGAAGGGGGATTTCTGTTGACCGGGAACCGCCACGTGTCACGGCGAGGTTCAGCCCTCTCCATGCTGGGGCTCCCAACGGAGACCACAGACACACAAGAAGGGCTGCTGCAGCCAAAAGACCGCTCAATGCTCCCTGCCTTCAACAGAAAACAAAGCTCTGCTTCCAAGCATCCACCCCGTTCGCAGATCCCCAAGCCTCCTATTTCCAAACAACACCGCGGCTTCCAGCGTGCTCTCCCATACCCACGTACTGCAACCCCAGTGACCTCATCTGGATGTGCCCTTGATTGAAAGACCACAACCGATGACGACTGATGGTATTTCATCCCACCATGTCCATTCTCACCCCTTCTCTTCCTAAGCGTTTGCCTTAGATGAGCTACAAGGGACCGCGCGCCTCGTCCTTCGAGCAACCACGAGTCCCGCTCTCCGACGGCCAATTCTTTAGCAGAGAGCAGTGCAAGGGCTTGGCAGCGTTATTAATCACTAAAAAAGGACAGACAGCAAGAGCTGTTCCCTGAGATGAGAAAGGAGGGCCTGTTCCTGATTACATATCATTATCCTTAGCCTATATATTATGAAAACTGCGTGTGATCAGGCACCGAGTGCTCACGGGGCAGCCAGCAGGCACTGTGCTTTTATTTTTCAGGCTTGGGTATATACAGAGGTACGTCTTCCTATCATATACTATGTGAAATTAAAAAATTGGCACTCGTGCGACTTCAGCATTAAAATGTCTGCACAGCTTTTAAAGGCTCCTGCGGTGCCTATTTCTTCATAAATTTAAGCAGGATCATGGAGAGATTAGTTTGGCCTTTTTCATTTCGAGATACATATTCCAAATCACTTCCCTCACACTTTATCTAAATATTAAAATCTGACATTTGTTCACTGTAAAAGCATGGTCATTTTTCTGCAAATACAAACAGTTTAGACAAGCACTTTCAGTGATTATTTTATTTTCCCTTTTGAGAGGTACTGGATTACTGTCGAGCTTTGTAGCAAAGAACAATGTGCCATCCACTAAAGCGCACACATTAAATCTTTAATTGCTATTTCGGTAAAGAAGCAAACGTGCGTTACTGATGATTAAGGACGTCATACCTTCAGCTTTCCTTTTCTTTTCTGAAGCTCCCTACTGCTGCATTAAATGCAAGAGCAGCCTGTCTGCGCCACCAGGAAATAGTATTTCTCTCCTGGACAAGGTCACACTTAGACGAGATGGATTTCCACTCATACCACACTTCAACAGGCAGAAGTGAATGATGGACTAAGAAAAATTTTGAGTACCCACATTTGTCTCGGGACTCCTGTTAGCTCCCCGCAGCACGAACGCCACCGCATTGACTCAACGGCTTTGGTAAGCTTTTCTCTTCTTATAAACTCCCTTTTCCACAAAGGGACTTGCTCTTTCTAAGGTGAAACATTTGCTTTATCTCTGAGGCCCAAAGCCAGCGCTCCCCGCAGAACAAAAATCCCAAATGCATCCAAGCCAAGCTAGCACAGCTAGGACCACAAGCTAAACCTTTTGTCTTTTGTCTGTTTTATTTGCAGAAAAAATTTAGCACCAGCGTGCAAGGGAAGGGGGGAGATAAAACAAAATCTTCAAGGCAGCAGGGAGAAGTGTCCTGGCTGCATGTTTAATCTGACCACAAAAATGTCAATATTCAAGCACCTGCAGGAGCCCCACGACAGGCTGCCAACATGACACTGAAGGGCATCGTGACTTGAGCAACAATTTCATCTCAGGGTAAAACGTTTTAGGTGGAGCTTACAGGCAACAGCTACGGCCGTGCCGTATCCCATTTTACCTCCTCGTTACTTCTTTATTTGAGGAAATGAGATGGAAGTCCAAAGGGCAGAGGGAAAGAGCCAGTTGCTTTGCCAGTCCAGCAGCGCTGTGCTATCCAGACCCATTTCTGCCAGATTTACCTTCAGGAGGAGTTTCTCAGGAGGCTGAGCATACAAATAAACCCGTTCTGTTGTGTGCCACGCACAGGCAGCACAGTGAATGAGATCTCTGCTGTTCTGTGGGTGGCTGCTACAAGATGTATGGGCTCCATTCCCTTCCATCTATCAGACCAGGAAGAGGCACACCAAACTGAAGATACACTTCAAAACCTACTGAACTCCTAGGAGGACGGCTCTTCTTTAGGAGAAATGTGACCTCGGCAAGCTGTAAGCACACAACTCTCTCCATATTAAATTATTCCCTTAGAGAAAAAAGCCAGAGAGTGGAGAATTAAGAGGATTGTCTTTATCCTCACATTAAATTCCCTTTAGGAAATGTGTATTTCATGCGATTGTACATGCCAGAGTCTTTCACTGGTTTGCCACTTGCCTTGCTTCTGGCATCCCAGCCAAGACTTTCTGAAGAAAGCACGGTGAGGAATTAACAATTAAAGACCAATAAATACTCCTTCTAAAATGCTCACCACAGTGGCCTGTATTTCAGAGAACTGCACCATGCATCTTTGTACTGTCACAAGGAGGCAGCAAATACCCACAAAAGCCATAAAACCACTATGGAAATATATTTCCCCCCTTGCACAACCTCCCCCTGGCAACACTCGGGGAGAAATAAAGCGCAGCGCCTGCTCGCCACGCTGCACTACATCATCTGCTGGAAGGACCCCGGGGGTAGAGTCAAGTCAAGATCTATCTGCTGCCTTTTCTCAGCCTAAACCATCCTGAAAGAAGTTAAAAAGGCCCGTCCTCTTGTCAGTAGCTTGAAACCAGCTTTTTTCTGGAGCTTCTCTCTGAAGGCAACTGTGTAAATATGGAAGGAGTGGACGGAAACAGCTGGGTGGAATGAGAGCTGCGCTGGAAAATGATTTGGAGTGGGAGCCTACAATTGGCAGTCCCAGTCCAATGCCGTGCTCTGCCCTGCTTTCTCATGAACAGCCTCAACGCTCTCTCTTCCAGCTATGAGTATAGATCTGTTTAAAAATGGCTTTAAAATAAACCTTGCTGCAGGACTTGCTTTACCTTCTTCTGTTTCTTTCTTCTCCAAAAATAACTGCCTACCAAGAGCCTCCTTCATCCCTGAAATTCACTGTTCATTTAAGTCTTCTCCCTACATCTCCTCCCATTCAAACAACGCTTTTGTATCGTTTCTCCTCATCCGTGGCTCTGAAAAAAAAGGGGACAGAAATGTTCTTGGGCTCTTAACATCCCAGTGCAGCCTGCGGGCATCCCTGCAAACGACAGGTAAGAGGCCAAGCAGCATAGTCAGCAACCTAAAAAGATGAGACCAAAAATTCCGATGTGTAACCAGACTGGAAGGAAAAGGAGCCACGTAGAGACATCTAAGACTCTTGGAGATATTTTTTTTTTTCATCCCAGGGAAATTTGAAAATCAGATGGGCTGAAATTTGAAATCATTTGGGTGGGATTCAGCCAAATTCAGCTTTCACTGGCCTACAGAGCTCTAAATATCCCTTATGGAGTATAAACGCTGCAAGCTAGGGAGAAATTACATTAGCATTTTATGGGGAATTTTCAATTTGATAAATAGCTTATTAATTTAATAAATAATTAAGAATTACTTCAGTATAATAAATGAGCGATGGTTGTAAGTAATCTCCCGTCAGTCGGCCTCAACAAACGCATTCATCGTTCGCTGGTAAGCCTCCCACACCCTTTATGCCACGGGTTATTTCCACCCTGATACAAAAATGTGAACTTAACCACCTTGTCTGGTTTTATACCTCATTCTTCAGCTCCTTTCCGTAGCAGAAAGGTTATTTTCTCCACTCCAGGTACCCGTAAAACTCCCCAAACAAGCACACTTGTATTTTTAAACGGCTGGAAAAACTTCATCAGCACTGTGATATGATGCATTCTCACTAAGAGAGAAGAAAATCCATCTGGCGTATTAGGGCCCAATTATTAAACTCTCCTACAATGTTTATCAACATCAGAGCTGCTAGTAAAAATGGCAGTTTTAAATGCCAAAATATACAGCAGCTCGAATACTAATACGCTTTAACATATATAGGTCGTTTAATAATTTCAGAAAGCACTGCAGTGATTACTAGAAACACATCCCAAATTATTTTGATAAATTGGAAGCTATTTAAGTGCTATCCAAAAGAAACTTTTAATGTGCTGGAGAGTTGTAGGACACATTTTCAACTACTCAACGCATTAAAGCTCAGAATAATTGGAGCAAACACAAAATGCTGAAGGAATTGACCATATAATGATGCGAGGCAAGACCGGGCTGGCTGAATGCCTCTTATTACTGCACGCAAAGGGTTTGCGTTGACGGCCTCTGCCAAGCAGCTATCTGCAGCCAACAGCAAACCAACAGAGCTGATCTAGGGACTAATGACATTATCTTTCTGCTGAAGACAGCATCAAGGTTTAACAAGCCACAGCCCACCTTATTTATTTGCAGCAGGTGATATTTTTTCTTTCATGTCTTTTTTTTAAATCTATTTACTAGCACAACCAACCCGACACCCTATAAAAACCATGGCAGCTACCGCTGTCATGGGATCAGTTTAACCAGAGTTTTGAGGTCTTACTGGAAAGCAAGTATCAATATATGCCTGTTTTTTTTTTTTAATTGAGATTCTTAGGGTTCAGATTTGCATGCTATCACTAAGGGCACACTCTTATTTAAAGGAAAAAAGTCATTGTGCAAGTCTAAAACCCGAGTTTTGAGTAAACACACCGAAAATCCTGAGGGCCATGATGAAATTGGAGTGGAAAACAATGTTTTCTTGACCCTTATTTTGAAGTTTTTCTCCTTGTACTAATTTCAGGTATGAGAACAACCTACTCTGAAAACAGGGATGACCAAGCAGGTTGTAGCTACAAGTAGGATTGGGGACCAAGCACGGCATTGGCCCTATAGACTCCTTCCAGTCTCAGTTCCCCTCTTCTATAGTTGGCTGACCTGGTCATCTCCTTCGCTCAGCTCATGGGAAATAACCAAATGAATGACTGCTGAGAGCTACTTGCCTCGCTCTGAAGTAGACACCAAAGTCTGGTGGCCGTTCTTTGGCTTCTATCACCTGCGTTGACTAGAATAAGAGCTTGGACACAACATGCACAAACCAAAAAAGAATAAATTCTAAAACTATAAGCTAAACCCACTGCATCAACAGGTTTAAAACCCAGAGTGCTTATATCTATCTCGTTAGAAATAATTTTCAGATATTCCCAATCTCTTCCTTTACCTTACACAAAATAAAAGGCAACTCAGGCACTTAGCAATACCCTTTAATACTTCAGAAATACCCTTTCTGCTACAGAAACAAACTATTTAATAAGCAAAAGGAGTAAATAAAGTATCTGCAGCATGACTCCAGGTTTGAATTATTGCAACAGGCTTATTAAAAACACTGGGCAAATGTTTACAGCTGGAAAAAATGATATACAGCACCTTAACCTACCTGCGTGACTGTCATATGGAGACAAATACTGCTCCCTCTGAAGTTTTTCTGACCAAGAAAACTTCAAAGTCCAATTATTCACACCGAAGGAAAATTATACAATTTGATATTCAGACACCGGTACAGGCCACAAGTGTTCATGTCATGCTGTGACACCGTGAAAACACAGAACTTGGAACTTCTTTTTCCCATTTGTGAAAGAGATCCTTATCTCTAACTTGTTTTAAGCCTACAAAAGGACTGGAGGGAGGCAGCAGTGAGCATCCCAAGGAGGATGTTTCAAGCATAAATATGAAAGGACAGAGCAGACAAGAAACAGGGTGAACTGTGCAGGAGGACGCAGAGCAGAAACACAATACAGAACATTGATCATAAATCAATGTAACGAAGCTCGGTGTGAGATCTTATGGAAGGGTAAGGTGATTACAATTCACAAAACCGCACAGAAAATCAATTATACCCTCTCGTGCTCTCACAACCCAAACGAGCAGATGCATGTAGCGAGCTGATCTGGCCAACATCACTTATGTCCCCCACAGAGGACAGGGGATGCTGGCTGTCAGGTCCTTGCTGTTTCTCCTGGCGTCTTTCCTGGAGACAGCAAGCCTGGTTTGTAGGTCTTTTACACCATGTAGGGCGCAAAAGCTTCTTTGGCAGGGCTGTTTGGCCCTGAAGTTTTGCTTACTTCACTCATCAGACCTTCTAGGCCAGTTGGTGAATGCCTCTGTCTCCTTGCTTTGAGTTTCTTAGGGCTGCTACGCTAATAATACTCCTGGTTTTGGAGCACAGGGTCTCCTCCTGACAAGTTGTCCGTGATGCACAAGGGTTGCATGCATGATCCTCAGCTGCTTTACAACCAAATCTGTCACCAGTTAGAACAGAAGCTGTGCTTTCTGCTCCTGTCTGCTGTTTCTTCTGGTGCTCTCCATCCTGATTTCATTCAAATCAATCTTAAATATTTATCTGGTAAGTCTCTACAGAACTGGCCAACAAAGCAGAAATGCACAGGCAAAATTCAGATGGACTTTTTTTTAAAAATAGAAAACCAGAAAGGAAGAAAAAAGATCACTGCTCAGCAATAGGACTTTAGAAAGCCACCCATATTTTGATGTCTTTTGTACACAAAAGCACACTGCTGAAAAATACACTGGTGAAAAATCCGTGTTATAGATGGGTGTGATGGCATACAGGGATTTGGGGAAGTTGAAGATGCACTGATACCAACACAAACATTTCCTAGAGACCGTCAGAATAGCTCAAACTTTCTGTCGAAATAAAGCGGTCCGATTTTTATAATAAAGAGCTGTATTATGGAAAGCAGGGGGAAGGAAACAGAGAAAAACATCGTTTGCTTGCAATTCATTTAGATTTACAAAGGTCAACCACGGTTATAATATCATTTCTCCTACAGCTCCAATTATAGTGCAATATTAATGACCCTGCAACTTCACTGTTCTACCCAACCTTTATCCATTGACATTTCCTTCGCTTAAAATAAGAAATTATTGTGTTGCAAAATAAAATAATGGCAATATTCAGCCACAGAGCTACACACTGACTCCAGAAGGAGCCCCAGGAGTGTACCAGCACCTCTAAATGTGATGCACATCCCCCTGTGACCCAAAGCAGCACAGCTCTTAAACGGAAATCGAATCCAGCAGTCACATTTCGTCCTGCTCCACACTGACTTTCAAATGATGCCGTTTAAAAGCATTGCCAGGTTCCTGTAACTTTGTGAGCCACACAGCGAGTCAGGGTTCTGCCAGAGCCTGCGATACTCCATAAATTAAGCAGCACTGGAGATATGCAATGTAGCTTGCACTCCAGTGCCTACTGGAAGGACTTGCTTGGCCTAAATCATCACAAATGTCAGCAAACAGAGAACCTAAAACTCCCGTTTCCTTGCATGGCTCCCCATGCACCTCAAGGCACAGCTGTTTCTTCTGGTAGCACAGCAGAAGAGCGTGTTTAGGACGGGGTTACAACAAAGCATCTAGGATGGCTTCTGTGGGATGGAAAACGTGCCACATCAGCAGCAGCACAGGAAAATTTACATAAATGTTACCTGCGGAATGGCAAAATGAGGACACACTTTTAAACGTGACAACAAAGCCATTGATTTAATGGAAGAAATTCTATTTTTGTGTCCACGGCATCCAGAGAAGCAGTACGTATCCCAGTTTCCACATTAGAGGTGATCTGTATCTCAAAGGTGGTTTTTACCAACAGTCTTTAGGCTTTGCAAAAAGCATTTTCATTGCCTCTACTCAGCGTGCGAATTTTCAGCCACCTCTATCTCATTAGCATCACAGGGGGCTATCAGTAATTACTTATACTTTAACTTGGATTCAACTGTGATTATGGAAGGTACCCTCGAGCATTAAAAATACAAGAGTTTCAATCATTTTCCCTCCAAACAGCAGAGATGAATCCACACTGATTATTCAGCAAGTTATAGGGAATGTAAAATGAAATATTGGGGGAGGAACTTAGCAGTAGTTACAACTGAAGAATCAAAGACTTTCTAACGTATTATAAATGTGTGGTTGGAAAATACCAGTAAACTGTCCTCTCCCTAATACACACATTCCTACTCCTCTGGGATGTCAAGATGTTAGTTCAGTAACACTGCAACGTTACTCCTCAAGGAGATCCATGTGATAGCAGTGGAAGAGGGAAGGAAAATCACTGCTGACTATCTGCAGTTTACCTAACTTCTGTATTTTCAACTGCATGTGCTCACCGAGATATTTAGCACGTGTATCTTCTGCTTCAAACTGTGGTTCTCTTCTAATAATAGAACTGGAGGAATTGTTCACAGTGAAGAGCTTCAAACCCTCATAAGCAGGTGGACGTGGGTCTATAAAGAACTAATGACTAGTTTGTAAAGCACGGATCAATCATGTGCCATTAAAAAGGAACTGAACAACCAACTACTTAGCTATTAGCTCTCCTTGTAAGCAATTACGCTGCCACAAAGATTTTTAGGAGAGACCTTGACTGCAATGGATTCGGCAGAACAAGCCCTTAAGCCTGATCCAGGAGTAAACATTTATTGCATATCAATGCAAGCAAGGTGGCAGCTCAAACCCCGTGTTTACCTGGGATTGTACTAAAGCACACTCCACGCTGTAAAAACTGCATGCTAAAAAGAAAACATTTGATACAAACTACTTGTCTGAAGGACCCATCTGGAGCTCCTTGCTTTAATTAAATTTAGCGTGGAATCTGAAGTAAGATATTACTCACATCGCTCACTTCAAAATGGGCATAATACTGCCTAGTTTAAAACAGTTTGTAAGATCTAGACTAAATAGACATGTCTATCTCTCCCGTGGGAGTCCTCCTTATTGATCAGTTATTGTTTTTATACTTGTGGAGCAATAATTGCTTTATATTTCTGGAGTAGTAACAGTTTCTAAAATAGAGGCTAACACATTGGATTATGAAACCCTGAAGAGATGGCTTGCTGTGCTTCAGGGGACGTTTAACCTCTTTGTTAGGGATATACTGTTTTGGAGGATGGAAGAGGAAACAAGGACTAAAATTACTTCTGTGGGTTTCACTCCTCCAGAATCATCAATTTACTTCACACTGAGAAATGAACTTTACCAGGCGGTTCATGAGTGACAGAAGGGTGTTTGGCTTCGACTGTGTTAAAATTATGTCAAGCTAAATACAAGCATACTTCTCCGAGTTCAGTTTGAAATCAAACGGTGCTACTTATAGAGTCTGAAATTAGTCCACGTCTAACTTTTTGCAAAATCGCTTCTGTAATTTGTATGTTGTGCCTGATGATGTGCGAATATCTACAATTCCTCTAAGTCACTTTGGATCCGTATGATGTAGGGACTTAAAAGGTGTCCTTACACCATTTTGAAAATCAGCAATTCAGAAAACCTCCCACTTTCCTCTAACCTCCCTTTCTTTACAAGCACAAGACAAGATGCATCTGTAAAGATGGGCAGACAATTTTCTGAACATAATTCCTAATTAAATGCTTTAAACATAGCAGGAATTTCCATTTTCTAGGCTGTCATGTAAGCAGGATGCTTAATTAAAAAAAGAAAAACAACAAAATCCACTATACTGAAAAACAAAAACCAAAGATCTTTCCTAAAAAAAGAAACATTTCGGTGTGTTAAACGAAAAGTACCTGAAAAATGTCACAAAGAACTGTACCAGGTCCATAAAGTTGCTGTGTTGTGAGAATGCAATCTGCAAAAGAAAAGCAAATGCTTTCTGTTAGTTACTGAAAAGCAAACATATTTAACATGCATTCGTGCTGGGATAAAAAATTACAATGAAATATGTTCTTTACTTAGGTTAATTAACATTTTGAACATGGTTTTGAACAAGCACTGAAATATTCTGAGGGAAAAGAAAGCAAATTACTACTTCACGTTATTTTAAAGCATATATACCCCCCCCCCAAAAAAAATAAAACCACCACCTAAACAAGTAACATCTCTCTCTACCAGCAACATTCAAGGAATAGCCTTCAGTGCGTGTTAACCACCTTGGAGAAAACACCAGTCCAAAAAAATGACAACATGAAAGTTTTAAAGAGCTAAAGTAGAACATTTGTAATCGTTGTATATTGCAGCAACCCAAAGCACAACATTATAAAGTTCAAAATTCACGCCCCTCTATCCAAACAGCATTCTTACACCAAAATCTCCTTGAATAAATAACTTACACCCAGAGCAGCAAAGAGGCATGAAATACAGAAGATAATAGATACTGTAAAAACAGCTGTGGCATTCATCTTAACTCACTTCCCTGCAATCCACTCAAACTGCAAAGAAAAGTGGAAAACAACTGAGTATTTTGGACAAAAAACAGAGGGAAGAAGCGAACAGGAAATTGGGAGGTGGTTAGAGGCAAAAGGAAAGATTAGGGAGCCTGGTTAAAAATAACAAAGCAGAGGGGAGGCAAGCCAACAGAAAGGCAACTTCTGCAATATTAGGAATCAGAAGGTCTTTCCAGGTACCTCCTATTTCCTCTGCCTATCAATCTCAGCACCACAACAGGAAATTAACTCTTTCATGAAGCATCTGAATTTATTTCAAACCCAAACTGAAATCTGCATTTCAGTTACAAAAGCTTTTAATGGATAGTAAATTCACTTAAGGCGTCTTTTTTTTTTTTTCTTTCTTAATAAACTGCATGATACGGTATTATTAGCATAAATCTCTCCTCCCAGCAATAGTCACCTTCCAAAAAATCACGAATATATGCAAAACAAGTTATTGCTTCAATTTCTGCTGCTCAATAACACCTTCTATTATCGTATTTACTTCAAATACCCATTGTGTCTGGGTACAGAAGCTGACCAAAATCATTTTCTCACAAATACACTGAAACACTCTTAAGTTGAAAGCTCCTTTGCAGTGCATAACTTCTGTTCTGCTGGCAAGTGAACTTAAAACCTGCAGACCAGATGCTTGTGATCTCAATACTACTGCCTACAATAGGCAAGAAAACTGTTTGTTGCTATTTTTTTCTTCTTATAAAGCACTTCCAATACCTTCCGATTAGAGAAAGGAAGGTGAGCATGATTACACTCTTTTTGTTAACAGCTGAGTATGGTAACCGAGGTGGTTTTGCGTTTGCATAACTATCCTGGCATTTCTTCACGGCAAAGAAATTTCTTACTAAAATACCACATCCCAAAATACAAACACGTAATATTGCCAGCATATAGAAATAGGGGCTGAGAATAACGATGATGTTGACAGACAGGCAAAGAAGCATTTCCAAAGAAAGACCGTTTTATGTATCAACAACTTATATTTAAACAGCTTGTCTTAGAATAAGAAAAAAGTACAAAGGAATCGTTAATGAGAGTGCTCTCTGACGATGACCACTAGGATCAGTTTCTGCAGTGGAAACCAAGACTCGCTCCAAAACCACAATGTGGAGAAGGAAGAAGTATATGCTTATTTTCAATCAGGACAGATTCCACAGAAGACTAAAAAGCCTAAGTGCAATTCAAACTACGTTATGCTACTTAACGAGGTTGGGAACTCATTTCTACGCTGTTACCAGTAAAAGGGTTCCTCATTTTATGGTAGCATAAGCATAGGAAGCAAACAGAGAAGGAAAACCTGGATGTGTTTCACGGAGAAGCACTCCACGTGCTTTATCCATGGTGTTTCTTTTGCCTATCTGTTGGAGCTCTTCTTTTGCAAAGACCATCTGAGGATCTGTACACCACGCGCAGATTTAAAGAACGCCTAGGTTGATTTCTGCGATTTACTTCTCACAAGCTGAAAACACTTTATGCTATTAAACCTGACCAATCTGTGTCACGGGCAATTTAGTATCATAATTGTTAATGGTTTGCTTACTTAAAGCTTAATTTCCCCTAATGTAATCTGTTCCTAGGACTTAATTAATTCAGTTACATAGAAAGTTTGGTTAGAAACAGTCATTATAAGTAAACTGCTCATTCTGAATACAGGGAAAATACGGCACAAATTTCTTAGTGGTATGGATTTTTAATTAAGTTTAGACGACAGTAGAAGATTCATTTGTCCATTTTCAAAAACTAATTTTGTACCAAAGGAAGAAGCAGTGTAAGTGCAGGATAGCACGGCAGTTCACAAAGGAGGTCTGGAGAGCCTCCCCCAGGCACACAGCAGAACTTCAGCTCTGCCACCAAGTCAGCATCCATCACAGACGAGGCCTTCAAAGACCCTTCTTCAAAATAATACAGCATCATTAAATACTGAAGATCAATTTAGTCCAGAAATCTACTGATTATGTTAATTCCAGATAATATTATAAAGCTTATATTCATATGATCTGGAAAGGTACCTGAAAAGGCATACCAGCTTTAAAATCATTATCGTGATTTTTCTAATGCCACATCATCATCATAGAAATGTGGCTACCTTCCACAAGAATACAAACAGCTAGCCATACAGACTGAAAAATCTGCTAATTAAGAGCTTTACTTTCTTTATCATTCGATTAACACTGAATACGAAGCCAAGAAGGAGTTTTGTCTACTTCCACTACCCAACGTCATCTAAAGTCTGCGGCACTTTGGAAATTAGTACATGCCTGTTTCAAAGGAGTTACAGCAAAGTGCTTGGCCAGAACACATTCTGTGTAAAGGAAAAGCAATTTGAACCCAATTGGCATTGCAGTAACAGCTGGTATCTCAAACTCATACTTCTGGAGCGAAACCACAGCCTGGGATTGATAGAATTTGACAAACAAATTGGGATGATTGCATACCAGGAATTGGTTTGCATTAGTAACACAGTTAGTGCTCCCAGTGAAAAAAACAAGCTTCAGAAAAGCTTAAAGTGAATGCTTTTATACTTTTTGGGGAGAAAAAAGGAAAAGGAAGGGGGGGAAGGTAAAGAGGTCTAGCTAACTCTTAGTCTACTTTTTTTTTCGAAACAAGTTCAGTTTAAGCCTGCAAGTCCAACCGTATCTAACGCTATTTAAGCCTCCTTTCTTTGATTTACAAATACTTTGAACTCATGAAGAAGTACTTGGATTTCATATACCACTAAGAAAAATGATTACCAAACTAATGAGAACTTGTAAAAATATTTCTGTTGTTTATTGCAACAAGAAATACACTTGAGTACTCCTCTCACTTACCTGTAGTGAAAAGAACTACAGATAAATCATCACAAAATAACTCGTTCCACTTTTGTGAGAAATCATTGCTTATTTTAAAGAAATAAAAGCAGAACCATTAGCTATGATGGAGACAAGGCAAATCTGCCCCCCAGATGCAAATCATTTCTTATATTATACATAACTTGTCTGGACTAGAAGTACCAGTCCGAAGAACTGCTGATGTACTGAGAAACACTTCCAGTATGGCATTCTCATGGCATAATTCAGATCATTTTGGGTATCTAAGTCCTTGAGAGAACATGAATAAACACACACACACACAAAAAGAATTTCTGCAAGTTCTCTTTCCCCTGCTAACAATTCCGGATTATTTACATGACGTATTTTTGCCTTTTTCCACTTCTGCATGAAGCGAGTAGACTCACAACAGTGCTGCCTTTCTTTTCAACCCTACTTCGTATTAGGGATGAGAAAAAGTGGAATTGGAAAGGATGTTTTGAACAGGACACCCTCCCAGGAAAGTATTTGTAAAGGAATGGAAAAAATAAAGCCTAATTAACTTATGAAACCAGAGAAGTACAGCAGCGAAGGCACAGCGTGAAGCTGTCTACTGGAGTTTGGTGCTTGTTGTGAATTCAAAAGGTTTTTTAAAGGATCCCTACTGCTAGATCCATTAACCTAACCTAGTAGGTGGGAGAACACTACAGCACTTGCGTTGTCAAAGCCTATAGGATCACACGGTACTGAAAACCATGGAAATCCAGAGAAAGCAGAAATCCTGCTTTGCTTTCTACTCAAACATAGCCGCAGTGCCGAAGTTAAGAAACAAAAAAAAGCACTAGAGAAGGCTGAAAAGGATGGAAAATCCAAGGGTTTCCAAAGAGATAAAACCAACAGCCAAACAAGCTGTATACGACATTTATGTACATCTTCCCCTATTTCTTCCTCAGCACCTCCACATGCTTTTTTTTTTATTATTTTATTGTTAGAGGCAAGGATTCAATCTGACCTTGGAGAATACAGTCAACAGTAAGAGGAAGCCGTGGCCTGAATGCTGAGTGCCTGCACTACTGTCAGAGGACCAGCTGAAAACGAAATGGTGGTGGTGTTTTTTTGTTTAAGTATTCTTGAGTGATGCCAAAGTCACCGAAACACTCATTTTGCCCTTTATGATAACGATGGGGGAGGAAGAGGGCTCTTTTGCTCAAGAGAAACATTGCTACAGATTGCAGTTCTCTTTAAAAATGCAAATGCAATGTGTCCTATAGAACACATGGCAAAAAAAAAACTTATTGTTCTTGGTACTCTCCACTGGACAGAAGCAATGAGCCAACTCCAACTGTTGGTCTTGAGGTTTTGAGAAAAACCAAGCCAATCTAACAGCCCAGTTCCACCACCTAAATGGTGGTCCCGGCTTTGTCGCATGCTGCTTCCGTCTCACATGCTCTGTCAACACCTTTAATGAGTCAAAAGACAGCCTAGAGCTAATGTTAGGAACAGAGAGCTTTCTGCTGAGACTTTTGAGCTGACCCAGCTCATCGAGGGACGAGCGGGGCAAGGTGACGACTTGCAGGCTCTCAAATCGTCTCAGCTACTTAAGTCCCCAGCGCAACATTTCAGAGGGAAGCTTCTCTTCACTTCTGAGGATGAGATTTATGGGTTTCAGCCACAGATTATGACACCTAAGTAGAGGAATACCAAGGTATGAGCCTATTGTTCCTTTATAGCCAACAGTAACTTCACATCTCCAGTCAACTGAATCAAAGTGATCCCCTCTTCAGCAGGCCAGTGGAGGTGTCTACTGCATGATCTCCTGAACATTTCCAGAACTTTGGACTACGATTCTATCTAAAAGACCTTAAAACACCTGCAAAGACAACTCTTTGAAGACCCCAACTTTTCAGTGGTTTCTAACTCCACAGTGCATCCTTGCCCTTGGTTTCATTGATGCACCAGGAGCTCCGTCCATTGCCTATGCAGGGGTAAGCCATTGCCATCCAGCTGCCCCTAGGACATCTCACCTGGCCTCCAACTACTCCAGAAGGGCACAGGGCCTCTTAGAGGTCCTACCTGCCATCCTCTTGGCACTACCTGCTCACATTTAAGGCACTGAATATCACAACACGCTGCTGGACTGAAAGCAGCTGCTCTTGTGGGTAAGGTACGCAGGAATTGGATCTAATGTAGAGCAACAAAAAGAAAGTGGCTACTGATTAATGAAATCTGTTTTCGGTATCAAGAAGCACAGAAAGACTGGAAGAAACTAGGTCGGCATGTTCCAGTGTTAAAAGCTTAGGTAATTCAATGAAAATGAAGGGAAAACTTCATTAAATTGAAGAACTGAAATCTGGGAGTCAGACTTACACGAACCACTTGGCCCCTCTCTGGCAAAACTCTTCCCCAGGGAAAGATTGCCCACAATGAAAGCACACTCAAGCATAAGAAAAGTGGCACCACAAGCTTGAGAGAATCATAGAAAAATCTGAGTTGGAAAGTATCCACAAGTATCATCGAGTCCAGCTCCTGGCTCCACACAGGACTACCCAAAATTCAGACCATGTGTCCAAGAGCGTTGTTCAGACTCTCCTTGAATTCTGGCAGGCTCAGTGCTGTGACCACTGCCCTGGGGATCCTGTCCCAGTGCCCGACCACCTCTGGGAGCAGAACCTTTCCCTCACACCCAGCCTGACCCTCCCCTGTCCCAGCTCTATGCCATTCCCTCGGGTCCTGTCGCTGTCCCCAGAGAGCAGAGCTCAGGGCCTGCCCCTCCGCTCCCCTCGTGAGGGAGCTGTAGGCTGCCATGAGGCCTCCCCTCGGCCTGCTCTGCTCTGGGCTGAACAAACCAAGGCACCTCAGCCGCTCCTCAGACTCCTTCCCCTCTAGACCCCCTTCACCATCATTGTAGTTCTCCTCCGGACACTCTCCAACCACAAACTCTTGTGGTGTTTGGGTGCACATAACAGGGAGTATCATAGAATCACAGAATCACAGAATTTCTAGGTTGGAAGAGACCTCAAGATCATCGAGTCCAACCTCTGACCTAACACTAACAGTCCCCACTAAACCATATCCCTAAGCTCTACATCTAAACATCTTTTAAAGACCTCCAGGGATGGGGACTCCACCACTTCCCTGGGCAGCCCGTTCCAATGTCTAACAACCCTTTCGGTAAAGAAGTTCTTCCTAAGATCCAACCTAAAACTCCCCTGGCGCAACTTAAGCCCATTCCCCCTCGTCCTGTCACCAGGCACGTGGGAGAACAGACCAACCCCACCTTGCTACAGCCTCCTTTGAGGTACCTGTAGAGAGCGATAAGGTCACCCCTGAGCCTCCTCTTCTCCAGGCTGAACAATCCCAGCTCCCTCAGCCGCTCCTCGTAGGGCTTGTTCTCCAGGCCCCTCACCAGCTTCGTCGCTCTTCTCTGAACTCACTCAAGCACCTCGATGTCCTTCTTGTAGCGAGGGGCCCAAAACTGAACACAGTATTCGAGGTGCGGCCTCACCAGAGCCGAGTACAGGGGGACGATCACCTCCCTAGCCCTGCTGGTCACACTGCTTCTTATACAGGCCAGGATGCTGTTGGCCTTCATGGCCACCTGAGCACACTGCTGGCTCATATTCAGCCGACTATCAACCATCACTCTTGAAAGCTGACAAATTTGAGTAAGGGATAAGCATCCACAGCTGATCTGATAGCTAAAAATCCCAGAGAGGCGGATCACAGAAAGCAGAGAGAGGTTTGGACTTAAGTCCAAATTGATCTGTTCCTGCTTGCATTAAAGGCATTACCCGTTGCTCATCAGAAGCTCAAAAAACAATCTGCAACCAAGCACACTCAGATTGCTGCTTTGATATCTCATAGTAGAAAAACTTCTGGCAAATGTGGTGCAGCTGAAGAGGTTCATATGCTCAGATTTATATTCTACAACAAATAAAAATAAAATTTCCACTAAAATTTGATTTTCACACCTCTACTGTGAACCACGTTGCCCCTATGTGGAAAGCCAATGAAAGAGATAAATGACTTATTCTTCACAAGCTGCAATACTAACTAAGCCATTGAGCTTTATGGCACAAACATTTGATATTGTGCAAATATAAAAACTAGTTCACTTCTGAACTTATACCACGATGAAAATCGATTTATATTCCAATACTGTGCCGCCTTACTGCAGTAGTCACAAATTGTCACTTTTCAGCTAATTGGCTGCAGTCAGCAGTTGGCTCAGAAATGCCAATTATATACGCTTTGTCTCCCCATGCGAGCTCTCAGATTGCTGTGCAGAGCAAACACGGGCATAGCTGCTTCTAAATTAAAAATAGCGCTTAAGATTTAGTCCCCCATTTCTCTGCATCAGAAAAATTACCACACAAATCTGACAAATGGGAAGTATTTGTTCAATAAACAGCCAGGTGTTGAATAGTGATGCACATCTAAATTTAAAGCGCACTAGCAAACAATGTTCTGGGAAGTCCCGTAATTGGAACAGCAATCTCGGTTCAGGCCCTGCACACATACTCATTACAGTAACACACTACCAAACGCCACAAGGAACCTGAGGCTGGGCCAGAAAGAAACTCCACCTGAGTGTTGTAAAAAAACTTTAAAACTAGAGATCATCTGTTCCCATAGCCCTCTGCCATATCCACTCTGCACCTTGTCCACACACTGAGGGCAGCAATGGTCAAGCAAGAGAAGAGCGATACCATAACTCAAGGCTATTGTAGCAGTTGTGCTGGACAGAACAAATAAAATGAAATAAAAGGGTCCCAGCTCTTGGTTCCAGAGCTATAGCAATAAAAGGGAGTACCTGAAGTAATAGCAAAGGTGTTGTGGTGGCGGTGAACCTCACAGGTTGTAAAGGCAGTAGCAGTGGTGTCAGGCCACAGGAAAGTAGAGGCAAGAAATTGCAGCCCTGTAACCTCCCTTTGGTCACCAGATTTTGGGGTTGGCTTCTGGTTGCTCCTTCCCACAGAGCTCTGTGCCTGCTCTGAAAGGTGTGTGAACAGCAACATGTTTGTGGTTGGCATCAGTGAACCGAGAGCTGATTGTGAAAGATGGCGATGGATTTTGCCACCATGAGTTAAGAGGTATGGTCACAGCTCTCCTCTCAACCAGGAGTTCAAGTAGCCTCTGAAGAGGGTTAGAGGAGAAATTCACACCTATAATTCTGCCCCAGAAATGTAAAATCCTGCATTTTGCATGGCAGCTATGAGGCCATGCTCACAGGTGACTCTGTAGTTGAGGCAACCAAGAGCAAAGCGAAACTGAAAACTCAGGTAGAAACCTCTGAAATAGTTTCAGCACAATTCCCCTGTAGCTCTGTCAAGTTTAAGAGAAGATTCAGTGAGAGGGCAGCATTCAGGATGAGAAGTAGATCCAACAAGGTCAGATGGTAAAGCTGTAAGTCAAAACTCAATAAGGTGGATTTCCATGGGAAGACGATCTCCAAGGTGCCTTTCAATTTCCCCAAGCTTCAGGTATGATCCCTCTCCGAAGCAGAGAGCACAACAAACAAATCATTATACCTTGCTTGGGTTTTTGCAAACAACTGAACTGAATCTGTTGATTTTTTTTTTTAATGTAACAACTCCCTCTGAAAGCAAAAGTTTAAAAAAGGAAATTTTGTGCTAACAACTAAATTCAGGCAAATTAACATTACCTGAAGACAAGGACTAACGACATCAAACACTTCTAGCAGTAAACAGCACCACAGCGTTCAGTTACAAAAAAATAACTCATTGAAACTATTTTAAAGGTTTAGATACAGAATCGAACAGTCACAAATCTCCAAGCCCTGCATATTGCCTGCAGACAAAATCTTTACTTACCGGTGGCCTCTCAAAATCTATGTATTATTAAGGTGTCCAGCTGAATACTTTTGAAAGCAAACTCTCTGCTTGGAATTCAAAAGGCAGAGTGCAGAAATAGAAAAAAAAGTATAGAAAAACGATGTTGTCACACTGCTTCTGCCCCAAAACTGCTCATTCCCAAAGTGCTTCTTTTAGTCCAAGAAAGGATTTCGGATTGCTTACTTGTCTGTCTACATCTAACCTGGAAGCCTCATCCATAGGTGAAAGCCACCTTGAAGCCACCTTCACTATTTTTATTCTTGAAGCAAACCTGTATGTTGCTAGTTTCAGTTCTGCAACCTCCAAGCAACAGTAGCTTCTCAACCACGGCATAAGAAGTAGGCTTCATGCCCTTCCTACTTCAAAAGTTTAACAAGAAGGGAAAAAAACACCCTTTGCTAAAAGGTCTTGCTTATTAAATGAAATGCAGGTCAGGAATTCACTCCTTTAAGAGGAACTCATCTGAGAAAAACAATGCAATAAAATCCCTCATTTCAGAAAAAAAAAATGCACATTTTCCACTGCTTGGTTTAAAAGAAACAAATTATTTCCTAGAATTCTTTCAAGAAGTACAGGAGACTTCTTGAAAGCCTATATAAAACACCAAGCCCTATGCTGGACCTCAGACGTGTTTATGCTGCAAAGCTGTTTCGAGTTATCTCGGACTTGGCAGCAGGGACACAGCACTGAAGTCTGACAGCAGGAACGGGCACCGCTAGCGCGGCCGCACACCCCAAGACCAGTCCCAAAGCTCAAGCGATGCTCGGCTCGCTCACAAAGCTCCAGGCAGTTTGCTCATGCCACGACAAGAAAAGAGGTCATAAACTCCAGTTGAGAGTAACATTTTGGTTACGGAGTGAGCTTTCTTGCCACTAGGTGAGTCTTTTAAGAGAAAAATGCTGATGTACTCCCTGTTTGAAGTGGACTTGGATTTACACACTCTTGCAACGATCATTCTGGAGACAAGGCAGCTGTGAAAAAAGTTCTTAAAAATGAAATTGCTGAAGCCAGACACAGAAAGTGAGCCACCGGCTCTAAAAAGCTCCACCCTTCCCAGTTTCAAGTCCTCAGGTTCCTCCCTGCAGTCCCGAACGCTGCTGTTTGGATGCGTTTGTGAAGGATCCCGTTGGCTGGCTTTGTGCCGAGTGGAGCTCTGCCACCATCTGCGTGTAGGGTAAGTTACATTCTTGAGCATACCAACTATTTATGGAGAGTTTCAACATGGAAAAAATTAAAACTTCAGTGCATAACAGCTCAAAACACTCTCCCAGACCCTGAAAGCCCGGCAAAAAGATGAACTTTATGGTATACAACACCTGAGTGCCAAAAAAATTAAATGGAATAAAAGTTGGCTTTGTAAAGAGCTTGCAATGTATGCAGGCAAGTGGGGATCAAAAAGAATAAAGCAGCTAAATACATATTGGCACTTTTTTTTTTTTTTTTTTAAGCTGCAAAACAGCTGACAGATGGAAACGGGCAAAAATTTGTGTCTTGCATCATCTCTGACCAGACAAAACACTGGAAATGTGTGCGAGACAGAGTTCGGTGCTACAGTGGGATTAGTGGAGAAAGACCTCTCTCCCTCCCCAAGGGGGGATGGTTTCTAAGGATCATACAGGATGAATCATTTAAAATATTTATCAGTCTGTATCAGAAAAAGTTTGCAATATACCAACCTCTGAAGCCGCTACAGAAATCCTGAGGATTTTACATAAGTAAAAACAATATATATATACACATATACACCTTTTAGTGACGACATTTCTTGCGTTATCAGCAATGCCAAATTGTTGTGCTTCTTCAGATCCAGTGCCACGTTACTACATAAAGTGGCAGTAATAAAAAAACCCTGACTTTCTCATAAATAGAAAGGAAAACCACCGGGTACTGCAGAGCTCACGTAACTGCTGATCAAAGGACGGCTTCATTGGGTGGTATCAATAACTATGTCTTGAAAAGAGTGATGAAGTCAGAATTCATAGGCTGGCCTGTTTTACTTGTCGAGTTTTATTTTTTTTAAGAGCCTCCGCTACGATTTTGTGTTAAAGAAATCTTAACATGAACAAATAGCACTGCTGGGTAGGGAAAAATGTGCCACATAGGTGTAAGCACTCACATTAACATAAAGCAAGAAGTTACTATCCATCACTAAAGGCTTTCTCGAACACACATTTCAGTATTCTGTCATGAAGAATTTCCCCCCCTCCAAAAAAAAAAAAGGAAGAAGAAAAGAATATATACTGACAAATCTATCATGCCTCATGCCCCATGGTCAAAATATTCATTTAATTTAATGACTCTTTGGGTTCAGTTACAGAAACCAGGCTGGTTCTTGTCTTGTATGCAAAACAAACTCTTTTAAAAAATAACTATGCATGACACTCATCATTAAGGAAAAAAACATCTGATTTGGGGGTAAGGGGGAGGAAAGGGGTTGAATCTTCCCCCAAATCTGTTCCTAATGGCGTTATTACACTGGGATGCAGTAGTACAACAGCACCCTCACCCTGACTCTCTCCATTGCCTGCCAGCACTACTGTGAGTGAGATTTGTCAACATGGTAAAAAAACATCTTCATAAGGCAGGAAACCGAGGTTAAGGGAAAAAAGTTTCAGCGGCACTGCAAAAACAGCTGGCTTTTAACAAAAGCAGACTCGCGGAGCCATCTGAGATTCGTTATTCGAGTGCTGGTGGCTCTGTCTTCATGGCAGCGAGCTAAACAAGCCAAAAGCTTTCTGGCCTTGTCATCCCGTGTTAGTACGGGATGTATTTTTCCCCAGTGGTTTAGTGAGGTTGTATCTATTGTTACGTTTGAGCATTCTGGCTTCTTCTATTTTATTGGTAGTGCACTTCTCTCCTCTTCATTAACTCTGCTTACCATTCTTTGACTCTTTAAATAAGCCTTGGTATTAGGAAATATATCTAGCTCTTTCGGTAGCTGTAAAAGCTTCCCAGCAACGGCCCACATCGCTCATTTTCTGGAACATATCTGAACCTGAGCTTTACATTTACATTCAGCGGTGACATATTGTATTTTCAAGAAGAGCTGTTCAGAAGTGCAGCAACTGCAAGCAGCCAGCACATCACCACTCCGGGCCTCACGCAGAAATTAATTGCCTGTCTAATGCAGACTTTCCTTCCGTTCAAAATTAATTGTACATTTTTTGATATTAGGCTTTCCAGCCTGGCAACTTGAAAGAAAAAAAAAATAAAAGATCAGCTTCTTTTAAAAATAATCCCTACACATCTTACTCTTGCATCCAGACAAAAACTCATCTTAAGAAATTCCGTATTACTAAAATCTGAACCTCAGTCTATGCACCTCTGCTCTCCGATAACTTGATTTATTTCTGTAGCTGAAGTTTTAGGAAAGCCACATGACCGGAATTCCAGTGCTTTGTGAACATATTACAATAAAGCTCAAAGTTGAAGAGTTACTTCTTCAACACACCAAAATCATCTAAATGAGATTGAGACAATAGGGAAAAAAAAGAAAGAAAAAAACATTGATCATCTAGGTTGGAAGGGACCTCCGAGATTGGCTGGCCTGCACTGAAATATCACTTTTCCTTGCTTCAAAGGAAGACAAAAATAAATAAAAACGTGGTTCAGACTGAAATGGCCTTGAACGGCCTCTTTCCTTCCAGGTACAGCTTCTTTCTTTCCAGTACATGGTGATCAAGTGTCACGTTTCCAACCAAAGCAGATGCATGCACAGCGTTAACGCCACAGATCCCGACGTGACTGTAAAGAAAAGCATACTCACAGAGCATCCCAAGTACATCTCGACCTGTAGATATAAACCCCATGATTTCAATACTTGTATTGTTTTATGGGATTTCTATTATTTTATCCAGCACTCGGGGAAAATCTATTCTGTGCAGTTTTCAAGATTACTCAAGTCGCCACCTCCAGCAGAAAGCCCTAAAGCTGCAACACATCCTAGAAAGGGTTAACTGTCGTTGAGAGAAACCTTCTGTTTTAAGGATTTCAGAAGCTGGTAACAAAAATGCTACTTAATAGGAAAGGGAACAATTTCCAAAAGGAGAAAAATGTCATCGGTCGATGCCAAAAATAAGAAGGCAGGAGCAGATAAAAAGGAAGCAGCTGTTTCATGTTTTAAAGTATCATTTAACTGTTCTGTTTCAAATCCTTCCATCCCCAGCAGAAGATGTCAGTTTGCCCGTTCTGAAAATCAGCATGTAATTGCATGTCTCCAAAAGTAATTACATTCAACAGCAAATTTCATCAGATTAACAAATTGATTTACGTTTCATTGTTCGGTTTGAAGCAAGCCTCTCACCACGGCGAGCGAGACGCAGTGAAAAGGGGGCTCAAAAGCACCTGCAGTTACGTCTAAATAAAGGCAAGGGACATTGCTGGCAAACAACTTCGGCATTCCAGTGCTTTCAGAAGCGAAAGAAAAAGAACATTTTTTGGAACAGAAGGGTCCCAGAGAGCTAAGGATGATTATATCTCATCACCTACAACTACTCCTAATTAAAGGTGCATGAGGCACAGTGAGAACCCGGCAGGAAAGCTACCAGTATCGCCAGCCTCAGTGTGGTTTCAAGCCTACCTAATTATTTTATCAAAGCAATCACTACCTATCTATATGTATTTTATTCTCTTTGGCTAGCAACAAAGCCTCTTTTTCTTTCCCTTTACCCCTACCGAGAGCTTTCATTGGATTCACCTGTGGCTTTTGATTACAGAACAACATTAATTTAAAGAAAAGCTGGGAACATCCATGAGCCGTGGCCAGTCCTCAAGGATATTTATGCCCTATATCAAATGCCTAATGTTTCCTCCAGAGACACATCAGGGAATTAGAGTCAGTTATAGACCCTGCTTTTTAACCGCGGCGTGCTTTCTTCGCTCTGTCTTATTCCGTGCACTATCAAAGCCTTTTAGTTAGGCTGTAAACCTCAAAGAGGTAACCCCAGAGAGCGTCGCCGCTTCCAATATGCATGTCACCTTCAAGAGGTGGGAAGCCTGAAATAAAAAGAAGGTGGAAGCGTGGGATCCAGCGCTCCTCCAGCTCTGTTGGGAAGTGGAGGGCTGCCGTGTTCCTCACCTGGAAGGAGCAAAGCGTACCCCAAAGCTTTTCTTGGCTGTAACGGTGTGCCATCCATCACTCAGCTCCGCGAGATAACCAAACGCTTCCCAACACGCATTAAACATGGAATGGCAAGTAAAATTAAACCTTAATTGAAACTGGTGTTACGCTTCATGCTAATGGCGACCACCTGTTTTATGGGTAAGACCGCCAATAAAAATAGCAGGATGGGGAATCGAGTATCAGAAGAAGAAATTTAATCTAAATCTGCTTTAATGAAGGAGATTTCCTTTGAAAAATGAGAACTTGGAAGATTTCAGTATTCAAATGCTGCTGGACACAAGAACGGCGCAACATTAAACTAATGATGATAGAGATCAGAGTAAGAGCTTTGCCTGAGGATTGTGAAGTCGTTTTTGGAATGTAATTCCTGGCACTTTATAAAATATCGGCTACTATTTCCCACTTAAATAGCCACGTTCAGCGTTGGGGAAAATCAGCCTGCTTTACCCAGCCAGAGAGCCCTTCCTTACAAGAACCTCAGTCTAGTTTATAATTCATCTCTGCTCTGAAATACAGCTGACAACAGCAGCATATGGCTGCACGTGAACTTTGCCTACATAATAACACAGGAAATATCTACTGGCTTAAGAAAAAGACACATTTACACATAATTGCCAGCTCTGCAAAGCCAAATAGACGTGAAAGCAATCTGCTTGCTTACATTCCTACATACATTTTCAGCATATGATTGTAAACCAGCGGGAGCTGTTTTACAGGTCAAAGGAGGTGAAAGTGAAACTATCCCAGAGCAAACTGTTCAGCGGCAGTGAGAGGCAGAGCAGAAACCTTTTGATGCGCAGGAATAAACAGAGCCTAGCCTGTTCCCTAAAATTAACAAGAGGTTGTAGAAGCATAGCAAAATTAGTAGCCACTCGTCTAATATACGAAGAAAGTGGCACTTCTGAAAGCTTCGTCAGAGCGGAATTGTGCTTCCCCACCTCTTGGAAATCTTCCTCAATCGCAGCTCTAACTGGAGCACGGACGTGCATCTTGCTTCAGGATCAGAGGCAGTCCCCCCGGTATTACGCACGGCAGCACTAAGTTAGCCAAAGCACCAGAAGGCAGTGACGGGAGAGCACCAAAGGAAGGGAGCTCGTTATAGAGCGTGTCATCCAAGAGTCTGCGTGTAAGAGTTTGCATTTCCTTTGGTGGGACACGGCACGCTGCGTGGTTTCTGTACGCACAGCAGCAGGCGAGCCGTGCAAGCATCTACGTACAGGTTAGTGGCAGTCATCTGGCGTGGCACCGAACGAAAGCACTGCGAATAAAAGACTGATTTAATTACAGCACATTTCAGACCGTCCTCGATTTTCAGCTCTGCCATTTGTAACAATTTCTGCGCTTGAACTTTTGGCAGCTCCTTGTAAAGCAGCTATCAATTTAACAGAGATGAATTGTTTCCACCTTTGGGTTCACCATTCACAATTCCGGCAGATGAACTACGCGGCACTTCGACACTTTGAGTGGCTTCACAAATATTTTCCCATCACTGTAAACAGCACGTTTGAAATATCTAGAATAATTACGACAACACATTATGTGACTGAATTAAGCTATCCACGCTCCATTAACTTTCAGCGTAGAAGGGAATAAAGCTTTAGGAGAGACTATATAGACCCGCAGCTCGGAAATAAATCCGCTGGAGGAACCCTGAAAGAAGCTTCAACAGCCCATGCAGGAGTTTGAAAATTAAAGAAATGTAGGCAGCAGAGGCAATTTTAGCTATTTTTCTATTACAGCCTCTATTAAATCAGGCTAGAAAGCAGCAGATTCAGTGACTTGAATGTTTTCCACCCATTCTCAAATACTCAAGAGGCCTGAAACGGCGTAAGGTGTCTTAACGCTGTTGCAGCGCTTCACCAAGCATCCCGTGCAGCGATGCCACGCAGCCATGGTGGCACTCTTCTGAAGCCCAACAGGATGACGAACTGCCAAACAAACAACGTACAGCAAATATCCAGCAAGATTTTGCAAATAACATATTTTGTATGCAAAAGGCTGTAAAATTCCTTCACCTCTTTTTGTCCCTTGAAGCATTTGGCTTATAATTAACGTTTAAGCGCATTCAAATTAAAATACTTCAACCAACACAAGAGAAAGAGAGGAGGCAATTGCCAGTTAATGATACAATTACAAACTGTTTTTTTCCTTAATCAGCTCCTCAGCATCCTACATGCACTCAATAAGTAGAGATCAATGCAAAAAGCTTTATAGGGAGGGATATGAATTCTGGGAGAGTACAATCGAAAATCAAATGAGACAGAATTTTCACGAAAGCAATAGTTTGGGTATGAAACAAGACAAGAACACAAGTTTATATTTAGTGACTGGTAGAAAGCAGCAGCAAGACTGAGCTGTAAGGGGACAGAGAGCTCACAGCCGTTAGGAGGGGTGGAAGTTGGCTGGATTAGCAACTCCCATTTTGACCCACGGTGCATTCCCGAGAGGGACGCACTTACTGGGATCTGTTCCAGGGAAATATCTGCTGGTTTAAACATTCTAAAAACTCCTTGCACTAACACAAATATCAGAGTTTCAAATTCTCACCATCACCTGCTTGTCAGATCCAGAAGTTCAGTTTCAAATCTCAGCGAGCTGTTTTCATCTGAATTTAAAACCCGTGGAAGTTACTCCAAAAGTTAGCGCGCTGAATTTCCTTGTTCCTTACTGCAATACTCTACAGCTTTTTATTATTATTATTATATTAACTCTACGGCATTTTTTCTAGCCTAAGATACATTTTGAATTAATAATAAAGCAGTTGCAACGCATTAAGAAAACACATCAAATAGGCGGGGAGGGAAAATCCTACCATGTTTACATGACTAGTTCAGAGAAAAACACCACTAATGTCCTTCTAGAAGAGGACTGCTCAGTTCGGCGGATGATAAGGCACATTTGAGGCAGTGCTTTCCAAGCAAAAGAAAGGGAAGGTGAACAGCTGCGATTTGCACAGCACTTCTAAAGTCACCGCGGCGGCGCCAGACTAAGTGCATTAGCAGAGAAGAGCTGCAAAGCGAAGAGAATGGAAATATTGAGATGTTTTTTGACGATGACTTACCTGGGTTTTCAAGAGAGCTTGGCAAACTAAGATCTGAAGGGAACTCCGCGACGTAGCTTTCATAACCGGAAACCGTTCAGACAAGTTATTAGGGAGCGGATTGGTGTTTTGAAGGCTCCCTACATTTTGCAGCCGTACTTCTTTTTACAGAATAATCATTTCAAGTCATTAAAGCAGGCAGGGAAAGGCATCCTAAACCAATATACTTAACAAAAAAAATCCAAACCGAAGTGGTTTTGAAGAGAGGTGGAGCAAGAAGGAGAAAAAAAAAAGCCAGAATTCAGCACTGGCAAGGACACAGCTATCTCTAATACAAAAGAGCATTTATACTCCGAGTCCAGATTCAGCAAGGCAACAAGAGAGGAAAAGAGAGACAGACCTCAATCAATGGCTTCAGAATAAAGAAAATTACGTTCGAAAAGAATAATGTGGATTGTAGCTTAGCTGCTCTGCAATAAAGACTGTCAATTTCTACAGTTTTCTTTTGTAACATTTCCAATATAAGTAAAATCACTACTTCTAGTGTATCTAAATGGAAAACAAGTCAGGGTAAGGGAGCATAGAGCACATAAAACAACTATTTATTATACTATTCAAACACAGAAAAAATATATATATACACGCACCGGCTGGATATACTTTTCTGCACAGGAACAGACCAAACAAAACGTGTACGCTGCAATATTTTCAAGTATTTCCCATCGGCAGTCTGGCAGTAGCAGAGTTTCACCGACTTCATCGCACTTCTTATATTGAAAACACCCTAAATTTTGAAAGCTAAATTGAAACGCGTTCTGTAGCTGCAGAAAAGCTTAAGAATGCAACTGCGATGAGCAAAACTGTAGGAGGCGGTCTCCAAGATAAGAAAAACAGTTTGTGTCCTGGCCATACTGCAACATGTAGTTTTAATTAACGAGTCTGCTTGCCCTGAAGGACTAAATCCAAACTGCAGAGGAAATATTTATAAAAGAGCTAAGAGAAGCAGTATGGGAAAGGCCTGAAGAAAAACTCTTCCTGAGAAGAAAGGAACAGGGGGTGAGTGCAGAAGGAGCAGCCAGGAAAGCAGAGTGGTCACGAAGCGAGCAGTCACCCCGTGGCTCTATCTTAAATCTTGCAGCGAACCCCAATCAAGGATCAATTGCTAGGAAGCCTTTGTCCCAGAAATCCATACCTTGAGTTATCTTCTATTTCATCTGATTGAAGATAAACTTCTGCAGAGAGCCCAGACTTTACCAAAAAAAAAAAAAAAAATGAAAAGATAAAGCAAATAGGAAAGAGGTGCAAAAAGGACAGGTAGGAACATAGATTGCAATTAAGGGCAATGGAGGGCAGCTCAATCCACCAGGGAAGATTGCACAAGACCTGAAAGGACCCCATGAGTCCTGGAGACAAATCATATTATTTATTTATTTTTAATTGCATTTTCCCTAGCTTTTTTTTTTTTTCCCCTCGGCGGAAACGTAACTTTTTATAACATCACCTCCTACTCATCAACTGGTTTGAAAAAAATTACCAGGATGGTGAGGAGGGAAACGAAACGTTTAAGTAAAGCAGCACCCTGGGGCGGCGTGAGAAGAGTAGTGTCAAACTATGGTGTCTTAGCAGCCAGTGTGAAAACGCTTTCTTTGGTACCAAACCTGAGAGCACAGTTACACCAGATGGAAAACAGACCAAAAGCTCAGCATCACACCAGCCACAAGCAAATCTATACGGCTACAGGCTCTTCGTGACGGAGACGGGACAACTCTCACGAGTAGACGTAGCAAACAACCAAGACCTTGCTGTTTGTCATACTTAGGATGTAAAATGCAGACGAGCATCGCATTGTTAAATGAATGCAGGAGAAAACTGGTTTCATGCACAGCCAGACAAGCAAGGCTGTGAGCAAGGAGGGAGGAACACCACGGAGAGCCACGATGGGATCTCCACCCAAAGGAGTTGCAGGGAGGCTGCGTGGGGAAGAACAACAGAGGCTGAAGGCGGTGATGATGGTTGGCTATGGCTACCATCAGAAAGGGCTGAGATTTCCCACACCAACAGGTATTCAGAGAAAGAAGTCGGAAAAATGCCAGTCTGGGGAAAAAAAATGTCGTAGACGTGAACTGAAGTGCATATGTTAATAGCAATTGTAAGGAATATACTCCGGGTTGTGCTGTTACTGCCAGGCTTCTGCACAAAAAGAGCCTCTCATACAATAAGAGCTGATGCTATTTTAGCCTTTGTTTTGGCAAGTATCAAGGACAGTAAGAAGATATAAAAATTACCACGGATTGAGTGCATGCTAGCACATTCAGATTAAATTAAGGATAAAACAAGGAAGGTGTTGTAACGGAATCAAAGTTCACTCTTTTTAACGGCGAGAAATTAAATAAGACAGTAAAATTAAGTGGACCAAGGAGATAAGGAATGGGAAAGCAGCCATCTAAGTATTCCTCTCAGGTTAAAGATGCAAAACTATTTGAAAGCTAACTCAAAACTAACCTCTAAAAGGACATTAGGAACAATTAAAGAATCCACATATTACGGAGAGGATGGGATTCATTAGCAGTGTCTTAGAAGCCAGCAAGTGGTACAGAGATAAAATAAGAACTGCTGAATGTCAAGCTGTGCCAGAGCTCAGCAAACGATAAACAAAATAGCGAGAGATGTTTCAGCCCTGCAAGTAAAGGAGACCATAAAGGGAAAGTGAAGAGGATATGCTGTAAGGGTAGGCGAGAGATTAAAACCCATCAGCTATATCCCTTAAATTAAATTAGAGCTTTCATTAAGGACAAGGACACCGAACGTAGGTGCAAGGCAAAGAGCCCGATGGGAACGGGGTTATAAAAAGAGATGCAACCAAGGTGGATACAAAACGCAAACGTTTGGGTATGTTCAAAGTCGCTGAAAGCAAACAGCATTCATCCTGGCACTCCAAAAGAAATGGCACATGAAATAACGCCTCTGGTAGTAGCAAGGCTGTTAAAGCAATCTAACCAGCCGAGCATGGCACTGTGGAAAATTTAAAACTTGTATTTGGAGGAGAGAGAATCTACATATTCGCGTTCCCAAGACCTAAATTGTACGCAAAGTTTCAGAACGCGTTTTGAATGCAAGAACTGAAGAAGTAAACAAAAAAATTTGAATTCACCAAGAGAGTTGCCAATGGTAAAGTGTGCTGTGTCAACCCTCTGTTTTCTGTTTCTAAAAAAAAATAAAATTAGTTTTGTAGACCTAAGAAGTGAAGCTGAGCTAATCCAGATATCACTACGACTTTCAATACAAGGCTGTGTTGGAAGAGTTCCTGGGTAAGATACAGATGGTGAGGGTTATTTCAAGAGTCACAGAGGTTAAAGGGGACAGAAGTTAGTTGTTCAAGGATGGTGTCTGGACAGGCTTTGACCTTTCAAAGAAACACAAAACAGTTTGGGTTGGAAGGGACCTCAGAGCCTCCCCAACTCCATCCAGCCTGGCCTTGGGCATTGCCAGGGATGAGGCAGCCACAGCTCCTTGGGGCAGCCTGGGCAGGGCCTCACTGCCCTCATAGCAAAGAAAGATGTGCTCATTAATGACAGACCCCAAAAAAGTGTGCTAATCATACACTCTGCTGACAAAGTTGAAGGGGATTAACAGTAAAAATATAGGAAAGAATAACACCAAAGGAAAAACTAGATGATCTTTAGGGCTGGCAATATTACCCAGTAACAGCAGCGGGATAACATTTTACGATGCTATTAGGGACTGAGAAGAATGTTCACTCTCAAGGCTGGGAGCTCATCAGTTGGCAGGCAAGGATGTAAAAGAGCGGGGTATATTAGTCCATATTAAAATGAATACGGCCTATTAATCACTGCAGCCATGAGAAGGAGCAAAGCAAAATATTGCCATAAAAGAACCTAGAAAGGTCCATAAAGGACCCAGAAATACTGCTGTACAAGGAAACAGTGAGGCCTGTCTACGTACCCTTAAACTGTACAAGTGAGATGATCCAAACAAGCACGGAGGAGAAACAAATGAGGCAACCGAGCACCTGGATAACCTGTTTCAATGAGGGTTTGCCTTACTTAAGCCAACAAATCTGAAGGCTGAGAGAAGAGAGGAGCTGTCTGAACACCTCCAGGGAAGGCAGGAGACCACGCTGTCGAACAAGGAGACGGAGGGGATGTTCAAGCTTAGTGACCACGCTGGCATTGGAAAAGCATGCAGAATTTCACTGTAAGTACAAGTAGGGTGGACATTAGACTAAGCAAAGTAAAGCTTAAGGGACAGGAATCAGTACAAACACCTACCAAGTTCTAACACCCAGCTTTGAACATGAAATAGCAAAGTAAATAATTCAGGGTAAGGTAGGTCCAGCACTGACTGTGGAAGGCCAACAGTCAACACTGATATCAGTCAACGCACAACCTGTAAGTTATAAAATAAATTATGGATTTCTTTCTGACAGCTCTGATTACCAATTTGATAGAAGAGATGCCTGAAAATTTAAATAAATCATCGTGCAAGTGCCTGACTTTGTACACAGGACTTCACTTGCTCTACTGAGAGCTGCACTCATCGGAAAACCATGAGCCTGCCTCAGCGCTTGCTGCTTGTGTAGCCAATGACACAAACTTGCAGTTCTTGCAAACCCCTTCACACCTAAAACTTGGGACCTGACAATGAACTAAGACTGTAGAGCTGGTAAAGCAGAAACCAGAGAACGATTGCCAATAATCTAAGGGGTATTACAAGGAACAAAATCTACCAACAATACAAAGTCTCCTAAGCGTTTAAAACCACTCTTTACCAGAAGGTAAAGCAGAAATTTTGCAAGTATTCCTAATGTTTTCAGAAAAGTTCAGGAAACACCTTGAAATATATTTCCATAGCCTAAGGGCATTTTTCCAGGTGGATCTCATTTCTTTGCTCAATATTATGATGTGTATTATCTTCGTTGGAAGTGACCCCAACGGTGAGTTTCTGCACCAGATATGACTGAAATATCACGTAAATCCTTGTGAAGTTGCCAGCTTTCATTTGGAAACTGGTTAGATTGGTTGAATAAGACTAGAGATTGATTGATGCCTTTTTTTTTTTTTGTTTAAAGAAACTCGGTCAAATGTGGGAATTCAAATTCATCAAATATATAGAGCCTCATTTGAGAGCTCTGTTCCAGACCCAGTAGTTGCTTTACCCTTCAAAGGGACCCTGTATCACTCTGAGTACACCATGAGTTGATACTTGGATTAGCCCAGAGCATGAAAGTGCCCAAGGCTGCTCTGAATTATTAGCTGCAGCAGCACTTGCAGAGTCTCTGTGATTGCAGTCTGTCATCTACGAGCGTTTTCACGATCCACCAAGCTTCATCCACTGCTTCTGCAGCATTAGCATTATCATCAGACAGTCTGACACCGGAGGCAACGTGTGTTAACTGACTGCACCGAATTAAGGGAAAGAATGAACTCGATCTTATTCTGCAGGTACCACCGGTCTTTGGCAGCACAAGGAGAAAGAGGGGTGGCCTTCCAGCCATGCCTTTAAAGAACAAGATGTTAAAAAGAGACACTGAGAACATTTGGGTATTCTCATTCCGGGCTTGTTTTTTGGCTGAGTCTTTGCTGCTTTCCTCAGCATCAAGATGTACACCTTTAAAGTCAAAGCCCTGATTAGAACGTAGCCCAGTTAATAGGTGAGCACCCCACTTTACTTCATATCACATTTTCAGATCTACTGGGTTGAGTAATGTCAGACAGCAACACCTTTGTGCTCTTAATCAGGAACATCGAAACCCTTTCTCTGCTGAAGAATTACACTGAGAGCTGGTTCTGTTTTGTGAGAAACGATCTGCAGCCAATAACACAGGCTCAGGCAAGGATCTCAGTGAAGTGGCTCTTTTATTCGTGATAGCAATGGCAGGCATCTTGCAAGCAGGAGCGCACAGCAAAAGTATATCATAGGCTTATACTCCCTATTAACCAACGCCCAATTCCTCCCGTTTCCTCATTGTCTGAGTACTACAGGTTCACAAGCTACCCAACGCTTACTACTGTACCATATAGGTACAACTGTATTTGACCAACCATTAATTTCTCCTTTTCCTTTGTTTTTTCCTTCTTCTCTTGTGACTAGAGGGCCAGTGACATTTTGGTTTTACTCATTTTGCAAGTGCTTGTCTGGTTCTTCTTAGCCATCCTCCTTATTTTGGAACAGTAGGACCTTCCACCGCAACCTTATCAGCTTAACATTCCCCGCACTGTTACGCCTGCACAATTACTTTGGAATATGCAAGGTTAGTGAAATTTTCCACTGCAAAAACACGACTTGAATTCTCAAAGTTTGGAGAACAACCAGATCACCGAAACTGCCACATTGCTCAAGAGAAACAAGATACTTTTAAAGAATTGTATGCGTGCGAAGAAATCCTACCTGTATTTTTATCGGCCAGGTGAAGTTGCTGACGTAAACAAAGAAAGTGATGTTTGGATTGTTGCGGAAATCAAATTTCTCATTGGAGAAACTGTCCTTGTATTCTTTTATATTAGTTCTTGAAACAACTGGAATTTCCTCCCCAGCCTGCGTGCCAGCTGTTTGCAAATGTTAAGAAGTAACAAGAAAAGATGTTTCAATGCATATTTTAAGTGGCAAATAAAAAGAGCCAATCATCCAGAATAATAATGCTATAAAATTAACCATTCATCTGAACATGACTATGTTAAGCTGCTCCGCACTATTAAAATCACTGTACGCCAAAATATCACGTTCCTAAAAATTAAATTAGCTCCTCCACTGTTCCCAAAATACACCATTAAGATGGAAAAACATCGTTCTTTTTAACATTTTACTTCTGCCCCCAAGCCTAGCTTTAAAGAGCATTACATAGCAAGTTCATAGGTAATGACAGACGTTTCCTCAATTAAACTTACATTTGTCAAAAACTGATAACTGAAGCAAGGCAGCAAGCAACTTAGATTATGCTAATTTTACCTGCAAAACTTGTTGACCAAGTAATATTGAGGTTGAAATTTTTAGATGCATTGATAAACATGTCCAGGTCTCTGTTTTGCTAGGGGGAAAAAAAGGATAAAAAATAATTTTTACGATAAGCAATTTTACTGTACTGTTTTCTAGCAAAGCTTCACTGACAAAAAATCTTGGAATTTGTTATTTACGCGAAGCAAATACATCAAGCATCATCACGTTAAGCAAATGACAGCCTACAAAACTATTTCCATTTTCTGAAAGCAGTATTCTCCTCCCCAAGAAAAGCATAATAAAGAACAAAACAAGTCATGTGCATAAAACAAGAAGAATAGATACACGAGGTACGTGTTGAACAGCAATCAAAACTAGAATTGCTCAGCAGTTGTTTGAACAACTGTAAAAAAAATCAACTGTGGTTCCTATGAAATTTTACCATGAATATTTGAAACTGCGTGGCCAAGCAAAGGTCAAAAATTTCTTGTTCTTTTGTGGAACTGGACACACGTGCCATGTTAAAAGACCACCTCTGGAGACTCACCATACTGTAAAACTCATTCTGTCCGTGGCCAGCAAAAGGCAAACATATACCCAAAGGGTGATGTTTAAAGAGAAAGTAGAGAATTTACCTCTTCAGGTGTTGCTACGAAGTTGATGGCTGTGTAATAGCGATCATCCTCTTGAGAAAGGCTGAAGGTGAACTGATAGTCAATGAGAAGAGTATCTGTAAGGAATGCATAGAGAGAGAGAGTCACCCCACGTCTTGGAGCAGAATAAACCTCTGCAAAGAGAGGCATAACATTACAGTACAGCACTCCTTGAGCACAACCAGGAGTCGCTATGCTGCTATGAATGAGTCCAGCCTATGCACGATCCCACACAAAAGGGACACACTCATCCTTTTGAAGTTAAGCCTAAAGGGCTCAACTAGAAAGAGCTTACCTTTTTCAGACAAGAGCCTCCAGTCCTAATCTAAATGGCTGTTCATACACATGCATTGAAAAAAACATGCCAAGACATTTACTTCTTCCATACTGCAGTGCCTCCACATTCTTATGGAACATTAGTAAAATAAAATAGTCCGTATAATCCCCATTTAGAAGGGGATTAAGTTCCACACCTGTTAAGGTTCTGTACACCAGTGGAGTAAACAGGGAGGATGTCTATGGAGCAGCTGCTTGGTCAGGATCCAGCCCTTAACCTGCTTTCCATCACATCACGCCCTGGCATGGCAGGACCACCGTTTGGTCTGCCAGCATGCCCTGCTGCTCATGTCTGATTAGGTTTGGGTATCATATAACTGACAGTGCACAACCAGCTATGGGGATCCATCAGTATCCTTACATTTCGGTATCCTTTTCTTAAAGCACAGTGTTATGACCTGCACGCAGTCCCAAAGCCATGCAGAGATATTCCAAGCAATAATAAATACGAAGCTATACAGCAGGTATTATTTTTCTCTTAATGCCCTCCCTTGTTGGGTAGACATGGGCTAGACAAGCCTCTGATGTATACCTACAACTTTTATGAAGCACTACGAGAGAAATTTCCAAAGAAGAAAATCAAATGAGACTGAAATTGTATAGCACAAGGTTGCTCTTGGGAGAGCTGTAAATTTATTTTCCCCCTTTTTGTCCACTTTACCAGCAGTGCTATTAGCACCAATGAGGTGGGTCATCCTTGCAAATAGATTATCACGAGATGTCATCAGTGTCCTTGCTTCGCTACGCAAGTGGACTTGAAATTTGTTAAATAGAGCACGTTGCCAATTTCTGCGTTCCACAAAAATACTATCGCAGACTTGTACCTTTATGTTATTTAAGATTATATCTGTCCACGCTTGCCAATGTGCTGATTGCTAGTATTTGCAAATAGAAGCTGGAGAGTTTCCATTAAGTACACTGAATCTTGGCAATGTGTCTTTGAGTTGCACAGGAATCCAACTGTTCATTTCAGAGGAAACATGGCGATTTTGAAGCCTTACCCATTTGAACATGGAACAAAATTTAAAATTAAAAATAAAAAACGTGGTATTTCGCACTAACAAAAAAATCTAAAAACATGCCTTGCTTTTTACTTACTTAGGTATACATTGCAAAGCATTTTCCAGAAAACCAGATTTCATTTCAAGGTCATGTGGAACAAAAAATCAAATATTTTGTTCTGAAAGTTCCAATTGTGACAAAGGCAAGAAGAATATCAAGAGGAGTCTGCTGGTTTTCTTTAAACAATACTTTAGTGAAAGCTGAAGTTTCCAAAAAGTATTTTCTAGTTCTGTCCTTAATCCCTTGCATTTTAAACTGATCTGAGGCAACTGAATTTTAAATACATTCCCAACGTCATACATTTGTTATCTACAAACAAAATCCCAGCTATACTCACAGTAACATGTTCCTTTAAGCGGATTTCCCTGATATCTGTTTTCAACTTCACACCTAAAGAAAATAAATATTTTTAATTAATTTTTTTTCAGATCTATTTATTCCCAGCCACTGAAAATCATAAACCGCCACCTGTTCCAATACAGTAAAATACTAAAAATAAAAGATGTAGGTCTGAGCTGTACTGAGGTTCTTAAGAAATTACATAAATCTCCAAGATCCCTGCAAAGCAAACTATAATGCCATTAAAATAAAATACAAAATTATGGAAATTAACTTTTGCATCCACTTGGAAGCTATTTAACAGTTCTTCACAATGGATGGAATTGGATTGCTGCAGTCAAAACCTAAAGTTTCCATTTACATTTATGTCCACTTTAGGATTTAGTCCTATAAACGTTTACTCATGTGAGTAACGCTTCAAAAATAAACCTGGCAATGAAATTATATGAAATGAAATTTCCACTAACATGACATTAAAAGCATTTCTGTTATGTTACAGAGAAACCTCCAGCAAATTTGTTGCTCTGAAATAGCTCCATTAAAATGCTTGAATGTCAAAGCCTTATTTCAGATATATTTATATTCCCCCAGAACAGGGACTAAAAATCTACCAATTAAAAAGTAACCAGGATAAAGTAAAGGCTTAAAACAAAATGGTGTGCATAGTTTGGGTGGCGGGGGCATTATTTTTCACCCCATCCATCCTGCATGACAGTTGAAAACGTTCTTAAAATAGAAACCTTCGGGAAATCATTTTGTTCATGTTCTCCCCCCAGGGGAAGCACGGCTGGCTGCAGAGTCAATGAAGTTAGTCAACTGTCAGCAGCAAGAGATGAGCAGAGACATCATAAATACAGTCATTAAAAAATGTAAGGGATTCCACGCCAGTATGTGCGTGGCCTTTTGATTTCAACTAACAAAGTGAAAGGAACTCACAGTTGACACTCGTCTCCTTTTATTCCCTTGGTAGTGCAGAAACATTTCCCCGTGTTTGTGTTGCAGACAGAGGCATGGCCGTTGCACTTGCAAGCTGTTGAGCAGAGGGGGGGGGGGGGGGCAAAGGATGCAATGTTGAACGAAGCAAGAGAAACAGATTTGAAAGCAATTAAGACCTTCAGATGCCAAACGGCGATACATCAGCAATTAAAGTGTATGTGGAAACTCTTCTGGTGCTCTGGTTTCTTTGTGATACTAAGGGCTGCTAAAAATAAAACCGTGTGTCAACACGGAGGGAGTGCAGGTTGCAGGACTGATGCTTTGTATGAAATCACGATCCAACTGGGCTCTTTTTTTTATAGTCAAAAATCTAACTTCCCCTCATGTTGCTATATAGCACTAGGGGTATCGTAACGGGTAAGGAAAAGATAATATTTGGAATAATTTTGGGCTTGCTAGCACATTTCACTCAAACTCAAAACTCTTGAGAGAAAACTGCGATCACTATTTTTTGTAAGTAAAGCAAAGCTCCTGGTGCCTTTAGGGTTGTTTCTAGAAATAAATAGGCCTTTGAGAAAGTACTGTCATCAAAGGAAGTGCATCTGCAGTGTAAAACCTTTGGTGCTGAGAACACGATGTCCATGCTGAACGGACTTAGCAGTGAGTGCCCCAGCGCTCCTTAGAAATAGATTTAGCCTGGTTTCATAGGCTGGATGCCCCCCGGTCGTGGCTAAAGCGAATCAGACATCAGCAGGTTTGTGGCATGCCCCGAACAAACCAGCTCCACGTACTCTGCAGCTGCTAGAGATCTGACCCCAAGTGTGGCAATGGGGGCGTCCGGGAGATTTGCTTCAAAAGAGTGCTCCCGATTCAAATTAAAATGCTAATGCTGCCACGCTTCGAGACCTTTATGCATGAGGAAGTAGTGGAGACACATACAAAAACAAAATAAGACAAAGTTGTCTTTGAGGTAATCTTGACTCTAATTAGAATAATGGATGGAAGAACTTCCAGGCAGTAGGTACCTTTCAGAAGCTGTTCTGCCAGTCTGGAGCTGGGCATGGCAGGGCACGCAACATGAAAAGGGGAAGAGTCACAGAATGACAGAATTGTAGGGGTTGGAAGGGACCCCAATACATCATCGGGTCCAAGCCCAGCAAAAGCAGGTTCCCTAGAGCAGGTTGCCCAGGTAGGCGTCCAGACGGGCCTTGAATATCTCCAGAGAAGGAGACCCCACAACCTCCCTGGGCAGCCTGTCCCAGTGCTCCGTCACCCTCACCATGAAGAAGTTCTTCCGCATGTTGGTGCGGAACTTCCTGGGCTACATTTTCTGGCCATTGCCCCTTGTCCTGTCCCCACAGACCATCAAAAAGAGGTTGGCCAAATCCCTCTGTCTCCCAAACTTCAGGTATTTGTAAATAGTGACAAGATCCCCTCTCAGTCTTCTCTTCTCCGGGCTGAACAGCCCCAGGTGTCCCAGTCTTTCTTCACAGGGAAGACGCTCCAGGCCCCGTACCATCTTTGTGGCCCTTTGCTGGCCTCTTTCTAGGATATCCCTGTCCTTTTTTGTGCCGGGGAGCCCCAAACTGGACACATTCAACATCCATGAAGAGGAGATCCCTCAGTGCTTGCTGGAAACAGAATGCTTAAAGGCTGGTGGCTCCTCATTCAGAAACAGGGAGATGAGTCATAATATCCTAGGACAGTCTGGGTCGGAAGGGGGCCTAAAACCCACCTAATTCCACCCCCTGCCATGGTCAGGGCCCCCTGCCCCCAGCCCAGGCCACCCCCAGCCCCATCCAGCCTGGCCTGGGGCACTGCCAGGGATGGGGCAGCCACAGCTCCTCAGGGCGGCCTGGGCAGGGCCTCACCGCCCTCATAGCAAAGAACTTCTTCCTAATATCTAATCTTAACTTATCCTTTCTTGGTTTGAAACCATTTCAAGGTATGTGCCAGAATATTCCCCATCCTGAATATTCTTGCCCACTTTGGACCTTATTTTATGGATCCTTTTGATGCCTTCCTTGTATCGGCATGTTAACGGGAGCTACGTTGTATCAGAGATGCTTAATTGTGTCTCTCAGATGTGGATGAGTGGTTTCCTAGCAGCAACACGAAACGAAGTATGAAGAAGCATAAAGGGCTATTGTGGAAACAAGTAGATGGAACGGAGATTTGACAAAATAATTGTATTCTGTGAACCAAACACGCTTCTCATTAGCGGCACTAAAAAACTAATTGTTAATCCTATTGAGCATGCCTTGGACTTCCTTCTGCTTTGAAAAACATAAGCAGAAATTTGTTTGAATGTTCAACATGAATGCACGTAAAGATAAGGAGAAATTTCAAGTTTTGTGTTGTTTAGATGCAGATCACTACATCTAGAGCACTAATGCTTGGACCTTCCACGCTCTGCTCTTTAGCCACGTGTTTATTGAGAAGATTTAGCACTCAAACATCTCTATTTAAAGCAACGACCTTATTTACCCGTTTTCCCATGAGCCTCGTTACTGGAGATCATTTGCTGAAGGAGTGGAACGTGCACAGAGAAGAGAAATGTTCTCATGGCTATGGGGTTTGGAAAGAAACTCGTAACCAAACATACTAAAAACCCTCTGTGGAGTCTGAAAGCTACCCCCAGAATCCGATGCTAGAGCAGAAAGCCACAGTTACTGGAAATGGCTTTTTGTCTGGGACTCGTGGAAAGAACCTAGATGATGAAGCAGAACCAGCCTGAAGCACATCTCCATCCACCTTCTTCACAAACCACGGCTCACGGACTTGCGGAGGCGGCGAAGAGGATCGCCTCTCCTCCTCCCGTGGTTGTGCTGGGCCAGCACCCCGAGGGCAGCACCCACCTGCCTGGCACCACGCTTCCACGCCGAGAGCTTCAGCTGTCCTCCAGGCAGTCCTTGGGGACAAGGCAGCCCCGTGGCACCAGCGAGCGACCCACGGGGGCGTTGAGCAGCGCTGCCGCAGCGGCGATCTGATGCCAGGCAGAACAGCGCCTTCCGTTCTCTTGCAAATAAACTCCCTTATCTACCGCTAGCATATTTTTGCTGGGAACTTTAATCAGAAAACTCAAAAAAAATCCTGAATGCGGAGAAAGCACCTTGCAGCTATTTTTACATTTGATGTGCTGCATTTCCTGCCCTTCCTGATTAACACCGCTCCGCGTCGGGCACTTCCTAAAAGCGGCTGCTGAGCAGCGATTTACCTGCCATTTAGTTGTTATCTGCCCGGCTCCACAAACACCAATGCCTGTGATGATACGCAAACAATTCTTCCGGAGGTGACTGCAGTTTGTGAAAAACTCTTAAATACAAGCGATACAGCAAAGTTCACCCGCCCTGGTGGCACAGAGCAGCAGGAAAAGGCGTTTTATTGCATCCAGCCTGTCCTTCCTTCTCCTCCCGGGCTTTCCAAGTGTATCAACACCCCATCCAGCTCTGCTCAGCCTTGCCTGTTTGAAAGGCTGCTGCTGTCCTTATGTGGCTGCTCAACCTCCTAACATCTCACCAGAACTGGAAAAAAACTGCACATACATGCCCAAGAAGAGTGGGATCAGCACATCGCTAACAGGCAAGAAAGGAGAGACCACGGCTTTGAGGAGAGAGAAAGCAGGAGTTTGCTTTGCTGCCCATCAGCTGATTCTCATCTGAAGCATCTCCCTCTGGAATCCTTTTCACGGAGCCAAGAAATTACCCATTGCCAGCAGTCACGCCAGCTGCATCAGATAGGATGATTTCCTCTCGCTCTCCCTCTTCCGATCCATGTCAGTCTTTCTGCCCAGCTTCCTGCCTCCCTCGGTCTTCAGCCATCCCAGTAAATAGCATTAAATCACAGCAAATTAAAAACCTGGGCCCAAAGCACTTGAGAGCAAAGCACTTTTGACATGAGCTACTAGTTTCATCAGATAGAGAATGAATGCTGTTCCACAGTCTCTCAACACATTTTCTAATTTCTTTTTGAGGCATCTGGATGACTTCAGTCTATCATTCGTTATCTCAACAACAAACTATTTTTGGACAATCCTCATATGAAAGAGTCCAAAGCAACTTACTCTTGAATTTCCACACGCATAGAAAAGCAACAAATATGAAAAGGCGCATTGTGATCCAATGATTAAACCTGAATGCTCGGAGTAGGATTTTATATTTTCTCATGCCAACTCCGTCTCAATGTATTCACTCCCGCACTTCAAATTATCTTCGTGCAAAATGAGTTTAAGGATATCAGCAGTATTTAATCTTGCAGATAATGTTCTGAAATAAAGTGTCTAAGATGCACCTTTTCCTTTGTAGCAGTGTCATTGTGCTGTCATAAATTCATACCCCAGCTACTCCAACACCCTTTTCTCTACGCAGGGCACCCTTGCCCCACTGCTACCCATTCAGAGCACAGCTGCTGACTCCCACCTTGAACCTGCAGTAAACATATTAGATGAATTTCCAAATACCTTTTTCCTGGATCACCTCCATACTAGGAAGGAGCAACTCCAAGTCTTCAATGTCCCTTTATTAATGGCCTTCACTTATTCTTCCAGGATGCATACAAACCACCCGCACTCATATCACAGAAACTGCTACTACTCTCACACCAGACAATGTTATTTCTGTTCTACCTTTCCCATCATTTTGTCTAATTACAATCACTCCACCCAACTATATCCCATTAAAGCTCTTTGGAGCAACAACCATCTTCCCTTACGTCTGCTTATCACCTATCGCACCTGGATGCTGGTTTAAAACTGGTGTCTCCATGCGACAACGCTACAAAACTTGCAGCAATTCTGAACAATATTGCAAGGTTCGAGGACAAAACTCCAAATCCGACATGTTTATTTCTCCATATTACCAAAGAGAACTTCACGGGTCCTTCAAGAAAGAGTTCTTTCCATTTTGTTAACTGGATGTTACACAATTGAAAACGTACTTTGTGTCAAAGAGACCAAAAGCTCTTCGCAAACTTAAAATTCAATTTTACAAGGGATCACCTAATCCACAACTGAAACCCAGCCAACCCCTCAGTGAAATATGGCAATCCTTTTATGAAGCAGATATCTATAATAATAAATGCACAAGACATTAACCAAATGTAATAGAATGCAGAATTCAGATAAGCAGAAATTTGTCCAAGACGTTGGGATTAACACTGCTCCTTTTCAAAACAGGACTGTCAAACACTAAAGCTAACCCATTTCTCAGTGTGGTCATTTGAAGTTTACAAAGGAGGGTAAAAATCATCTTAATCTCGCGCAGAGCCAGTCAAAGAATTTCATCAAGCAATTTCTGTATCTTTGATTTGAAGAAGCAAGGATTGTGTCTTGCTTGCAGGAAAGAAAAAATGTATTATCGGGCTGTAATTTCAGTTAAGATAGTAGAGGAATGAGTGAAAAGCAGAAAACCAAACATCAAAGACTCCGGCATGGGAAGACTTAAGGCATCACTTACGCTGACACGTTCCTCCGTTAGTAGGATCGCCGTAGTAGCCAGAGATGCAAGTTTCACAGTGCTTGCCAGTTGTCAGATTCTCACACTTCTCACAGATGCTTTCATTTACACACTTACTGTGCCCGTTACACTGGCAGGCTGAAGAAAACAGAGAAGGATGAGTATTTGTGCTCAAATACAGCATGTCACATAGCACCTCTGAAGTCTGTGCTCCAGAGAGCACTTCATACAGCTTCCAAAGAGGCTCTTGCAGTCTTGCTACAGACACGTGAAATCAAAGAGAAGCATGCACAGAAAACTTGAAATTTAAAGCAACGTGCAGTAAACTGAGCTCCAAACAACTACGTGAATATTGGACAGACTGGTCTGGAAACAGCAGGTGGGATAGATACACAAGGAGGAATGGGGAAGAGAGGTTTTAGTAGAAGTTGAGTAATTTTAATTCTATAAATTTAGTGTCAAACATTTTATTTCAGCATCTCCCGAAGCATTACTAAGAGTTATCCAACTTTCAGGGAAAGAACAGTCTTTTCTTTTTAAGAACCCCAAAACCAACTAAGTAAATAAAAGTTAAAAACTCAGTAAAGGTTTGAAGAAAGAAAAAAATCTCACTAGAATAATGCATGGATTAGGGAAAAAAAAAACAGCTAAATCTTCACAAAGCCAATCTCTAGAGCTTACCTTACCTTACACCTCCTTGCATCTCAAAACGTGTTCTTTCTCATGTGTCTTCCAAGCTCTTTTTCTCCCCCCACGTGGGAACACAAACATCACTACGATCTTATGAACGTGCTCACCTTGCATTTAACTTTTGCTACCAGTTTTGTTTGACCAGCTAAAATTTACTCATTTACCTGGACACTGAATGAAGGACCAGTTGTATTTGTTCTCCGCAGGACACATGCTGACATTAAGGACAGGCTCCAAGCCGTGTTTCCCTGTGGCAGATGGGGTTGGCATCTTGACGGGACCTCGATAGGAGCCTTCGATGCACTTGCCCTTGCCGGTGTTGCTGGGGTCGGTACACCACCCACAGCCCGGCTGCTCCAAACAGTGAGCGCACGTGCAGTAGCCTGAACAATTTTCAGCTGTAAAAACAAACATCGTGACATAAGTCAGTGCCTTGAAACACAGGAAACAGTGAAAGCAGAACGATTCACATCTCTTTTGTGGCCTTAAATATTTCTCTCCCTAAACTCTGTAAGTATTTTTTCAGAAACTCACAGCAAGAAGCGTATCTGTTCATTCCTATCGGCATATTTATTCTAGAATCTAAGAATCTAATCTGTAACTACAAAGACTGAACCAAACAGTGACTTATGAAGCAATGCAATACATATGTAAGGTTTTTCTAACCAAGACAACTCACAAAAAAACAGAGCTGAATGTTCCCACCTACGAAACTCTGCTTGATCCACAATGGGCCAGACTATAAACGAGCTATCCGGAAACAAAGACTAAGAGGAGTTGGTTTACTTGTTTTGAGCATCTTTTTACTTCACATTTTAATATCACACACTATAATTTCAAGGCTTTATCCAAACCAGAAAGCACAGAGTAGAAATAGAGAACACAATTTAGGGTGCTCAGAGGGCCACATGCAAATCTGCAATCAACTGAATCGGGGAAAATACACTGCTGCCCTTTCCCTGCTCCTTTTTCAAGTGGGATTGTACTTCAGGGATGACAAATTCTGTACATGTGCAGAAGTTTTTCTATTCCTTTCCAAAAAAGATCTTAAAAAATACGTAATGTCCCAGGTTTCAAGGGTGTGGGGGCAGGCAGGGCTCCCACATCCCCAGCAGGGTTCCCCCAGCAGATTCTGTGTTCCAAGGAGCAGAATTTCAATCTTGTTCGTTAAGTTGACAATATTTGCCTTTAGAAAACAAACAAACAAAAAGCCACAGTAGTAGAAAAACATTTTTTTTTCCATTGTTTCAGCCTACTCATCTCCTGCCTGATGCTTCCTCCAGCTTTTGACCTCTGGCAGCATGAGAAGTTCACACTCTCATCTTCGAGAGCCACCTGAAACTAATTTTCTCCATCTCTTGTTTTGCAATACTCTGTCCCAGCTTATTCTCAGCAGCTTCCAAAAGTTCATGGAGGAACTACAGCAACTCCGAGTGCCCAGCACCCCTCCTGTGGAGCACGCACACTCTGCTGCCCCGAGAACCCTGGCTGTCCCGCCTCCTCTGCCCACACATGGCTCCTAAAGAATTCAACATAAATTAATTAAACAAAAAATGTCCAGCCACGTTTTAAATTTCCAGGCTATTTTCCTCCCGGTGTGAAAACAGAAAGCAATATTTCAAAGTGCCATAAATCTTTTACAATCTCCTCACCTCTATCTGAAAAGAGAAATAAAAATCATTTATTTAAAATAAGAAATCCCTACTGTGGGATATTCACTGACAAAACTTCACTCGTGTAAACCATAATTTGGATTTGATGAGCTGATATTAAATTAACATGGCTCAACATATGAATAAAAGAGATACAGAAGATATGCAAGAATAAGTTAATCACATGAAATTATGTAGCAGCTTTAATTTGAAGGCTAGGGATTCAAATAATGAAGCAAGTTCATCTCCCTCTGAAAAAAATTGAGATTTCATCGTCTCAGCTGAAAGTCTAGACTGTCTGCCATTTAGTTGAACTGATAGTCCCTGTAATCGGGACCCAATTGTCTTTAACTCTTCACATGACACAGAGGACACCGCAAGGCTGAGCTGCACACTCCAAGCTCTTGGGGTCATGGAGTTGTTATTTTTGAAGAATCCTCTGAATATAGCTGTGCAGGATAATGGATGTGCAGGACTCTGCCAGCAAACATCTACAAACGCAAGACTTCAGCACATCCGCTAAGATCACAGAATCACAGAATTGTAGGGATTGGAAGGCACCTCCAGAGATCATCAGCTCCAAACCCCTGCCAAAGTAGGTTCCCTAGAGCAGGTTGCCCAGGTAGGCGTCCAGATGGGCCTTGAATATCTCCGGAGAAGGAGACCCCACATCCTCCCTGGGCAGCCTGTCCCAGTGCTCCGTCACCCTCACCGTGAAGAAGTTCTTCCACATGTTGGTGCGGAACTTCCTGGGCTCCATTTTGTGGCCATTGCCCCTTGTCCTGTCCCCACAAACCACCAAAAAGAGGCTGGCCAAATCCCTCTGTCTCCCACACCACAGGTATTTGTAAATATTGATAAGATCCCCTCTCAGTCTTCTCTTCTCCAGGCTGAACAGCCCCCGGTCCCTCAGCTTTTCCTCACAGGTAAGACGCTCCAGGCCCCGTATCATCTTTGTGGCCCTCCACTGGCCTCTTTCCAGAAGTTCCCTGCCTTTTTTGTGCCGGGAAAGAAGACGCAGAAGCCAATTACTCACGCGGACAGCTGCTCATGGTGTACCACTCCATGCACTGCCCGTAGGGGAAGGAGGCCACGTAGGCGTTGGAGTCCACGCACTGCTTCATGTTGCTGCACCACATGCACTCGGAGCTGCCGCTCGTGCACTCCCCGCACATGGTGCGCAGGGCACAGGGCGTGCGGCACTGCTTGGCGCTGTGGTTAGCTGCGGGCAGGAGGGCGAGAGTCAGCTTTCTCCCCAAAAGAAACAGGTAAGGAGCCCCTAGGTAGGTTATTCAGACTGAAATACAGTTAAATGGTATTATAAATGTGACCTTTATATTTCTGTAACTTTGTTGATGTGGTCCTTTACCATTTTCCCAAATAAAGTGCTGGGAATCATTGAATTATGCAACTTGGAAACAACTTGCAGGGATGGAGACTTCACCACCTCCTAGACAGCCCGTTCCAGTGTTTAGCAGGGAAGAAACTCCACATTTTAATCACACTGGGATGCTTTTTAAGTTACTTGATGGGTTACACACATAAAATGAGTACCGAAAGCAAAACCAAGTCAGGAATTTATGGTGTGAGCCAGTGCTTTATCATCAGTTTTAAGTGACTGTTCTCAGACCATAAAAACAAGTCGAAGCTTCAAACAATACAAAACACTCTAAGATAAAGACAAAATGTTGAGTGAGGATTCCACATCCATGACCTGCCCCCTGCAATTCCACAAAGAACAATTTCAAGTGGTGCGGCTCACTTACAAATGTTACGTAATCAGCCAACTTCCTTAAAATTGAAACAGGCACTAATTGGTATTCAGAAATAATCAACTATAACGTAGAGTTAACAGACCAAGCCATTTTTTAAAAAGATATGTGGTTCCAACAAAGCTAGAAGACTTTTCCCAAAAGCAAATAGCTCCTTTTTCAAAGTTCTCCTATCTCCAAAGTGTCTTGCCCAATTAATTTCAAACTTTGATAAAATCCTCCTCTGGCTATGGAGCATGGCAGGGGAGGAAGGGGAAGTCAATTGGAAAGTAGCTTTTATTTATTTATTTATTTTTAAACAGCAGATTGCTCCATACCATAATTAACCTAAATGTCACATTCAGGTATGCGATGCAGAGAAAAATAATTAAACTCTAACGTACTTTAAGCATTTTAGAGTTAACGCTCTAAGTGTAGAGCTATTTATAACATGTCCAGTTTTGTTTGAAATACCTACACGAGACATTTTTTCAGAACCACTTTTCTTTGGCAAAGCCACGAAGCAGCCAGCTGTAACTATAATGAATGGGATGCTGTTTACTCTTTAGGGAATATAAATACCTATCAGTCAACCTGCCCACCACGAGACAAACAATAGCTGGAGCTATTGTTACCTGCCCTTTCGCAGACGCTGCCGTTGACTTCGTTGATACACGTTGCTGCCTTCAGTCCCTGCTGGGAAGGCTCAGCTAAATAACCACAAAATCCAGCGTCGCTTGGTTCATCAGGGAGCCACTGGAGCAGGGTGTTTGTGAAAGGAGACATGTCCTCCCAGCACCAATAGGACACGTTGATTTTCCTCAGTCCAACCCACGGAGTCAACGTTTTGGACTAGAAATAAAGTAGAATGGTAGATTTAATACACAACTTTATTAGCTTTGGTATTAAAAGAAAATAAGCATCACCAGATGATGCTCTTAAGTAACTTTGACAGGATTGGTGTTGCAAAAACATATTACAGTAACGTGTTTCTCTGTAGCATTTAATTCAGATGGCACTGAGATAGAGAAATTCTTCTGGAAACACCATTTTTCATTTTTTAAACTACATTTCTACTTATACCTACCAGGAGGAGCACAGGTCAAATATTCACAACAGCTAACTATGAAATTAACTGCGAGTCGCTCTTTATATGTTTGTCAGTCCTATAAATGGCTAAATACTTTAAAAAAAAACTCTGGATCTACTTTGACAGGAAGAAGAAAACTAGCAGTTGCCTGAATCATTTAAATAATACAGTCTACCTATTTTACAGCTTGCTAGGAGAGCTCTGCTGTTTGTTTGTGTGTATACACGGGGGTGGAGGAGGAAAGAAGAGAGAGAGCAGGTCAAATCCAAATGAGTACTGCTCCACCGGCAAAAAAAAGACAAAAACAACCACCTCGGTATGAAAAACCCTAACACAACTCCTTCCACTGGCAGTTTATTTCTTGGCACAGGTTTATTTTGGGGAGAGGCATTTTAACTGTATTGGTACAATATGTTATTTTCCTGTTCCAGTCTTCTCCAGCAAAGTGTTTCGGTGGCACAGCTGTCCCAAGAAGGCTTCAGACCCTACATCTTCCCTCGCCGCCATATAACAGCCACCTACTTCCAACGGATTTCATGCTCTCTTTAAGCCTTACAGCCGCAGCTCCTAAGAGCAACATGACACAGCGCTCCGTGCCAACACGTTTTCCTCTTTATACAAAACATCTATCCAGAGCTTATTTCAAAAAGGAGGAACTGCGAGGCGCAGCCTCCCCCGGCACGGCAGCGTGTGCCACGGAATGGCACAAGCTCAAATAGCAAATGCCTTTAGCAAAGGCATTTCCCCCCCTTACAAGCACTTAATACCACTATCAGCTAGAAAGGGTAATAGTCTACTTCGATTTCTAGGGCTCACATTTAAAGGATACTGTAGAAGGAAAAAAAAAGTACGTGAATTTTTTGTTTCCTCTAGCGAAAAGGTTCAAGCACCATTCTGGAAAGGTTGACACGTGTCTTTAGGAATTTACACTACACTTAACTGTTCCTGGAGCTGTTAAGTACCACATACTTTCACAATATCCCAGGCTTGGCGTTCTGTCTTAACAAAAGGTTTAACAAACCACCCTGAGTGAATTGTCCCTTACCTTTCATTGGCTAAAATGAATCTCCTCTAAAACCCTGTAATTGTCGAAGCGCCACTTTAAAATCACAAAGGGGATCAAAGCAGAAAACGCTCTTGTTTTGAAAGGGCAATATTTCTCTTCGGTACTTAAGTGCGTTCTCCTCTGAAAAGTACCAATCCTAACTGCCTCCAGTCTCATTTTTCCCCAAATAAAACTTTTCCTGACTGCCAGCCCTGAGACCCGAGAGGAGGCACTCTGACACGCTGTCAAGCCATGGCAGCTTTGCAGCTCAAAGCAGGCTTTCAGCGAAGCCGCCCAGCATCGTCCTTTGCTAGGGCTTTAGCACCACCTACACAACCTGCCCTGAATGCCTCCGCTCTTCCGCAAGTGACTGGAAAAAAAAAATATTTATTTTACTGCTGCATGAGGAGGGACAGATTCCAATTCACTTCTCGCTCAGACAGGAAAGCACCTGCCACTAAATCAAACATAAATAACTCCGAATAAGCCAAGCAGGTCTGCAGAGTAAGAAGCTGACATTTTAAACAGTGCTTTCCTGAATGGAATAAATAACTTTAAATGCTTTACTTTAAACACCTCTGGTGTCCCCAAAGGGACCTTTATTTATAAAATGTTGTGTACATGTCACAGGAGAACGGCTCACACTCCCGTTGCAGTCGTGTATCCCACAAGAGAAAAGCGCACGTGATTTCATTACAGAAAGCGATACCTCTGAGGCAGCGTGTATGTTTGTATTTATCTTTCCCATTTACATTCTCTACAATTTCTCTTCAGAAACACCCATAGGGTATGTTGAATTTCAAAAGAAAAATCAGTCCTTTTCAGTTAAGAGGCATGTCTGCTCTGCACAGCGCATACAATACCACAGCAAGGTCTCTTCCACAGTCAGAGCTTAATTACTCAGAGGACATAAAAGAGAAGCACTCACCGAAGACTGCATCTTCTGCAGCTCCTTTAGAACAAATTCGACTTTTTTCTGGGTCGTGAGAGAAGCCAGCGAAGCACCATTGGACCTGCAGGACAGCTTGGCGTGATCGTAGTTCTCCTTGGCGTTCGTAATTTTCAAGCAGGAATTGCTAACCAAATGCCAGTTCGTTCCACAGATATTTTCTGGGGGAAGAAAAAAGGATGTAAAACCAAGGTGCAAGTGGCCTTCACTACAAAGTGGTGAAAGAGCTTTTCCACGAAAACAAAGCCTAGAGCCCCATTCAAAACCAGCAGGACTCGCTGGCGTGCTCAGAGCCATCTAGGTACAAATCCTACAGAGAAGAAAGCTGCTTAGGGGAGCTGAAGTGTGACATTAGCACTTGGTTATCTGCAGTAGGTAGTCAAAGCACTTACTTGAACATCAAACAGTAAAATCATTTCAGAAGAAACAGTGAAGAAAAGCAAATCTTGCTGTTGGTTAAAGCCATTCGTTCACCCACAGCTGTAAGGATACCTTTCAGCAGCAGAGGGTGGTTGTGCTAATTCTGTCCTCAGCACCAAGCTTCCAACATTAATCCCCATTTCATCTTGCCCACTACAGAAGAAATCCGTAAGCTCTGTGGTACTTTTTTCCCCTACTCATACCTACACTTATGAGAAGCACAACGGACATTTTCCATGTGAATTTCTGTAGAGCTGACGTCTACCTCCGAAGTCTAGCTTTAGATTTATAAAACAGATTGAAAAGCTCTCAAGTGTGTTTTTTTTCAGATGGGCTTTTTACCCCTTCTTCTTCTCTATGAGAAATTAAACACACCAAGCTCTTCACCTGTCTCATTAAGAGATGTTTTTCTCACTCTCATGGCTCTTCTCTGAAGCCTCTTCATTTAGTCACTCTCCCAGACCAGCAGAAACCAGACCTGGACATGTCCAGACCCAGCAGATTTACGAAGCAAAGTCTCTCCATGCCCATTTAAATCTCCTCTCCATGTTGCTTTTCTCCCTTCTGTACATTTTATTAACTGTCCATGTCAATCACCGAAGATCTGCATTTCTTTCCCAGTCACCATGAAAAAAGAAGTTACTGTGAAGGGGACTAATAATCAACTCCTCTGAGCTCCCACTGGAAACTCGCTAATAAGAGCATTTTCCTTGTGCACTTAAGTGTTATTTGCCTAATGCGTCCAGTATGTGCCATTCTGGTTTTGCACAATTCTAGTTTCTAAAATTAAATGGCATGCATTATTAAACCCAATACCTTACAGAAGCCTATTATATCAACAGTACTGCTTTCATCAAATGAAGAGAGAGATGAAATACGGGCTAATCATTATACAAATGATCACACTTCTCTTCAGACAATTGGGACTGAAAAATATTCCATCATACTTTCTAAATTTACTTGAAATAGAGTTTCATACCAAATTTGGTACGATTAAACAACGTTATTTATTCCAGTTTAGCCCTAAAAGATCACGGATTTGTTAAAAAAAACACAAATGGGTGAATTTGGAGTTTCTTACAGAAACCCAAGCAACACCTACCTGGTAAAGCGATGCACTCCTGATTCCTAGGTTCCCACTGGCAGTTCTGATCCATGGCACAGCTTTTACAACTTGTCCTTTTACTGCAGTAATAGGCAGGGTTATCCTTAGGACAATTCTCATAAGCAGTAATAGGGACCTAAAATAAACAGCACAGGTGAAGATTTTTCCCATCCACACGCTGTCGGGTCTGTAACTCTCAAAGACTAGCACACTAAAGCTGACATTTCAAACCTACAGGACAGGCTGTACTTTCAAAAGCTGTGACACTAGACAGCCCGTAGCATGCATTTAGGATATTCCCCCATTCCTCACTAAAGCTTTTATTAAAGGGTTAGGTTTTTTCTAGGGAGGGCTCTAAGAGTAAACCCAAGTGTGCCTTGGTGAACCTTCCATCACACTGATGATGAAACCCATCTCTTCCCCTGCCCTTAAGTCATAATCCTCACTTAACGAGCAGCGAGTCCCACGAAAAGCCCTCGGACCAATTTGAAAATACAACTCTTAGCTGTTCAGAGCTACACATGCACTGGAAATAACGAAACAACACGATTCGTCATACTGACAGATGAAACCATCTGGCTATTTGCTATTTCAAAGGCTACATGTAAACTACAAAAGTAGTAGAGAGAGTTTACCTGTTCCTCTGTGCAGTTGTTATGCATTGAGATACACTGGTCAGTGCACCATTGACAGTTGTTTGTGTTTGCTGTACAGCTATAGCAGTCTGTAATCTGATCACATTTTTCATTGTCTACAACTATTAAAGAAAAAAACCTGCATGACCAAAAACAGGCATTTCCTGACAGAGCTCTAAGAACTTGATTACATACAGCAAAAGATACAACCAAACCGTAGCGCCTGGAGATTTCCCGTTATCAGCTTATTAGCAAATCGGATACTTTCATTTGACTGAACGGACAGAAAACCGCATTCATTTGCGCCATCCATCATTTTTAGTGCCCGAGGATCAATAAAAGACAACAGCAAGAAAATGCACCAAGACATTGAAGCGGGCGAGCTAAGACGGGGCACGCGAGTTCAGCCCATGCACATGCAAACGATGCCAGAGGACGTTTCACAAGGACAGCGAATATCTCCCACCGCAGGCCCATTTTGCTGAAAGCCTGGCCTTCAATTACGTGGAGCATTTTCATGCAAAGCTTGAACTTTCCACTTCATCTTTCCAATTGCTTATCGCCTGTGTTTTGTGAGAATTTATTGTACATTGAGAGCCCATCAAAGCAATGTCCCTTTACATCAATTTCTTTTAAATAATTAAAGGCTACAATCTATTACGGAATCAAGGTTCATATAATTCAATTCAGAGCAATGAATGCATTGGGATAAATTGTTGAAAAGTTGTTAAAAAGTTATCGTATGGGAGAACACAGGAATCAGACCTTAAAACAAATGTTCTTTCTGTATGCCCTCACCCAGTAAAGACCGTAGAAGGCGAAACAAAGCAACTTTCCTTAAACCCTCCTCCTGCTGTCTCCCTTGAAGAACCCAGGACAACACCACAGGACCCAGACCCCCTCCCTCCCTTCCCCCATGGTGCTCGTTAGCGAACTGCTGGCTCTCAGAAGGTCAGTTTGTAGAGCAACTACCTACAGAGCAAAGGTCCAGGCCCTGATAATGACTAATAACGTCTGTTTGCAATGGGCAAGTAAACACAGGCAGTACAGTATGGTAGGAGAAGACATGGAGTAAGAGATGCCAACATGCTCATGGCAGAGGTCGGTCTCCCAAGGGCACGAACAGAAGCAAAACCACCTTGAACTTGTTCCCGTAACAGCACACAAGTACCACAAGACAGAATTTGGAAAGGGAAATATCCCTATTCCCTAATATTCCCTTTGGAAAGGGAAACAGAAAGAGGGCGACACATACCTGGCCGGGCAGGACAGTCCTCAAAGACCTTTTGCTGCTGCTCTACCGTCGCATTTTCCCAGGGGACACAGCCCGGAAGGGTGGCAGCCCACACGCAGCGGATGCCAGGGCCCGCTCGCAAGCAGGCCGTTTCGTTGCCGAAGGCTTCGCATCTCTCCGGGGTGTATTTCAGGATGTCGCTCAGGAGGAGGCTATTGAAGCCTCCGAATATATACATGGTGCTAGACGAAATGGAAGGAAAGAAATAAAAATTTGTGCCTGTTTTTATAGGCCGCGCGCTGCTGCAGCTCAGTTTTATTCAGGGTGTGGGGAAGGTGCTTTATTATTTTCCAGCATGCATAAATCCAAATAAATAGATCTTGCTTAAGGAAGGCACTAAAGAAAAGGTCAGTCAAGTTGCACTATTACAGAGAAGCCAGAGAATTTCAGTATGTGGCTTTTGAGACAAACCTATCCAAGATTAGGGCAAAAATCTGGGTGACTCCTGATTAACACGATGCATAAAATGCTGCAGAAGGGCAGCATTCTCCTGTAGAGAAGAGTAGCAAGAAAGGAAAGGAGGCTAACATGGGGGAGACGGTATCACACCATTAAAGCTGCATTCAGGAACTGTGACAAAACAATTCAGTGTTGTCACATCTTGCTACGCTGCTGCGACAAAACCACAGTTATTCTCCTGGCTGTTAGCAACAGAGCAAAGAGCCGTTGTGTCAACTAAAGAAAAAAAAAATAAAACAAAATAATGTTTTGAGGGTAGAAAAAAGGTGGTTTTTGTTGTTGTTTTTGTTTTCAAACCTTCACTAGCATCACAACCGCTTTAGGCATAACATCAAATTTCATTAGTTACACAAAAATACACCACCTCAAAAAAACTGGGCATCCATGTTTGCAAATGTATATTTAACAAGACAGCCTAGAAGAGTTGATGTAGAAAAGTTGATGCAACTGAATGAAAGTTTGGGATGAATAATGAGTATTTTTAAACACTGTTTTCATCCCAGTTCAGAAAAGAGTACGGAGGCTTAACTGTTCTTCATGGGAGCAAATGGACAAGTGGTATTCAGCATATGCTGAAACAGAGTTAAGATTTTTCAGAGGCAAGAGTATCTAGAAGCACATATTCCTTTTAAAGTCAATAAAAGTTTTCTGCCTAGCTTAAACTGTGCTTTAAATAATATTCCTGATTTAGAAGAAATATCCTCAAAGGGTGAAGGAACTAGAATGAAACACTGCCAAGAAATACCCTGCTCCTGAAGACCCCCTCAAACTCAGTTCTCCAGACTTAAATACAGCAGCAGCCACTCACCTGAGAGCACGGATATTGTTACAGTGATAAAATGCTTAACATTAAAAATCTCGCTTGTGGTTTCACCTAATTTCTATATATCAGGTGACTGGCAGGTAAGAACCACACATAATCACAGAATATCCGAGTTGGAAGGGACCTACAAAGATCATTGAGTCCAACCCCACACGATACGCTCTGAAACTAAAATGCAGCCAAGTCTAGAAACCACAGGGGAAAGTACGATTTCAGAGACAAAAGTTGCCAGTGAGGCTAAACACAGGCAGAAAGAAATAGAAATATGGTAAACCGAGATTTTTTTCAAAAGATTTTTTCAAGAGCTAGTTGAGTTGAGACAGTTTAGTCAAAGTGCAGAAGAAGGGCTGGTAGGGACAGGCATGTACTGAAGACAAGACAAGAGCGAAGATCTGAAAAATTCAGATTTGCAATGGAAACTCAACACTCTCGTCTTGGCATTCCTAAATGTACCTCGTGAGGTACAGAAAATGCCAATGCACCACAGCTTGTGTCCTTACCTGTTGTACAGCAGGGCAGAATGGCCGAACCTGTTCACATCGTGATGGAGACCCGGGCGAGGAAGAACAGACCACTTATTGCAAGCTAGGATTAAGGAAAGATTATTTCAGAAAAGTACCCCCGGCATCATTAATGACTCAACTTAGGTAGCGCATTTCTTCCTGAAAGATCCCAAAGTGCTTTAATCTACAGAGAGACGATTCTACCCATCAGCAAAACACAAATCTCTCGAGTGAAACAGTGCTTTCATAAACTGCTCTGTGTTATCTTCTTTCGCAAGACCGACGACTTTGTCTTCACCCCAGCTGCCACGGTATGACAAAAGGGAAAAAGAAGGATGGAGTGGCTCTCTGCCATCATCTACACTGATCATAAAAAAGCAGAGATCTTGATCGAGGAAAGTTTCACGGCCTCATGTAGAAGAGATTATTAGCTCTTTGGCAATCACGTGTAATTAAATGGCGGTGACTTGAGTTGGTTTTTTTTTTTAATTTACTACTGGAATTTTTCACTGCATAACAAGTTCATTTTTTATCTGTTTATACGTGAATTATTTGCAATTTTGCCCCAAACCAGTATCACTGAGAACAGAGACTTATCTTTTTTTCTTTTTTTCATTGCAATTATACTCCTAGAGGGTAGATATCCGTGTTTTTAAAAATATTTTTCAGTCATCATAGCTTAAGGATTTTTGGTTGTTTTTCTCTTTTAATATAATGTGAGATTATTCCATCTTTTTCTATTAGCATAACATTTATAAGTTCTGCTTCATTTTTTACTTGGTTTCTCAGGTAATTTCTTCCTTTAGGCAGCATGAAAAGAAAAAAAAACAAGCTAAGAAACATATAACCCACTGAGCAATCAAAGGAACAAAAGCGGGAGAAGTCAGCCCAATTCCTACCACTTCAGCTTCGCAAGGTGAATGGGATCACCTTGGGGGCTAACATCCCAGAGGCGGTTGTATGTAATTTATGCAATTAAGGCAGAAAAGTCAATTTGCTGTGAAGATCTACAAAGCCCCGAAATACCTGCAGATTTTTGATACAAGATAATACTGTTGCTACATGGACTGTGCCTCTGAAAAACAAAGCCCACAGACCCAAACTAGAACCTAAACAAACCAAGAGAGCAGGGAAAAACAACTTCATTTTCAGTTTATGAAATTTAATTGGAGAATTGTTCAGTAAGAAAGCTGACCCTAAACTATGCACCTGCAGAAACTTTTATTCAAGAGCAATGACAAATAAACAACAGAAGAACCTGCTGGTTGGGTTTAATACTTGGGTAAATTATGATTTTGAAGTTTATTTTTAAATGTCACTTGGTCTATTTTTGAAGAATTTAACCTAGCCCGGCATCACTCGTGAGACAAGCACGCATGGTTCCAATTTTTAACAGGAGGCTTCAGCAAAATTGGACGGCAATTTACAATTTTTTATCCAGCAAGTTGTGAATTATGAGAGGCCAAGAAACATATTTTTCTAGATTAATAGAAGGCCTGGAATGTTTTGCTTTCTAAGCTTCTTTCCCATCTTTACCAGAAGATCAAGTATTGGGAAAAATGACTGGTTCTGAAACTACAAAGAATTCTCTCCTTCCTGACTTATGAGTTAAGCCAAGCCTAAAACTGACAATGCAAAGGATTTTATTAAATATACTACTCAAATGGAACACATATGCTCTGAAAACATCTGAGAACATCTGATAACATCCAGCCTCTTTCTATGCTTGGCAACAGAACTGAATTTTTGAAGGGATAAATAGAAAAAAATAATAATTTCTCTCCTGTGGGGAAGAGAGATGATAACACGAGTATAGACTATACAAATATCTCGCACTATATTAAAAAATAATAAAATTAAAAGCTTATTTAGAAATGCAAGAGAATGGTTACTTAAACTACAGTAACTGGATTTTGAGACAGGCTGCCAGAGAAGTTTCTGTTCTTGTTTTTGGTACATCCCATATGTAAGATTTGTCTCCCCAGAGACAAAACTGCCCCAGGGTAGGAAACTCTTTTATAAAGGCCAGGGAGACTCATTTGGGGAGCACGAGGTGCTAAGTGGTCATTGCAGGAATAAGCTCCAACCTGGTCAAGTGCAAGGTAGAAGGATAAGAATCATTATTACATTATTTTCAGGTCTACCTGATGTGCAAAGCCCTGAAAATCTCAGCACTCATCTCGGCAACGTCTGTCTGCAACCCACAAAAAAGACACTACGTCCTCACGACACCCAGTGCACGTGGGCTGACCGCTCAGAAGTTTGGGGAGGGCAAGGAAGAAAAATTTGATGAGGTAAGTAAAACAAGTCAGTGCACAAACAAGTTTTAATAGTGACAGCTGAAGAGCTGACCTGTCTTTAAGGCCTTGATTTTAGACTGAATTTTATTTCTGCTTTTCTCCAGTCTCCCTGCCAGCACCCTAAGGTGTTCCTGGTTGTGCTCCTGGTCCAGTTCCCATTGTGTTATTCACTGAGACAAAGCAGAGCATGCAAGGAAAGCTATCCTGCCGTAAAGGGAATTAAAAAAGTGATTTTTTTTTTTTCTTTCCACTTTCTAGCTTGAAACTCTCCCTGAGAAATGAGAGGGCACAGGAGCTCCACAGGGTCCCCCATCCCTGCCATGCGAAGCGCTATCAATGCAAGCTCCAATTCTTGGTTTTATTTGGTAAGAACTGTGCTAGCTGACTGCAATGACTATTTCCTGTAAAAGGAACTGCCTGTTAACTACACCGAATCAAAATGAACACCACAACTGATGCATTTTTTCAAATTAATGTCATTTGTGTTTTACATCTAATAAGCAGTTCAACGAGTCGGGGAAGACAGCAAAATGTACTAAGAAAAATCCATTATTATTGCTATACAACCTTAAAAAAAATTACTCTCTCTTGTGCCTGTCAAAATACCCCAATTTAAATGTTTTTCAAGTAAAAATTCAAAACAAACCTATCCAGGAGCACACAGCAGATTCTACAGGGATGTGGTGTGAAATCAAAGCAAGCAGGGGAACAACCCCTGTAGCAGACAGCAAAATGCCACAAGGATGCCCAACCCTGGTAACCCAAGTAATCCATTCACTGGCATATTCCTCTCACAAACCAGGAGCGCCACCCCAGCAGCCAGTTTACGTTAATATTTCAGGGAATCAATCCTGAGATCCCACATTTCAAGGAGTAAGAGCAGAAGGTAGAATGTGATATGAGCACAGAACGGTGTTTTTCTCCAGCGTGAATTATCTGGATGTGCATGCACCTTCTTTCATACAATTTCATTTCTTCTTTTCTTAATGGCTGTCTCTCTTTCTCTCTCTCAAATAAATGCTGCCCTCTTCTGGCTCTTCAACCTCATCTAAACTTAATCCTTCAAAATAAAACCCGCCTGTTCAGCTTTATGATTAAATAGTACTTACGGGGACATTTATGCTTATAAAGCATACACAAACTAACTGACATTACAAACTGCACAGCAAAGCTGAGCCAGCCTTCAGTTAAAACAAGAGCATGCAGCGGACAAGTTGAGCTTCAGCAGCGCTTGTTACTATCCTAACAGCCTGCCTTTCTCCTAACTCACAGATTAAAACCCGCTCAGAATCTCACTACCGCTTTTTGGCTGAGACGTTAGAACAACGTGCATTCTATTCAAGCAAATTTTCAACGCCCAAGGTTGTGTACAAACTGTTGACCACGAAACTGCCGCTCTATTTGCCTAGAAATCGCTGCAGCAGCTCATTTGCTTGGTAATGTGTACTAAGCTAGATGTGCTTCTCCTGATTACACATTCTTCTGCAGTACGCTTAGTAGCGTTTGGTATGATATACCCAGCATGTAAATTAGTCTTCTTGAAGACAGCCCTTTGTGAATCTCGAAGAATTTTTTTATTATTATTATTTTTTGCAAAAACTTACCAATATCATACGCCATAAAATCTGAAGAAAAGCACTTAGCGCCGTGGCTCATGGAAGTGTCATTGTGCGTGTTTCCTCCAAAGACCAGCATGGTTCCACTCATTATCACAGCAGTGTGCAAATAGCGAAAGAATCTGCTGTCCTTAAGAATTGTCCTTCAGAAATACAAATATATATGCATTAAGGAAACCGATTAGGACTTGGCAAAGACAAATCAATCCCTAAATCCAAGCCGAGGAACGATTTGGGCACGTGGTGAAGTAACATGGAGGTCCTGTTTAATTAGTTTTCCTAATGAGATACTTAACAACTTTCTCACCAGACTGTTTAATTCCTCCTGTAATTTCACTCTCACATTCCAATCTGCTTTCTAATTTATAGGAGAAATACATCTATGAAAGCATCTCTCCAAAGCTATGGATCCTAATCATCAATTCTTCCCCTAGGGATTATCAAGTTTTCACGCTAACAGGGCTCAGTCAATTAAGCCTGCTGATATGGACGCTGTCTGGGGAGACTCCAGCCCAGGCAGTATTAAATTTATAGGAACCTAAATCATTCTTTTAAATTGGGTATCGTCTCTTGTTCAAAACTCACGTAACTATTTCAAGGAAATCTATGCAGCTGCCAACAGCGGAGCCCTGCAGCTTAACACCTGCAGAACTCGATGCCTCACCCATGATTAAACCACGGCTGGCATTAATCTTATTAGCCACTGACCTCACCTTTAATCAGCGTGATTAACGGCACTGACCACAAGCGGTCACCCTTTGTAGAGTTTCCCTGCTATTCTGAGAGGATGTGACTGCAGGAAAACCCCGATGTGACCACGTCTGTGCTGCAGGCAGTGGTGTCACGACTTGCAGGCCGTGCTGGTGACACTTCTGCAGACCAGCAGCATCCCGAAGGCAGCAGGTACCAAAGCTGAGACTTTCACAGCTAAATAGCCAGGAAACGGGGCTGGGGACCCATTCCTAAGGCATGAGCTGCAGTATGGCAGCACACGGGGCTGGAGGAAAAGGGGGAGAAACAAACCTGCCAGAATAAGGATTAGGAGACTACTTTTTTGTCCTTCCTTATCACGAAATCCTTGGAACAAAAGAAGTCAGGAACATCCAAAAAATTACAATAAAGATGACCAGACAGCAGGTGTCCTGCTGCAAGGTGACCACTCGCCTGCTCTGCCAGTCCTCTGGAGCCTGACAAACTGAATGCAACGAGAGGAATTTGGTGCTGGATCTCTTTGGAAGAATATTGTCACGCTTGTGATGTTTGCTGCCTATTCAGCCAGGTTTGCCGGGCTGAACGAGAGGATCAAGTGAACTAAGGAAGGAAGTGAGGCTATTACCACGTGCACAGCTGAGCAGCAAGGAAGATTTTTAGAAATTTGTCACCAGTCACTTCACTCATCAGTAAAAGCTCACCAACTGTTGTTGCAGACATACAAGCTATTTTAAACTCTAAGAAAAAAAAAGCAATATGGTGACTCAAAATTACACATGTTCATTCAAAAGACCAGTCTCCTATCTGAACAGAGCCTTTAAAAAAAACTTGAGAAAAAAAAAATACAGAATTGAGGAAAATGTATTTCAACTCCATAGCTCAAAGTTGTGAAGTTTTGCTATAGCTCTCTAATAAAACTCACCTCTGGGCACAAACCACTCACAGAAGATTTCAACTTAGGAAACAAATGTTTTGAACAGTTACCCAGACAGAAGAAAACGGGGTTATAATTGAAAATCTTTTGTGGTCTTAACTGAAGAATGAATTACCACTCGCTTGACTGCAGTAACTGTGCTCTTACCCAGAATCTGTACTGCTGGCAAGAAAATCCCATCAAATATTTCTCTTTTCAGCTTTAATACAACAATACATTAAAACGGATTTCTTGGCTCGTTTACAGCCTTGATTATGTGTGATTATGTGATTCTCGAGTCATAAAAGACATAAAAATAACACATAAAGGAGCACACTATCTATCCTGAATGCAAGTAACTCTCTACTACCTCACCCTTATCAGGTAACCCATCCTCTTTGCCCACAGCTTGACAGAAGGAAGGGGATGGTATAGAGGAACAAGAAGTACTTACCACATTCGGGTATTAACTTCGTATTTGTACAAGTCATCTGCTAGCCTGTACTTGTTGGCACTGAATGCCTTGTAACCCCCGTGGATGTAAATTGCTTCTGTCTTCGAATCATAAACACTGCTGTGACCATACCCTCCTTGCACCAAAGCTCCACTTGTCTGTAAGATGCTCCACGTATTCGTGGCTGAGAAATGAAAAACGGGAGAGACAAAACACGGTTAATTTATCTCCGTTAGTAACTTATCAAGAAATCTGATGGTGAAACAAATTGGGTTTCCCTTGACTCAGCGCTAGATGCTGTCTATCACTTGACACCCAGAAGTATTCTCCTTCAGGTAGCATGTTTGTTGTCAAGAATTATTGTCAGGTATTTTTCATTGGGCCAGAAACATCTCTTTTACAGTGATTTATTAAACTTTGCAGACAAGCTAAGTAAACAAAAGATAAAAATGACAGAAATAATACATTGCATTTCAGCCACATGAAAATGAAAATGACAGCATTGCGGCTTGATTTGGAGTAGTACCCAAGAGCACTTTTGTTTTACATATTTAAGCACTGAAACCAAGTTACGTGTGTGTGAAGAACACTACAGTTAAAAAATATATGATTAACGGTCCTATTCTGTATTTAAAAATAATATTTATTTGAAACATTGCAGACATAATATAATGGCAACTGAAACAACAACCAAAAAAAACACCAAATTTCGCACCAAATCTCTGTAGCTAGTGCAGAATGAAACCCTGCACAGGCTTCCTAACTCCAGGGCAGATCCAACACAAAAAAGGCAAAGGAATGGGTCAAAAGTGCTTACACAGCCACTACTTCTGACAATAATGAACACACTCACATTGTAAACTTCCTCTGCTTAACTATGTTCTCTGTGTGGCCAGTGGAGCAAGGGATATGCCTCCAGAGAGCCATTTCAGTGCAGCTGCTTTAGGGAGGAGTTCATTTCATCTGAAGAGCTTCCAAATGTATCTACAAATGTATCTACATTTCTCCACTGCTAATACCAGAAATCTCTCGATCCTAAAATCAGAGTTTGGACTATCCCCAGAGATATGGAGTAAATGGGAGTCCAGAAAGTTATTCCCTGTTCCCCTAAGCATTCGGTAATGCCTGCTATGGGAGACACGTATATCTGGTTAAGTGGATACTTGCTCTCAGTTGTTACAACCATTCTTGTATTCACGGGATACAAAAATAATTTTGAAGATGTTTGCTTTGCAAAAAAGAGAGGAAAACAAATTCAAATGTCCCACAGTCACCCTGCTTTGTCTCTCGATTACACCTTTTTTGCCTTTGGGACCTACAAAGCTGTACAAAGCTGGAGGCACGTGGCTGGTTGCTCACTATTTGACCTACACAAATGCTGGAATTTAGACTGAACCTCTCTTAAAAATCAATAAATGGAGAACATTGGCACCTTCGTTTTGCTGTTTGAAGATGGATCACTGAAATGATTTTCAAAGGTTAAAATGGACACCAAAGGTAGGTAGGAAGCCACTCACCCAGGTTGTACTCCTGGACGTTGCTGATATACCCATAGAGAGGACAGTGCCCAAAGATGACGAGCATGACCACGCTCTCGTCTTTCAAGGTGACGATGTGAGCCGAGTGGCCAACAACAGCATACTGCTCCTTGGCTTTCGGTGTCGCTTGAGTCCACGTCTGCCTGGGAATGTTGAACACCCACAGCTGGCTGGACACGTTCCCCGTGGCATCTATTTTTCCACCATACATGTATATATCATCCTAAAAGAAGTTAGATTTAAAAATGAGTGTTTTACTAATGCAAGCTGAACCCATCCCATAGCTTGCAAATGCAAAATGCAGAAGATAGCTGGCAAGAAAGGTAGTTAAGATGGAAAATCTCATGTCTGCACACTGAAAGCTTTGTCTCCCAAATAAATGCACTGAGAAAAAAATAGAGGACCCTTTGGAAAGAAGGGTGACAGGATACAGGATGATGAATAAAATCCTGTTTAACTAAGAGCTAAGCTCCAAAATTCCACCTAGTTTTGTTTGTGGGTTTCTCCCATGGATTTCTGAGTCATTCCAAGATGCCTCAAGTGTGTAATGAAGCCTTGCTTTTTGCTGACAAGATGGTAACCTTGGAAAGGGAAATTCTCTATTATGGTTAGCTCTTCTTGGGAAATTGCTGAGAACCCCCACCTGTCACTGACTATGAACCTACTGACAAGTGCCCAACTTGTGAAGTTACTCACAGAATGTGTATCGATCCCTTGCAGCTAGGGATTTCCATCTTTATGAGGTTCTTCCAGTGATCTGTTTGTGAATGGTGCTGTGTGGAGTTTTTCAAGTGTTTTTAGTTATGATTAATATAAGCTTCCACTGGGATGAGCTAATTAACAATCCAAAACCAACGATCAGTAAATAATTAGCTTGCTTCCTTCTCAAACAGACCAGGAAGCCAAAGGCTTTGCCATTCTGCTCTCATGTGGCCTGCACCCACAGCAATGTAGGCAAGTGAGAAATGATGCAAGAAAGGTCAAATCCTCTTCTTTCAGACGCTGGAAGAACAGATTCATAGGTCTGTTGCAGAAGCAGATCAGGCTCCAAAAGCCTTAATTTGCCAGCTCTGCTACTGTGCTTTGAACAATAGATGCCTCGCAACTGGACCCTTGGGAGCTCGCTCATAGTAATTACATGGGTTACACAAAAAGCAACTGGGGAACCAGAGGAACTCAAGCAAACTCCAGTCATCAGGCATGTCTTAAGAGCACAGACAGTGAGAAGGAAATAATTAACTCACTGACCTCAATCAGCCTTAAAAAACTCTGAGAAAAGAGGGATAGGAGGAGCATGCAAGCAAAAGCACTACAGAAATCTTAGGATACAGGTCCAAGGATTCCCTGAAGTGCAAGTACACAGTCTGGGATATCCATGCACGAGCCTTTGAAGAAGAAAAGCTTCCCCCAAAGCATGACTGATGTGTGGAAAGGGGTTAGTAGAGTGGGGGAGAAAAGGGAAAAAACAGCTAGGTGACGAATGTGCAGCACTGAACTTACCTTATGTGTCGCCAGCGAATGACCGTATCTCATCTCTACTGAGTTCACCGTGCTGTTCAGGGGAAGCCACTCTTCAGAAATCAGATCATACCTGTAAAATAAAATAAAAAATGAAATGATTTTCTGAGAAGCTGCTATCGAGCTGTGAAACTTAGTGCTTGCTCTTTCCGGAATTCGTTGGAAATTATTTAACAAGCGTCCCGCCAAGATGTCAGAGCACACAAAGCTTGCATGCAGACTAAAAAAAGATCCAGTCAAGCCTGCTCTGTTACTCAACATCAACATATTGATTTGCTTTACCCTGAGTTTTCTTCCTCATGCAAAGCCAAGAGCTAATGCGTTTGCTGTTAAGCTATGACAATTGACACCAAAAGATGCATTGAAAACAGTAGAAAAAGGTTACACTAAGCTCAGGCAAGTTCCAATTACTTGATAAAAAAAAACCTGCCCATGTTTAAAAGATATTTTTAATTATGTCTTTGTCACTCAAGCATATTTTGTTTTTCTGTAAACTCGAAATAAGATAAACCCTCTGCCCTGAAAATGGCCTCTGGCTTCTTAGATAAAAGCATGAACTATGTTTGCCAGGCTTAGAGCTGTATAAGATAAAATCAGCTCTGAGAAAGCATTTAATGAAGGCACGGGGTATCTGTTGAAAAATCAGGCATGACTTTGAAAGAGTAAATTGTGGATGTAATCAGCAACTGTTCTACAATATGTGTACATTTGTAGCTCCTCTTCAGCTTCCACTAACTAAATGCCCAGCTTTCACACAGGTCAATGGAAGTGAGGTATGCAGGTAACCCTAGAAAAGAATCCTATATTAGCTTTTGCCTAGATATGCTAAAATTCTGTCAAGCTCCAGAGGAAGCCTGAAGTGTTTTTATGGGGGATTTCAATGAGGATACACAATTTTTACTTGATATCTTAGTTACTGTTAAATCTCTTAAACAGGTCGCATAAATGTCATCATCCCCAAATGCCACTCTCAGTTTGGTATCCCAGTCCACACCCACAGTCATCTGTATGACTTCATCGAGGTGTCAAACACTCTGGAGACACACAGACACAATATCACCAAGGGCTAATAACACAGAAGTAGAACTACCCTCTTTGAATACAAGGCTAGATATAACTTATAAGCTAGCCTAGAAATATATAGAAAATAGCTGAATGCTGTCATAAGCAGATTAACCAAAAACTCACTGAATATTAGTGAGTTTTTAGTGAATATTACATTTTTATTTTCCAAAAGGAGCACCTTATCAACATTTTCCCACGTCTCAAACGTGAGTCGAAGTTTTTATTATTGCTGTTTCCCCTTGGAAATGGAGCATAGGGGAAAGCACAGCACGTCAGAAAGCATTTTCTAAAAATAATTCACATTCTGTGTTGTTCTTAAAGTATGTTGTCTAGGTTTATACTCACGCTAAAACCTTCTGAGAGTCAGAATGATTGAAGACATAGCCTCCAACAATCCACATTTTGTTGTCGTGGATTACGGCTTTGTGAGATGCTCTAGGAAGTTTTGGAAGAGAATATTCCTCCCGGGTCCAAAATGACCGGTTTGCGGGAACAGGAATTGAGCAGCCAGGACCTGGGAAAAACAGTTTTAGAAGTTAAACATTCTTGCCAAGGTCTGCATTTCAGCCTGAGGTCAGTATCCTGCACCACAGGTGATGAAGATTGTGCGTGGCCAAGTAGGTGATGGAAGCTCTGCTCGCCATTTCTTTGCCCGTGGTAGCCATCAGGGATGGACCTGGTGTGCAGAGACCTCACGGGACGGACCTCACAACCACATCCTTCAAGCCTAAAAAAAAGGTTTCAGTAAAAAAATTGCAGTTCCAGACCAGATGAATCTGTGTTCTAGCAAAGCAGACAAGCCTCTCTGCTCTGTAACCCTCTGATTAGGGAGGCATTGTGCAGACCCTTTCCCACTCCACACTACAAAGGCTTCTTCCAGCATTATTCTTCCTGCCACAGGGCCTCACTCAGAAGCCCCAGGACAACCTGCAGAAGCTTCAGCAGAGCTGCTCAGCAGCACGCTGTAAAAAAACAAAGCTCATACTGTGCTGCTTGCTATTTTTCTCTTTTTGTTCCCAATGCTGCTTTTGTAAACTGTTCGTTTCATGTTTTATCCATACTTCTGCTGCTCTTAAACTAACTTCGCTGCCAGGCTTTCCTTCACAGCTCCCCATGGAGTGGGGCTCCTGCCCATCAGGTGGCAGTAGGAGCTACAGGAAAGGAGCTGGCAGAGAAGCCACCCAAGGCAGACGACCCACGAGACTTCATCCATGTTTCAGATCCCCATCAAACAAAAAAAGCAGCACAGGCCCACCACAAAATAGCTAGCGTGGATCTTCCAGCTCACCAAGGAGGAACAAAGTCTAACTGGGGCTGCAGGTTGTGGCTCCTGCAGCAGAGCAAAAGCAGCAAACTGCACGGCCTCAGCAAAGTAAAGAGCTGGATGGAAGCTCTCCCTTCTTCTCAGTGACACCCATCCATACACACAGGGCTGCTACAGGACTTATTGAAGAGGCTCAGGCCTTGGGAAGGAAAGGAGTTTATCAGGACAGGCATTAGGTAATCATAGAAGCAAATCACTGTGTAGCAGAGCTGTGACCTTGACTGCAAGAGGCAGCACGTGCTTCATCTTGCTGAGTACCTACCAGTAAGTCTCCAGTTCAGGAAAGCAGACTGGAATATGGCCTTGAAAAACTCCCAGTTTCTAAGGTAAGTGAACATTTCTAGGTGTAAAAAACTTCAGAACAGGAAATGGGAGGAGAGGAGCTTGCACCTCATTCTGCTGTGGTCTGTTTTGGGGCTTTTGTTTGTTGTTGTTGGTTTTCATTGTTTGGTTCTTTGTTCTGTCTACATACTAACCTGATACTTAAGTGAAACATGAGGAACAGCAGGCTAGGAATCCAGCAGATGTAAATCCACCTTTCCTGTGGATTTATGCACAACCAGGCTCCAGAAAAGCATCACGAAGCTCTGCACCGCACAAGGGGATGTGGCCTTCCAACTGATTACACGTGTATGACCCTGAAGTATGTTACCTGTGGCTGCTTTGGTCTGAGAAGCAGGCATGTTAACCTCAGCACTGGTGTCTTCTCTGTAGGATGCTTGTTTTGCCAACCTGGATTCTTTCTGCAGTGTGTAACACACTGTATGCTTTTGCAGCGTGGCTGAGCAGTAGCAGAAATTGTTGTCAGTGCTGTCACTGGTTGTATTTAACGAGACTAATTCTTGTGCATCACTCTATCTTTGCAAAGAAAACATGCATGTTTGGCCCAATCTGTTGCTAAAACTGATGTGGCTGACAAGCACACCTGGACCTGAGAATAAAGCACTGTATGCATTCAAACGGGTTAACTACTGCCACCATATCATTCTCAACTTAGCTTTAGGTACACAGGAACAAGGTTTGAAGGCTGTGTGTTGGGATTTTTGTTTTAGTTTTTATCTGATGCTGGCACACAACAGGTTGGTGCTGCTTTGTACAGCAGCACAGTTGCTTTAATAAACATTTGTTCGCAGTGATGATATGAAAACTGGATGACACCTGTTGATATGAAAAGCTGGATGGAAGTTTGACTCCGTTCCTAGTTTAAGTACTAATTCTTGTCAGACAGAACAACCTCAAATGCTTCCAAGAACCACACACAGAAACAGCATCCTTTTAACAAGAGCTTCCCCATATTAATCAAGACACTTACCTTGCCAGCCTGCAAAGCACGAACACGTCTTAGTATCGTTGAAGTTGCAATACCCTCTCTCAGGCGCCCCACAATCGTCTGCGCAGTAGGGAATATCGCAGGCTTCTCCTTTCCAGTACTTGGCACATTCACATTCAAGAGCGTTGCTGCTGTTATTCAGCCTGCACTCTCCTCGGCCAGAGCAATTATTGGGACACATATTGAAACTGCAAACATCAGAGAAAGAAGGTTTGTCGGTAATGAAACAGGCTCCCAAGCCGCATCTCTTATTAAGGAACACAAGACTGATGCTGAACAGAAGTTAAAACAGCAGTTTGGGTGCTTATTAGTATCCCAACCAACGAGAACAGCTCATCTAGAATGTGATGTGATGGACTTGCATGCATTAGTTCCGTACCTACCGTCTACACAGCACCCTCACTTAATGAGTTAAACACACAACAGCTGTGAAAAATTATCAATATGATTTTTAGCCATTTATAATGCAAACGAATTGCCTCAAAATCCCCAACATTAAGTGAAAAATTTAATCAGCGCACGAGGCTTTTGTGATGTCTGTGCAATTTACACTTAAACTGCTCACAATTGCACGCTGTTCCGGGATCTGCTCGCCGAACACTTGAGATGAATCCCAAGGCAAAGATAGGTCTCTTTTGGATCATTTCTGACTTTATGACATTTGCAATGTGAGGCAAAACTAGACGCATCCTTGCTGAAGATCTGAGACCCAAACTCTTTTTTTTTTCCCTCCAGTCTATTAACCAGCACCATTCAAAGGCTGAGATTACGAGCCAATATTCCCACTGTCATGCGACAGGTGGAGTCACTGGCTCCAAGACCACGATTTCACAGGTATTTCTCAAGTAGCTATCTCCAGCAGTAACTACATAAAGACTGTTAAACTGAAAAAAAAAATAAAGACATCCTTTTATCTTCTCTCCTCAAAAAAAATGAGGAGGAAACCTATTGACCAGAACATGCAGAAGAAAAAGAAACACGCAGAACTGTACTTGAAGATTCTTTGAAATGATCAAAAAAAGAGATGAGCTAAAGGAAAGAGATGAGTTAAAGCGACATTAAAACATAACAGAGGGACTTTAAAGGGCAGGTTGTTCCTGAATTTCTCAATTGTATCGCAATAGTGCAATACTGACAGCTGGCTGTAGATGGTGTCATGGTTTATCGTATCAACCATCCTTTCAAAATGCCACTGCTTCAGCTGCTGTGTTCCTAGCAACTTTGCAGAAGCTCCTCATCTTCTGGACGCCCCACGTTTTTCAAACAACCGACTGTGTAATTTAGAGGGCTTAAAAAGGAGAAAAGCACCAAGACTGGTTTCCAAACTAAGCACATCATTTTAAGGAAACCTTTTAAATTTTGCAAGAAGTCATTTGTGATCAAGGACTTTGCAGCTGATTTTCCTGAAGACAGAGGTGAAACTTCTTCCAGTTTCACCCAATTAAAATCTCCTACTGCAGCATATACTTATTTAGTATCTGTATGAGCTTAAAATTCAAAGCCCACAATCCCCACCAGAATCACTAATTTCCACCTTTGCCAGTATTTCCTCACTGAGATCATTTACTCAAAAGCTTAAGCTTTTTAAAAGCAATTTACACTAAAATTATTTATAAAAATAAGTGGACAAAATATACGTCAGTGAACAGAAAACACTCACTTGTAATATTTCAAGTATGAAATAAAAAAACCACACCACCACCACTCCAGAATAAGAAGTCAGACTAAGTAATTCAGTCCAGGGACTGAATAAAAAGGAGCATCCCAAAGAAAACTGCTTGAGGATCCTCAACAACAGATACAGTCCAGCATCCCATGTGAAATATGAACAATTATGCAAAAGCTTTGTTGTGCAGAAGCATCTCTGCAGAATGCACAAAGGCACACAATCTGTCAGTTCTGACTCAACAAGACCACATAAATCTAATAACAGCAAATAAATAATGCAGTGTCTTTCTGAGCAAGCATTTGCTCAGGCTTACAATTGACAACTGAAGTTAATGTGGAGCACATTACCGTCATTAGCCACTGTAAGAGTGCAGCAGACGATCTAAATTCAAGGATCTACTCATAATTACACACTTCAACGGCAATTGCTTATTTCAAGACAAGTCTGAGGAAGGAGGAAACCTTTTGCTCAACCTGCAGCGTTTATGTAATCTCCAAAATCACTCTGGAGTGGCACTACTTACTTATACGTGATGTTAAAGCCAGTCAAGTTATAGGCAGCGTCACTGAAGAAATGCAGAAGAGCATATCCAGAAGTAGCTACAACTTCGGGTACTGTTTCGTTGCTATCTTTCTCAGGAACAATAAGACCGCTGAAAAAGAAAAAAAAAATTGGAAATTCAATAAAAGGAAGGAAGGCAACAATAGTAAACACAGTATGCACATAAAATAATTGGAAATGAAGGTATTTATTTGCATCTATTTGAAGTATAATGGATTTGCGTACACTAATCCTCATTATTTTTGCACAGCAGTGTTATCAGACTGGTTTTCTTCAGCAGAACTTCTCAGATATTCAAAAGAAAAATGTCTCAACGTTGTGAGTATTCATACTCAAAACTTCCACAAGCTCGAAGGCCTAAGAACTCACAAGGCCCTGTCGGGAAGATAAAACCACATTCCACAGGGATCCGTTTATGAAGCCCCCCTACACGTTATCTGCAAAACAGTGGCCGTGTTACTAAGGAGTCCTGACAAGCCTCAGGATACTGAAAACAGCATTACCACTGCCCTTGGTGTGCGTGATTTTGGTCCAAAAGAAGGAATGCTTGAAGAAAGGAATGCAAATAGAAAACCTTGAAGTAACCAGCTTAGCTATTCGGAAAGATAAATGTACACTAAATGCTCCTAGCCTGAGTAACCCTGAGGCTGTCTGCAATCCCAGTTTTCCTATTCTTACAAAAACCTAATTCCCCTCGTATTATTCTCCCACGATTTAAACAGGCCCCGTTCCGATACAAGGTGACATGCTTCCAGACAGAAATTAACGTGTCACAAAAGCATAAAAGCCGCTGTACCAGGCAAAATTACAGGTCTGTCTAACCCAGTATCTTCCTCTGACCGTGAGGAAGGAAGAAAATGCTTGGGAAAGACTGCAACAAATGAAGCAAGTACGGAGCATCCTAGTGATGTATTTATCCCGCTTCCAGAAACCCACAGTTCAGGGGCTTTCTGACCCGGAGAATGCACCCACACCAGCACATTTAAATAAACCATTCATCTGTGCTTGGAATTGCTTTCTCAACCATTTATACCCTTTTCACCTGGAACATCTGCAGCAGGGAGGTCAACAATTCAGCTCTGCAATGGGAGAGAAAGGACTTCCTATGCTCGCTTTACATCTGCTGCCTGATGGCCCACCAGTGCCCCTTGGGCTCTTCCACCATGAGAAAAAATTCAGTCACCCTTTACTCACTGTCTTCTTGCCACCCACTATTTTTAAAAGCTCTGACCGACCCGTCACATCCACGTTTGTTGGCTTTTCAAACCCAAAGGGCTGTCGCTCTCCTTATTCCCACCTCATTCTGTGCTTGCCAGGTTGTGCTGCTCCTCCAGCTTCTTACGGGGCGGTGGGCAGCGGTGAGGACAGGGGACAAGACTATTTACCTCAGGTGCCAAGCGACAGGACACAAGGAAATGGTCTCGAATTGTGCCAGCAAGGTTTAGATAGGAAGAATTTCTTCATGGAGAAGATGATAAAGTGCTACCCAGGGAAGTGGTGGGGTCCCCATCCCTGGAGGCACTCAAGAGATTTGTGGATGTGGCACTGAGGGACATGGATTAGTGATGGGACTCCACAGGTCAGGCTGATGGTTGGCCTGGGGGATCCTGAAGCTCCTTTACAGCCTAGAGGATTTCATGATTCTACTCGAGAATGGGCACAGTACAGATTGATACAACGGTCTGCCAAAATACTTGAATAAACTGAAAAAGGGAATAAACGTCTCTAGAAAAAAATGATCTACTAGCTATTTACCTATTGCACAAGGCGGTTAGTGTCTGAAAGGGAATATTTACGCTGCTTTTGACAGAAGCCTGACAACACCAAAACAAAGAAGCCAGTTCCTCCCTCATACAAAAGCCATGAGAACAGCCACAAACCTGAAGTCTATTGAATTCCTTTAAGCCTTTATCCAAGCAAAGCGCATTGTCTACCACCACCTATTAATAGTCAGCTCTTATTTTTCTGACACAGAACCCTCTTCCCTGCCAGCCCCGGTCCTGTTCCCAACAAAAGGCCAAGCCGAAGCCTTAAAAGCAGAGCCCAAAAGGCTGGGCATAGCCCAGCAGGCTGGGCTGCAGGCAGGTAGCACATGAGACGGCGGGGAAAAGCAGAATTTTTCTCATTAAAAGATCTTATTTAGCCTCTTTTTGGAACTGTTCAGAATAGAGAGCTTCCTAGGATGGGGTAAACGCATCTCTACGCCAATGGAAGATGCTCAGAGCTACCGGCAGCAACGCATGCACATCAAGTGTAAAGCACTATTTGTGGCCTGAACTTTTCTGTCCCCATGATATGATAAAATGGTGTGCTTGGAGAAAAACAGGCACCCCGTGATCCTTACCAGGAGCTTTTGCTATACAAACGGGGTGCCACGAACAGATGAACGTTACCTATGGGGGATAAACATACAAGTTGTCCAACGGCCCTTCGTGCATGACTCCGAGGCTGCTGACAAGAAGGCATGCTTCATTTCACCAACACGCCATAAACACACAGGAACCTCACCTCGTGTTTTGGCTTAAACAGCTCCAGCACACTTGCAGATATGTAGCTCAATAAATATTTCCTTGTGCGAAGGCCAATTATTTTTTCCCTTTCAGATCTCAAGGATACGGGATTAAAAGGCAAAATACACTGCCTTTTTTTTCCTCTGTGCGTAAGAGGTGCCTGTTTTGTTCTGAAATTTGAGACTTCTGATCTGAAGATGATCTCTCCCCAGAGACCATCTCCCGAAACATCAAAGAACAAAAAAGCCTAATAAACTTCTCTTTGCTATTTGGTTCATATATAGTCTTCCTTTGTAATGCAAACTGTAGGACAGTACGCCTCCACCGCAGGAAAACAGACATCTGAGTATAAGTCAGGGTAAGGCAAACTACAGCTCGGGGAGCAAAGGAGAAAATTCCTTTGTTCTGTTTTATTCTTCTTTGGTCTTACTCCTGCAGCACGTATCACTGATATTACCTGGCAATTGGGCTGGAAGGCCTGCAGCGGGGAGAACAACGGCAGCAAACACAAGCCAAAGGACAGAACGAGCAGCAGTAATGAAAAGGGACAAAATCCCCCCAAATAACCATCCCTAATAAAATGACCAACACAGGAGTAGTGCTCGTTTTCTCTTAAAAATCTCTATTTTGGGATTTGCTTGGGCAGAAGGCACGTACTTCCGCAGGGTTAGTTCTCCTTCCTTACCGTATTTTTCTGCTTTCCTGAGGACAAAGAGCGTGAGGGAGCTTCCCTGGGTGCCAGGGACATTTACCAAGACAGAAACATGGCCAGACTTGGATAAGGAAAGCAATTTTAGTGTCACAGGAAGTTTTAGAGTAGCTATTGAGTAGTGGAGAAAGATTCCTACCAAACACAATGACTTGTGAGACTTCTGTGTAAACACCTTAAGGAGATGATATCCCGCCTGCACAAGTTTTAAATGTCCTAATGAAATTTAAGTGCTAGCTTAAAGTAATTTCATTCAGAGAAAGCAATGAAGGGAACAGAGAACAACAATAACCATCAGGTACTCGAACACAAAGGTCGAACTTTAAAAAGTGTGAATAAATCAGCGTGCACAGCATCATTTTGATTAAACCAGCGCAGAGTTCTGACACGATCTGCCACAGAAAGTCCTGTAGGCACACTCTGAACGATAACAGATTACAGACAACTTCCTCTAAACGACAATCCAGAATCTCTCAGACAAGATTGGCCTATTGCGCAATGCACCATTCCTCTCTCGTTTTAAAAGCTTTCCAACCATTTCACAATCATCACTACTCCAAAGCAAACAAATACTCCTACTCAGCTAAGTTGCCCAATGACCCTGCTTCTGAGAAGTTGAAAAGCAAGCCCGCTTTGCCCTGAAATACTCCTCTTTTGTGCGCTGGACTTGTAGAGCTAGTAGCTGTCAAAACAACCGCTAGGACACCCAACTCCACTATCGCCTGCACTGCGCGTTGCTCTCTTCCCACTGCACCATGTAACAATGGGAATTAGTTAAAACAAAAGGCATCTCCTCTATTACTTTTCTTTCATTTGCTATGCAAGCATCGCAAGGAACGCGTGTTCATCCTTTTCTCTTGAGACACAACCTGCCAGCACAGCAGAGATGAAAAGCGTAAGGAGCTCTGCGGATGCCTCAACAGAAACCAGCTGAAAAGACGGAGCTGTGAAAGGAGAGGGGGGAAATGCAGAATCCAGATCAAACAGACACAAAAGGATAATGGTGACACCAAAACATTGGTAGTATATTGGCTTCTCCATCTACTGACCTGCCGTGCAAAATCACTCTTTTTCTCTTTAGGGTTGAGTACTGGAACTCATCTGGGTGCAAGTGCACAAAACCACATTTATTACAAAACGCTCCCTGCATGTCAGCCACGCTCACAAGAGCGAAAACAACAATAAACAAACCCAAAATAGAAGTTACAAAAAATGAAAAACAAATCAACGCCAAAAAAAAAAAAAAGCGGGGGGAGGGATAAGGAAGCATCTCAAATTTCTTGTCGTAAAGGAAAAGCTAACGTTCTTGTGCAACAAGATGACTCCCAATAGCGGGCTTTTTTTTTAGGAAACAAAGCAATTACAGTAATACTCATGAAAAAATCCAACTCATTACTGAGATCTGGCAAAACCCTGAAGTGTTTTTTTTGTTTGTTTGTTTGTTTCTTGAAACCATCTTCCCCTGTTGCAATAAGCGCAGAACCTGCAGCACCAGCGCAGGGCATGGCCTGTTCCCAGGGCCCACCAGAGCAAGAGGGCTTGCGAAAAAACTCAATTCTTACGTGATGCTTTTCATCCCCGAGACTGCAGAACAAGTGGTAAATATATTAAAGCATGTCTTAGGAGCCAGTCAATAAGTTTTAGTGATGGTGCCACATGGTGAGTGTGACTATAAAAGCCAAATTTCAAGAGAACGTGAACCAAAAAGCCTCAATAGCAAGATCGCTTTTTTGCCATAAGAGTGAAGAAGCATTTTTAAAGTAAAAAACAAAGGATTTTAATATCTAACCATGGACTTTCTATCCAGGATTCTGGCCATGATGCTAATGCCTGTTGTTATCATTTAATACCTGTGAAGCTCAGTGCAGGATATTTGAATTAATGGAGGAAAAAAACTACAATATCTACCACAGTTTAAGAGAAAAACAAGAAACAGAAGATGAAGAAACTTTCTGTTCTGAACTCCTCATAGATCTCAGTTTAACTTACTGGATTTACTTCCTCAAAACCCTGAAAGAGAAACTCTTTGTCCACCTTGTCAAACCAATTTGATGTTTTCTGAGGGGATTACAGGTTTAGTGAACAGAAGCAGTTCTGATACAGCACATTTACATTTCTCTAAGAAATCTGACTTCCCACCACAAAGACAGTTTGATTGATCAATTCTCACACGTTCAAAGCATCAGCTGGCTCAGTGGCAAGCTCACAGAGTCGATGTAAACGGGAACATCATTTGTAGGTAAATTTCTAGCCAAATCCCAAATACATTTCCTCTTCAATTTATACCAGGGTTTTTTTTCAGTCAATACTCTGAAAGGTGTTGTGGATCCAAAGAAGGTAAATAGAGCAGAATACCAGACACTTGGAGGACACACTGCTGGGGCATAAACCAGCAAAATGTACCCTGGGGTGCACCAAGAACGGCATCACTAAATGGTGAAGGGAAGGGATCGTCTTGCTCCATTCTGTGCTGGTGCGGCCTCACCTTGAGCACTGTGTGCAGTCTGGGCACCGCAGTATAAAAAGGACATGAAGGTGTTAGAGAGCATCCAAAGGCGGGCAACCAAAACAGTGAAGGGTCTGGAGGGGATGACGTGTGAGGAGTGGCTGAGGTCACTTGGTTTGTTCAGCCTGGAGGAGATTTTTAAGCTGAGAGAGCAACAAAATGCCAGCATTAACCAGTCCCTTGTCATATGGAGCAGGGACACACACACTCCATTCTCTGCCTATCCATGCAGCTCGCAACTGCTGCTTCTTCCTAAGTTGGTTAGGCCTCTGGATACTCCCTAACACAAATAATACCAACTCAAAGTGTTTTACACCTTAGTCAGTATAGCTAATCCTCTTTAACAACCCCCCCCCCCCCCACCATGGTGAGGTGATCATTTGCTCTAAGCAATGTAACCAAGCTGACCACAAGGTGGAAGAAGGGCTTGCAGCTTAGTTCAGGACGGGCAATGAAGATAAAGCTGAAGAAAAGCACGAGTATTTACATGTGCCTGTGGCAAAGAAATCGGGGTTTGAGGGAATAGAAGGAAAACACACTACAACAGGAACGGGAGAATGAGGGAGGGCAGAGGAGATGCGACGTGCTTACACAGGGAAGGACAAGAGGTTCGGAACAAGAAGTTTCTGTCTAACTTGGTGAGGAAAGTAGAGCCAAGAGCTCTCATGAGACCACACTAATTCCAGTTGGAGTCTCCCAGTAGGAAACACATACTGGAGCAAGTCCAGCTGATGGCCAGGGGCCAAGCACACGACCTGTGAGGAGAGGCTGGAGGAGAGAGGCTTGCTTGGCCTAACACCAGGAGGCTGAAGATGGGGTGAAGCCACCTAAGGAGAGATGAGCAGAGGAGACAGCAAAAGGACATGAGGCAATCAACAAGTTGCACGGGAAGTTCTCATTACATATTAGGAAAAGATTTTTTTCCCGTGAGGGCAAGCATTGGAGCACTGGCCCAGAGAAGGGACCCCCATCGCTTAGAGCTGTTGACAACTTCACTGGACAAGAACTGGAGCAAGGGCCCGATACAACTCCCAAGGTGGCCTTGCTTTGGGTTGGGGACCAGATCAGAGACTTTCAAGGGGCCCCTCCAACCCAAATCATCCCATGTTCTGCGCCCAGTCCCAAATCCGGGCTAAGAGCCACATTCACGGGAATTAGCCAGAGGAAGATGAGCTGCTCCCATTTTCCTGAGGGCTCTCATGCCACCAAGGCAGAGCAGCCAGCTCAGCAAGCGACCATGCGGTGGCCACCACCACCTGTCACCATGACTCGCCATGTGGTGCCGAGCGGCCTGTGAGGGGCTTCAGAGCCACGTCACCAACCAAAGAGCCATGGCCAAAGGTCTCACAAAAGAACATGGGTTTTTGAGGAGGAAAAACACCCCATGCTGACCAGCACGAACTGAAGACATGTCCAAGAACAGCTCCAGTAAATGTTTAACACGGAGTTAAAAACGACGATGAAGTTCACAGACGATGAGTGTATTTTATCCGTTTCGGATCTCTTTGCTCTGTGCAGATGAGCACACTGGATTTTTATTACCTCCGCGTTCCTTCGCTGCATTTTTGAAGTAACATATTTATACAGTCTCATGTTGCCTATGACCACAAATATAAACAAGCAAAAACATTTTTAACTCTGCTTAATAGAAGAAAAGATGAACGTATAGGACTGGATCTCCCTGGGACACGGACTGCAAGGAATTTAGTGAACAGTTTATGCAGATTCTCAGACTATGTAAACATTTGCATTAGACAAATTTCTCGTTTGCAGTTAAAACTGATAAAATTAATTTAAATTTTTCTGTAGTCTAATGCTGAGGATCTCCGGGGTAAATACCATATTTTAACAAACTTGTAAAAATGGGAAGGTCAAGAAAACCAGAGAAAAGCAGTGAAGGAAGTGAGGGCTCAGACTGCTGCTGCAAAAAGCCAGGGAGGTAAAAAGGCTGAGCTCTGGAGAGGCCCGGGAGGAATTTACAGTGTTTATCAACAAACTCAGAAAGTTTATAGTGCCCAAAGGTACAAAGCTCAATCTTGCAAATCCTCCGGCATGATGCAAAAAAATAGTGACGAGTGAAAGATGGCTCTGGTTAAAATTAAAATTTAACATCAGACAAGAAAGAAAATAAGAACATTTCTCTCGAGAAACTCTAGTGCCTTTATTTCTGTATCAAATAAAGGTACTTTTCAACAGATGCCTTTTTTGCACTTTGTCAAAATTAGAAGCATCTGCTATTTCCTGAACTTGGTTTACTGAACAACACAGTGCAGTGCTAATGAAGATGAAACTCAAATGTCATCTAAAGAAGCAATTAAAAAAATAATTGATTTTTTTTTTCCTACCTCAGAAATGTTATTGTATTAAGCTCATGCTTGCTTGTCCTCAGGCACAGACTTCCTAGTGATTTACGGATGATTTTAAAGTCTGAACCATTATTGTTAATGCTGTGAACTATTTATAACCTCAATTTAAAAAGGCTCTTAATTTTTGGAAAATACACAAGAAACTGCAGGCACAAATCATGATCATTTCACCTTTTCAACGGAGTATTCAAAATTACCTCGATTAGAGCAAAATAACTATGAGTCAAGATGACACCTTTCCTCTTTATGCATATCAATTCAGCCCGTGATACCAGGGAAGATTTTTGAGACAAGAGAAGGTGTCTTCTTCTTCAAATGGGCTGAGACTATCCTAACAATTCATTTTGACATTAGTGTTTGGGGATTTATAGGAAGCATTCTTTCACTACAAAACCATTTCAAATCTGTATGTTCAATTTAAGACCAGGAAAGGAAAATAAACACTATTTATATCTTTTGTTCCATTTTTTGCTCCTGTGCTGATCTTCGCTCATAGAGATTATGAGGACTTGAAAATAAACACGTAGCATTTTCAGAAATTCATTTCAAAAATAAAAGAAACACTGCAGAAGGTTAATTCTGGAGATAGCTGATGAGCTACTTGGAACAAAAAGAGTCCAAACCATTAGTTTTTCCATTCACAGCTCGGGATTATTTTTCTAATTTCAGCTAAATGAATAGAAAACATAAGGTGGTGCCTGTCACCGAAAGACTGAAGCACATAAATGCACAAGTTATATTTAGATCTCTTCGTGAAATGTCGACTGTTAACCAGCATCGACAAATTAGTCTCCCACCACAGACAGATGAGCCAAATACCAGTCATCCATCAGAAGAACAGACATTTTTACACGTTTTTACAAGGTTATCTGACCCATCACTGTTGTTTCTGAACATGCTCCAAAGGGTTTAAAAGTTTTGAATGTAGGGTACGTAAGGCTACACGCAGTTCTTTAAGAACTAAATGGCTGCGACGTTGATTACTTAGCTCCCACATACTACAAGCTAAACCTATATCATAGTCAAGCTTGATAAATGAGGCAGTTTTCTACTTCAGAAAGAGCCTGTATACTAAATTAGCTCAAGTTCAGCAAGACGACAATAAATGTGTCTAAAATGATTTGGGAATGAAAAAAACAGTACAGTGAACAGATCACGTTACAACACTGTAGCATGTAGAAGCAAAAACAACTCCGTAATTGTTTATGCTGCTGCTGACTGCACAAAAGGACACTGTATGTGCTGTATTGGCAGTATTATATATTTAGGTTACTGGAACATGTTTATACTGCTAAAAGTCACATTTGATCCAGATCCAGGCTCCACGTTAAAGAAATATCATTGCTTCTTACCAAATGAACTTACCTAAAAGCTGCCAGTAAAGGAGCATAAATTGAGTCTCCATCATACACATACAAGTGGTCCCAACTGCACTCTGTGGCAAAGTGATTGAATCGAAGCCTGAGGATTGTGTTTGGCCTGCAAAAAAAATGATAATAAATTTTAAAAAATTTAATTAGCCACTCAACGCACATGGCAAAATCCCTCCAAACTCCTTCGGTGTGAAGCTCCCCTCTAAACAAGACTAAAACTGAGTTGCTTAGTGTAAATACAGACGCATCAAACATGCTGTGGCTTTCATTTTTGGTGTGAATGCTCCCCTGGTATGAAGGAACAGATTCTTTATGAGCAGAAAAACAACGGTGTCCTTAAATATTCCCCCACCACCAACAGCAGAAATTGAAGAGCACGCACAACCAGCCCTCTGTTCTTTACCAATACTGGCTCCCCTAATGATAGGGCACAGCAGGGGGAAGCAAGGAAAATCTAACTGCACAACACATGTAAAGAATCACAGCCACCATCAGGGAATTAACAAGCCCCTTTTGCTTGTTCAGGGGATTTTCTGCGGATTGACATGATTATGATGGCCTCAGACTATTTATTTGCCTGGAAGCTGGCAGAAATCCTTCTACTACTTTATCACCCTATTACTTCCGCAGTAAGGCATGATGACCCTCTTGAAAGAAGCCCATCCAAACTGGAGATCAGAAATATGTTACAGTGGATGCTGCCTAAAGACGTTCTCAGTCTTGGTCAAGAAAATGCAGAGGAGGCTTGTCTTCTACAGGACAGGAGGCCCTGGGGCATTAGATTTTGCCAAAAGGGAGGTCTTGAATAACTACTTGGGCTGCTGACATGCACCAGCCACTGCCCCTCGCCCTTTAAAAATGCTTGACAGGTTCCTCGCTTCTCTTCTGGAGAACCATCACAAACAACATCAGGACCAGCTGAGAATGAACAAGCTAGAAGTCCCAAAATGCGACTTGTTGAATGGCCCAGAACACCCGATGGTAACACCTCCAGTCAAGAAACGTCTGCTCTGTTGACTTAGTCAAGAGAAGACCATCACGAGGCCTGATCCTCTGAGATGTATCAGCAGGAAAGATGTTCTGTTCACTCATGGAAGCGGCAGTTCAGGTGCCAAAACTGGTCAGCATTTCTTTTATTCCACACCCAAAAGATGCCCCAAAAGCCATAACCACGTAATGAACCATGAATTCAGTTAGTTTCATGGCTCACACAAAGATTCATCTCAAGACAATCCCTCTAGATCCGCAGCGGATATCTAATTTAGCGCTCAGCTCAAGGAGAGTGAAAACACCACCAGCTTTGTGCTTGGACCCTGAGATAAAAAGGATGCAAATCTATAGCTGTGCTTCTTTCTCCTACCCACGGTGGTGGCTGTTGAAAGGATTGATGCAGGTGATTAGGATTTCTTCAACAGAACTGCCCTTGGGTTCAGATGAAATCGTTGTTCGTCCTAATCAAATAAATTAATAAAATGTCAGCCTGCCGTAGAGTCCTTCTTTCTCACAGAAGGGGAATTCTTCAGGGAGTTATTCTGCCAGAGAATAATTTCTGGTAGGCACGCTGATCTTCTGCAGGCCTTTGGAAAAAGAGCGGCAGGTGTAAATCAAGGATAATGTCTTGCTTAAAGAAAAGGTACAAAGAGTAAGTCATTATTTTAAAACAGCAGACTATGAAATCATAGGGGGTTTGCTTCTATTTTAGCGGTCTGACAGCTGCGGAGCAGAAAGGAACCCTTAATAAAAGCTTTAGACCAAGAACAAAAAGAAAGAACAGCCATGCCACAGCTAACAACTCATTAACAGACAGCGCTCATTTGCAGAAACGCAAGGCACGGGGCTACAGGCTCTGCTCATCCGCCTTGTCTCGTGCTTCTGGGGAATAAAGGACAACACAATCCCGGCACAAGGACACAGCACACGTACCAGCCGAGAGTCAGGTAAGGTGTGAAAAGGAAATCTTTACAAAAATATGTGGCTTTTTACATCTGAATTTATCTAGTATCTGCGGTTGTACCTTCACGTGCTAACCTCAAAAGCCCTCTACGTACCAGCGTGCTAGCGCCGAGCTGGAGGCACTTAGCAGAATTTAACAGCTTCGCAGAAGCTGTTTTCCAAGCCCTGATCTCTCTGGGAATTTCACGTTTGGCAGAGAGCTTTGATTATTTTCATGAGGGTGCATATTTCAGCTGGCTTAATCAGCGTGATCACCTCCTTTCTGTTTAGCAGCGTACTCTGACAGCAGGGTACAAACAATCAGAAGCAGGAAAAGGACATCTGCTTGAATGCCTGGCTACGAAAGGAGGAGGAACAATTCCGTGCACCTCTTTACAGCACCTAAGATCTCACTTCAAGCCTCACAAAGTGATAAATCTCTAAGAGCCTCTCCGGACTAGCAAACTAAGACTGAAGGAGCTGTCACGGTGAGATTATCAGGGACCCATGAGCAGCGTTTCCCTTCTGATAAAAAGATAAGGCAAATTATCCTCTAACGAGGAAAAAAAAAAGCTATGAGGGTTAAGCTGATTATACAGGAATTGCCGGGGCTGTTTTGTCTGTAACATCGTCCTTTCAAAATATTTTTAAGTCGTAATTCTGAACTGGCTGCAGTTGCATTTTTACTACCTGCGAAAATGAAGGTGTTGCCACTTGCAGCACCTCGCTTTGATCTTCACCACATCAAAACGCTGGGCTCCTCATCCAGTTAATAGCAAGCGGTAGGCCTCCGGTTCCAGCGTTGTGGACGGCTCTCTGGAATAGCTTAGCCTTTACCTTTGAGTATCTTGGGAGCTTAGGTATTTCAGTTACTCATCCAAAATAAATGTCTGGAGCAGACAAAGTGAATACCACTCCACCCCCACCCGCCAGGCCTCCTAAACCAAGAGAAGACTGGAGAAAAATATACCCTGGCATTTTAATAAGTTCTAAACCTCCAGGAGGCTGAGAGACCTCAGCCTAAAAGGCGTGTGATGCGAATGAAATCATTCGTGCTGTCACGTAACTTGTTCCCATCCACAAACCTCTCTACTTACAGATTCAGGGAGCAGTACGGAACGTGACTTCCCATGCAGCTGTTAGCATCGAGCATCAGAACCGACCAAACCAAGGGGTTTTTTTTAAAGATTTTAGAGTTCTTGCATCAGCCTAGCACTATGTAAAATAGCTTTCAACAAGTCAGGTGCTCAGAACCGCGGCACCTTCCCTCGGATGGCAGTCAGAGGAGGCACACGGAGCGGGCTGCTCCCGAAACCTCTGCCAGAGGTCACGGTAAGCAATACGCAATCAAATACAGGAACAGCAGGGAGATGAAGGAAGAGGTCTGAAAGACTCCTCTCATTTTAAAGGACCTTTGTAAAACGGATCGATGGTTCTCCTGCCGTCCTCACAGCCTGGAGAGGCAGCCAGCATCTCAAATGCAGCATTACAGAAACCGACTCCTTACGAACAAGAATTTTAAGTTTGCTTTGTTTTTGTTTTCATACTGCCCAAAGTTGACAGACCGAATCCCAAGCATCGGAACGGCCCACGACATTAAGGATTCAATCTTTTTATTCTTTATTTACACAGATGTATGTATTCTGATCTTCCATGCAGTTTCAACGAGCAGCATATTTTATACAGCAAGCCGCAAATTCAGAAGGTACGTTGCACAAAGTCAACAAAATAAACTTCTTTCACAAGAATAACTAACAAAAAAAGACCTTGGTGCACAGAAACCTCACCAAAAGCCAAGATGTTTGCTACACTCACCTTCCCTCAATGAGCCAGGTGCATTTTGTTTTGTATTTGTAGTTCCCAGGCCCATCCGTTACATACCCTGAAGGTCCGGTGAGTCTGTAAATAAAAAATAACAAACACAAGCGTTAGGCTCCAGTGTTTTAACACAAATAAAGGATATCCTGAATTTAGGAAGAGCCACGATGAGATTTTCACTTATTTAATAGCCATTAAAAACAAACCAACAACGCCGCGTGAAACTGTCAGGATTCTCAAGTGTCTGTACAGGCTTCCTCACGCCTGTCCTTGCAGAACGAGTAAAGGGTGATGGTTTTTCTATCAGACTGATGGTATTTCAGATTAACGCCCCGTTAACAAGACCTCTCACAAGGCCTAACACGCAGACTAATCCAGAGCACAGCCAGCAAAAGGAATTTCGTAACACCTGATTTCCTAACGCAGCGTTTTCCTCCCGGAAGAGCTGCCCACATGCTTCACCCTGTCCACACACAACCAAGTCCAGAAGGGGACATCCTTGGAGCAGCAGCACTGGCTTCACATGCCCTGGGCAACACAGACCCTTTTTCAGGTTCCCCTGGTACTGGTTCGTCCCAGGAGAGACTTATGGCCCACGTTAGGTGCTCAAACGGAGAGAACTGAGAGGTGCCCGTGGCCACAACGGTGCCAAAATCACACCACCAACAGCCCCTGCCCCTATAAATCACGGTGACAGCTTGGCAGTAGCAAAAAAACAGGGATGTAAAAGCAGAAAGTATGGTCGGACTCATTCATCCCAGTACACACACTGAACGCCAGCACTTAAAACCATTAAATGTTCAAGATGCCACTGAAAGACCAAAGGGAACCGAGCCAGAGGAGTAAGTAACTTTTATTTACATCTGCAAAATATCACAGCACAAGTCCTGGGCAACTGCATTCGTCTGTGCTGCTCGCAGCCACGTCCAAAAAAGCAGCCACATACCCACAGAAGGGCATCTGGATGAAAAGCTCACCAGCAGAGGGTAAAGCCTATGTTGGAAGTGTGCTTAATCCTTTGTTGCAGCACAGAGGACACTGATATTCTTGCTTTTATTCCTGCTCAGAGCATGACAGCCACAGAAACACACGGAGCAAGGCAAGCGGGAGGCGGCAGACTGCTGGCTGCAGCTGTGACTTCTCTTCCGTGGATTTTAACCGGGTAGGTTTTCCCCAGAGAGTATGGACAGGAGTCGGTGGCAGCAGATCTGGTACAGCGCCTGGGTTCCCAAAAATCAGGCACTGAGATTCTGCAGCGTCTGTCTTCATGTGGAGCCTGGCAGGAGCACACACGGGGTGAAGACAAATCCAGGAGCCAGAGCATTCAGACGCACGCTCCCATCTCAGGGCAGAAATTCACGATCAGTTTTAATAAAATGAAGTGTAGCAAAAAGGGTTGAAAACAAAAATTAGTAGGGAAGGATGAAGTGAAAAGGAAGCAGCAGCTGAAGACACCCGGGCACCGCGTTGTGGCAGGGCTGAGGGAGGATTCCTGCCCAGGGAGGTTAGAAACTCCATCACCTACACGTGGCTGGGGCTAATCAAAGCCTCCTACTGTCCTAATTAAAACAGTTGCAGTACAACGAAAGCACTCTGCAAAATCAAATTCAGCAAAAAGAGAAAAGGAAGCAACCAATACCAGGAGTTGCCCAAAAGAGTATCTTGAAACCTTCTACTGGGTCTTTTTCTGGAGATCCGTTAATATCATCTAACCTTTTTCAAATATCTTCACTGCGTCAAAAATGGTTTTCCAGAATCTTTTCTGCAGAGCATTTTCAGGTTTACGCAAGGTTCATTTCTGATCCAAATTAAATAAATGGAAGAACAACAAAGCGCACAACAACCAACGCAGGTTTTTCAGAAGCAGCTTCCTCTTCCTCCACATTGACTTCTTACAACGCTTTCCAACTTCTGAAATTTAGTTCAAGATTTTTTAAGGATGGTCTCTGAGGTTCTGCAGATTTACATTTAGGCAAGTGAAGGAAAAGAAAACGCATTTTTCAGGAGCACATTTCATGGTGACGTGCACACACACACACAAATTTACACACATGCACACACGTTTTCAAAGGTTTGGCATCTCTGACAATTCAAGCGACTTATCTATTGACATAGAATTTGAAAAAAAACAGATGCAAATTCCACAGTGTAGAAACTAATAACTGGTTCTTGTGTCTAACAACAACAAAAAAATCATCTTTTTGGAAATAACATCCCTGGAAAAGCTAGGAATCAAACTGTATCAGTGCTTCAAGGCTGACATGCCACCAAGAGTAACCAGACTTTGGGAACCTGAGCAAGTCCTGCAAGCTAAAAACGATCTTATGCAATCTGCCAAGCTCTCAGAAAGCCTCGACTAAGAAAACTCTTTGAACATTTTTCTCTGGAAACAATTACTAAATCCTTCACTGCAGAAACACTATCAAGAGCAATGCAAAAAAAATAAAAATAAAAAGAAATAAAAAATCCCTTAATCCCCGGCCATGTCAGATCTCGGGAAAAACCTGAGCGTTTCCACACAGACGTAACTTACGGTCATGTTTCAGCAAAGCAAAACCAAACCACGAAGTTCGGTTTAAAAAAAATAACCAGTCGTATTTCATAGAATCATAGAAATAGAATAATAAAGGCTGGAAAAATCCTCTGAGATCATCTGGTCCAACCGCCCCCCTACCACCACTGTCACCCACTGAACCATGTCCCCAAGCACCACGTCCAACCTTGCCTTGAACACCCCCAGGGACGGTGACTCCATCACCTCCCCGGGCAACCCGTTTGTTTTCCCTGATAGGCTGTTAATTAAATGCTTATCTGTAAGTTACTCTGACTCCTTACTAAGCTTTAGAAACTGCTGCCATTACAATTAATGGATATTAAAAGTTCAAGCTTCTGAAAGCTTCGTGCTCAGTACCTGTGGGCACTGATACCTAGGGCGCTTCCTAGACTATGTTTTGGTTTTGTCTACAAGAAAAGGGTCAGGAAGGGAATACATGAGGAATTTGGAGGAAAAACACCCCGGGAACAAAGAACTTGAAGGCAGGACATTTCCTTTGGGCTATGCCCAGAGCTCTCAGGACATACAACAAAAAAAATCCCAACCCCAGGTAATGTACTACCAAGGAACGGTCTTTTACCCTACTACACTCTAGGAATGCAAAGTCCCAAGGACACTGTGTCATTTTCTACCGGTGTTCTCCCAGCACTCAACTCTTTAACTTTATTGTGCAGATTTCTAATTTCATCGCCCAAATGAGTAATCAACGCCATAAAGTTTGGAAAGGCGTCAGCTCCCATTTTATCTCGCTAATTCCATGCCCTCGATGGGCTCTCCGTACACATAGCTGTGCTACTCGGGGGTTACGTCCATGCTGCTGCCCCCTCTGACCACAAAAAAGGAAGGTCCTCGGGGCGCTGGGTGATGCAGACGCAGGTGAAAGCCATCCACACCGCACAGGTAACACCTCAGCACCTACAAATCACAATATTGACTTGAAAAGCATCAGGGTGGAAAAGCTATTCCAAGTTTCTGGTCACAAAACTCAGACTTGAACGCGTCTATTTCTGCGCGTGTGCATCCAGACATGGCTCAAGGCTTGCTCCAAACACCACCAGGCACCAACAAACCTACAACTGATGTAAATTCTTCATTGATTTTCACCAAAGCATACCAGATAAATCCCTGTGCTTTTAACGATGTGAGTAACACGAGAAGCGCGTATTTCTTAAACACAAATTAGCATACACTGACAAAGTTCCTTCTGAGAACATGAACTGCACAAGCAGGCAGACTCCAAGCTGTTATCTAATTACCATCTAATAAAGCAAAGCTAACAGCCAAGCACAACGAGCCACAAAGACAAAACAGCTCAGACCTTACGAGTAAATCATCTTGAGTCACTTCTGAAACATCATGACGTCAAAGGTACACGGGCAGTGAATATACTGAATAATTGAATATATTCGGAGTAGTACAGAAGAGGAGATGCAACTCGCTCTTCCTTCATGGCTTACCAGAGAAGGCGAGGGGCTTGTAGGGCGCATTAATCCTTACCCTTAATCCTTTACCTCTGTGGGGTCAGCAGTGGTTTGCGTTGCTTTCGGTGGGACTACAGTGATGCTTGTATGGCCACAGCCGACACTTTAGGATGCTCACTAGAGTTTTGGCACAGCCTTGCTGTTAAAAAAAATAGAAAACACCCGAGCCCACAATGGCTCATCCTAATTTTGAAGTTGCTAAAACTAGAGACTGATGCAAACGAGTTTTCCTCCTGTCTCCCTTTTCTTTCCTAAGTGCTGCTGCCTCAAGAAAAACCCAATTAAAAGGCATTGTTTCGGGTAAATCTGAAGTTGCATCCAAGAAAGAAAGGGCTGTTACCGCCTATTACCAAAACAACGGCATTCTCTCCTAAATTAATTAGCAACTTAGCTTTGTTCATTTCTCGAAATAAAAAAAAAAATAAATAAAAAAGCACAGATTTTAAGGGCTATATCCTTCTCTGGTTTGCTATAAACAAATGCCCTAATTTACAGGCATGGAATAGCTATGAGCTGCATACAGAATGATAGAAACAGATACACAGATTTTCTTTTATCTATTTCATGAATTCCTAGCATAACATCCCCTCTCTGCCAACTAGGTGCCACAGCTCAAATGAAATAATTCCTACATGCCAGCTCTCAGACAGGACACTACTACAAAATCAAATCTGATTAGGATTTATAAACCCTCCACAGGGATGGTCCCCCCCAGCTTGCTACAACCCCAGCCGATCTGAACACTCAATTTTCGGAAACCAAGAGTTGCAAGAGCTCAGAATTGCCCCAACAATGTCATTTATTGCCATACCGTGTGCCACAGAGAGGGACACAACCATGAAATGCCTGGAAAATCTGGCAGCTTTGCAAGGAAAAAGCCTTTTTAACCAACCTCACAGCAACATATTGCCGTTCCAGCGCTTGCAAGACCATCCCAACATTGCCTTCATCAGGGTTTTCCTCCCAGAACTGGGTATTTTAAGGGTGTTCCGTGCTTCTCTGCCAATCTCACCGAAGTCTGACAATCAGTCTACACTCAATAGCTTCTGCTTTCATCCCTCTTTCCATGGTACAGCTAAATTGATGCTAAAGAGCTGCCTTGCTTCGAAAAAAATCAGTGAGTGGCACTGCTAATTTGATGTGGGAAACGTGGTTTCTTCAAAGAAGAGCTTAGCTTCGCCCTTCTCTGGGAGATATGTAAATATATGAAAAGTGATTTCCTGGCTGCCGATCAGAGATAAGGGCAGAGCCTGCAAAGCCCAGCAACGCCCGAGAGGACGGTCAGAGAAATTACAGCAGGTAAAAATGTATCCCCACAACCAGCGATGCTCCCAAACACACTTAATCCCTTTGTTCCTGGAATTTCCACCTCGATCTAACAAACTGCTGCGCTCCCAACAAGGCCGAGCCAATGCTGAGAGCCTCAGAGAGAGCAGAAGGCACAAATGTTCCGACAGCCTTAAAAATCACTAAGTCACCGAGCTGGAAACCAAATACTTTCCAACACTGCCTCTTCTTCAAAGGCTACGAACAGTATCTGCAGTAGGGTCCTGTTCCCAGTGCTGTCCCAGCTCCTTCTCTTCTGCTGTCACTGAAGACAAATGCCACCAAAGTCGGCTCTTTTGGGGCTGAGCGGTGCTTTGCACTTCAGCTCCTCTTTCTGAAGAGGTTGCTTTCTCTTACCCTACAAACACTGAAGTTACAATAAGTAAGGGAATTATATCCATGAAGAAACCGCAGGACAAAACACCGAATTACCTAACCTCGACATTCAAGGCAACAGAAACAATGAAGGAAAAGCTAATTTCCCTCCCCAACGCCAATCCCACACACACTGGAAGCACTGGAAAACCATGCCAAATCCCAGGGAACATCAACATTTCCCCGTCTGACAGCCACAGGCTAGAGACTCTGCCTCGTCATCACACTAGCATTTGCAGCACTAGGAACTGTGCTGGAGCTCCACCTGATGTTCCTGCCTCCAAACTGGTCCCGCAATTACATTTATATGGAAATCATCCCCAGTTTAGATTCCTATCTCCATTTCCTCTTTTATTCCTCTCCTTGTATCTGGATTTCCAGCCCCCCGCCAAGTGGCACCAACCCAGGCCGCAGGTAGGCCGGAGCCTTGGGCACCTCGCCTACTGCAAATTCTTCTCCCCATTCAAACCCATTGTGAGGGGGAACACCAAACGATGATATTATTATTACTCTGGGACCTTCTTCTTTAAACAAGCAGCATTTTGGAGGTGCACATTTCCGCGGCTTTGCTCTGCTGTCACCCTCACAAGACGCCGATCTCAGCCTCCACGCCTCAGCCAGAACCGTTCTGAGCCCGCGATTCCAATCTCGGCTGTCGGTGAATGTTTCCAAAACATTTCTCCCAGTGCCTGTATTCCAGCCAGAAACAATTCTACAACAAAAGGCCCCTCAGATACCTCTCCCTGAAATCCACCTTGACCTGAGGTGGCCGCCTTGCAGATGGCGTGCCCTACAGCAGCTGTCTGTGAGGCTGATCTACCAGTCACATTATGCTTTCCCCATCTGTTCACAAATCCATTTATTGGATCTTGGCCTCGTTCTTTGGAAGGAAGACAATTCAGCGGCAGGCGTTCACGATGCCCAAAACAACTCGAGGTTTGTCCCCTGCCTGTGGTCCTGCACCTCACCCCAAGCCTCAGCATCGCCAAAAAAACAAACGTCCTGCAAGCCTGAAGGAAGGAGAAAGCACTTTATTGCAATTAGCACAGAGAACATTGAAAGCTAATGATGGAAGAGCTCCAGAGCCAGGCAGGTCCCATCTACCTGGATGATCAAAAAAAATAATTGCATTAAATGATGTGGCCTGACTTCACCTAGTATAGAACAATATAGAGCTAATATAGCATACAACATCTTCTAGGCTTAAGTAAAGCACAGGTAGAAAAAATAATGGTTCTGAATATACCCAGAAGCATGGAAAAAATCAAAACTATTTTTTTTTAATCTGTTTTCGAGTCCCAGTTTGCTTTTACCAAACCTTAGCTCCAATCATCAAGTTTTTGTCTTCTTTTCCACAGTGGGACAAGGGCAAAGTGCTTTACTGAAATTCATCATCCCGTAGTGCTGCACTATTTCAGTTTCTAAATCAATCTTAAGAGACAGAGCTAGTCCTATGCAGTATTTTCTGCATTTATCAATAAGTTCACACCTACGAGATATCTAACTTGTGTTAGGGTAAAAAAAAAATCAGTGTAATTTTAAGAGAAATGAGTCTTTACACACATTTGGTCTACACAGAATTTAAAACCAATTTAACACATACAAATTTTTCAAGAACTTGCTAGCTCAGAGGTTTCAGAAAACAAAATATTTTACAGATGAGCTATTTTAGACTGTTCCAGGATATGGGTTGCTCTTCTGGTTCTGCCGATCTGAACTCATTTTCCTAGCAGTTAACATCTTTTCGCTCATTATTCTGCCCTCCCTAAGCTAATTGTCATTCACACTTGGTTGCAAATAGCACCCGAGGTTTGTTGGATGATTTTTCAGCACTTTCCCAAAATTAGAAACGTTCAATTAATCAAAAACATATCTTAAGTACACATATAAGCATCTCGATAGCAGTATATCACACCTGTGTACGTTGTAAATAAGCCACTGTAATTACAATTTTTCAACCACACGCGCTCAGAAGTGATAGACACATCAGTCTTCTCCCAGAGCTGAAGAGCACTTGGCTTCAAAATGTTTTTAAGTCACCAGTCCTACTCTTAAAGCCCAGGAAAAAGTGTTCACTGGTGGCACATGTAAATGAAACATGGCTGAGCTGCTGACTTCACCCTCCAGTCAGCTGCAAAATGAAATAAACCCGGTTTAAGGCCACCCCCATGAAGCAGGGGACCCGCATCCTTCGGCGGCTTGCTAGGACAAGGTCAAAATCCCAAGTCCAAAGAAAATCAAGCCAAGGTCCTCCTAAACCACAACACCTGAAGCCTCACGAAGCATACCCAAAATCCTGGCGCCCCTCCAGTGATGCAGCTTTCTAGGGCAGGTGCTGAGTGCAGAAACCGGGGGCAGCATTCACAGAGAAGCTCCAGCCCAAGATCAGTCGGTTTTGCAGCCAAAATAAAAAAAAAAAAAAAAGGAAACGGAAAATATTGAGACAGCCTATAAATAAATATCACAACCTGACCCACTTTCCTAATAGGGGTAGAAATAATTCTTTTTATTTCCTGCCTGACGTTTCGAAAATTTCTGAGCTACTTAGGAGCAGCATTACCTGCCGGGAAATGTTCTCAGGAAAAAAAAAAAAGAAAAAAAGAAAAAAAAGAAAAGAAAAAGAAAAGAAAAATCAATAGAAAGCAGCTTGGGGTGATGGTTCACATCCATTTGGTTCTGTCTGAAAAAAAAAGGATTTTGATGCATATCTGCAGGTGTGGTTCATTAAAGGAGTAAAATACAGACATCCAAAGACCCAGATAGGGTCCTGTGAACTTACACAGTGACAATCCCTAACAAATTTTAAAGCAGTTTCCTGGCTGAAACAGCACGGAGGAGGTTATGCAAAGAGCAGGAGATCGATATTGGAAGAGGAATCCAGCGGAACACGTGTTTTGGGCTGCCTGGGTTTGTTTCCATCGATTTGCTGCTGCTGCAACTGTTTTTTTTTAGTGAATATTCACAGGAGCTCCTGCACCCAGCAACGTGCAGAAAGTCACAGCTTTTGCTTCTGCTCCTGGACACCGGCGACGTTCCACTGCAGCGTTTGGCAACTTAAGCATCCAAAGCCAAATACAGCACGTTCGTCCAAGATTATTAGTGAAGCAGATTTTCAGACAAAATTTTAATCTATTTATACCTTTACAAAAATGCTAATAAGGCAAAATGTTCTCTGGGATGCCCCCAGGAGGAATAAGGCTACATCCATAGGAGCCCACAGAAGCAGTCAGCATTGAAATTAAACTTGAGACACCCAAGTGCAGCACCCTAGAAGCGTATATGTCTGTATCATGAGGATATGCTGTCTGTCCCCCAAATATCCTTCTCCTCACATGTATTACCTTAAAGTATAAAAGGTGTTAAAGTACTATTTGGCTTTAAGAAAGGGACAGAGAAGGAATTAATCAGAGCAGATGGAGAAACGCAGAGTACCTATAGGAGCCCAACCTCTTTGTTCCATACAATCTTCGGAAGTCCGATTAAAATATTCCCTTTTGTACTCATTTCATTGAATTCTGCTCCCAAACACGCCCTGTGCAGCCTCTCCTGATGGTCCTTCAACCAAGGGGTCGATGGGCTGGGGGCTGCAATGGGCAGCTCGTGGGGCTGAAAGCAGCTCACCGCTGGCTCTCGACCGCAGAGCTCACTTCTGTCCCCTCCATCAAATGCCTTTTGGCAGCTGCAGAAGTAACCTGAGGTGAGCAGCCACCTCCTTAACACGCATATCTTAAGGATAATCTTGGATATATCCTAGATATCTTAAGACTGACAATATCCGGGAGAAAGAAAGAAGGGAATAAAAGCCATCCCTACTAATTTCTGGATTTGCATGGACTTGGCTTGCCCGTCCACACGTGGTGGAGAACTGTAATCATCCTCTCTGCACATCTCGTGCATCAATCCTTTCCCCCTCCCCTCCCATTTTCCACTTCAAGCCAGCTGCTCTCCCATCCCGTGGTCTGTTTTGCTGAATTCCTGACGACAGCAAGAAGGATGACTGTAACCCCGAGCAGAAAAGTGAGCGGTATTTTCCCCCCGTGACTCAGTTTTAATGAAAGCAATTCGGTGCAAAGCAGGGGAAAAAAAAAAACACAACTAAATATTGAACGCTTCAAGTATCTTGTCAAGGCAGATGCATGCACTTAGCTTCTCGATAAGTTCCCCATTGTTAGGTAGAACAAAACTCAGAAAATAAATAAATAATATAATAAAATATGAAATAAAAACCCAAACTCTGAGCACCATAAAGCATCGTGTTCTCGCTCCTCTTGTGCTTTGGTGGCAGCGCTATGCTGCGTGCATCCACATGCTGCACCTCTAGGTAGTCACCCTGGATGGGTGTAGGAAATCTGGCATGAGGATGGCAAACAAGGGGAAAAAAAAAAAGGATATTGAACTGTAAAGCTGCTCGAGAAGTAATTTATTATCGATATGCAACCCTCGTACAACCCTGTGTTAAGAGCAAGCTGTATTTTCAGGGGAAACGCTGATGTTTAAGGCCTGCTCAGCACCACCGTACATCCCTCGAGTGACAAAATCCACACGTGCCAACGCTTCTTTTCCACTACATAAACTGGTGATGTTTTTATTAAAACTGGTGAAATTCCTCTGAAAGAATCAACGAGTTTGATCAACTCTACAAACACACTACGAATCCCTCATTTAATTGCCGTTGTAACGACGTGCAATTTGGGACACGATGCTGTTCACTCCCACGAGATGGGAATTCCCCTCTTTTAGTTCATACCCAACCAGATCCAACATCCTGGCTTAGTGAAAGGAGAGAAAAGGCCACATTTGGCGTAGATTTGATGGAATAAACTCAGTCCTTTAAATCGACACTTGTACTGCTGGCACAGAGCGGTCGAGCCACTACGCGGCTTGCTCCACCAGCGAGCCTCAATTTTTCCACCAGCTCCTTGCGGGAATGAAGTAAGCCCACGGTGCTCAACCCAGCACAACGTTTTATTAAAGAGCCCAAGAAAAATCAATGGAACACCCCATAAGCCAACAGATCTCAGCTCCTGCAGGTGAAGACGTAAAGAAATGATGTTTGAAAATCCCTCGACCTTCCCATGCCCGCCCGGCAAGTACCAGTGACAACAGCAGCAGCCCTTCCACATTGGCTCTCCTCAGCCAGTGCAAGTTCCTACGGCTAGGACAAGAGGGAACGGCCTCAAGGTGTGCCAGGGGAGGTTCAGGTGGGAAATGAGGAGACATTTCTGCTCAGAAAGTGGTCGGGTGTAGGGATGGGGTGACAGGGAGGTGGTGGCGTCACCGTCCTGGGGGTGTTCAAGGCAAGGTTGGACGTGGTGCTTGGGGACATGGTTCAGTGCTGACAGTGGTGGTAGGGGGTGGTTGGACCAGATGGTCTTGAAAGTCTCTTCCAACCCTAATGATCCTGTGATACGCATCAGCACACTAAATTATCATCACTAGATCTTTCCTAGTGCACCAGGATAGATTCTAGGCTATTAAAACACCTAGCCTTGCTTCCTCAACTGCAATATAGGAAATAGCAAGAAAAACTATACAGAAATAAGTCAAACCCCCTTTAAAAAAAATAAGGATTTACATGATCTTTAACCAATTAGAGGCTAAGAAACCGTTTTCTATTTGGAGCGAAGCTTGAAGATTCGAAAACGAGGCGCTTATTTGCACATAATGCAGAATTTACCATCTGTGCCAATGCAGCCTTAGCAACAGACTGGCTAAAATATCTCCATATCCAAGACCTGCTAGCGTTTCTTTACACGACAAACACTTCTCCAGTGTTTGTCTATGAAACAGCTCGGCGGAGCAGGGGAGGTCGCAGCCACCAGCCCACTGATTTCGCAGCGGCAGAGGCGGGCGCGCACACAAGTCGCTTTTCTTCTTTTCTTGTAGTATCACAGAATCACAGAATCACAGAATTTCTAGGTTGGAAGAGACCTCAAGATCATCGAGTCCAACCTCTGACCTAACACTAACAGTCCCCACTAAACCATATCCCTAAGCTCTACATCTAAACGTCTTTTAAAGACCTCCAGGGATGGGGACTCCACCACTTCCCTGGGCAGCCCATTCCAATGTCTAACAACCCTTTCGGTAAAGAAGTTCTTCCTAAGATCCAACCTAAAATTCCCCTGGCGCAACTTAAGCCCATTCCCCCTCGTCCTGTCACCAGGCACGTGGGAGAACAGACCAACCGCCACCTCGCTACAGCCTCCTTTGAGGTACCTGTAGAGAGCGATAAGGTCACCCCTGAGCCTCCTTTTCTCCAGGCTGAACAATCCCAGCTCCCTCAGCCGCTCCTCGTAGGACTTGTTCTCCAGGCCCCTCACCAGCTTCGTCGCTCTTCTCTGAACTCGCTCAAGCACCTCGATGTCCTTCTTGTAGCGAGGGGCCCAAAACTGAACACAGTATTCGAGGTGCGGCCTCACCAGAGCCGAGTCAACATCTCGACGTGCGGGTCTCTCGATAACCTCCACAGTTTTTTTTTTCCCTTAAAATAAGCAAATAAATAAAAAGGTACAGCCAACCCAACAGGTGGGCTAGGGGATGAACGCTGGGGTCAACCCACAAAGCGAGGTAATTGGGGGCATCCTTGAGAAGCATCTGCAGAGCCCGAAGCCATCCAGCAAAGGACCAGCCGCCCCCAGGGCTGCAAAAATCATTGTTTCCATCTCCGATCTGCCATATGCACCTCTCCCAACGCCTCTGAAATGACTTCAAAAGGAGTTATTCTTGGACGGCAGCGGGAAAAAATGAAATTCCATCTGCTCCCAACAGATTTGTGGCAACAAAAACAAAGACAGGGGCTGAACGCCGCTTACGCAAAGTTTTGAAATAACCTCTCTTCACTAGCAAACTGAGAGTTGATATAGAGGCCATATCTCAACTAACCTTTTCCAGGAAGAAAAAAGAAATCCTGCTTTGCTATTTAGGATTTAGCCATCAATTTTCTTCCTCATTCCAGTAACATCTACAGGAAAGGCACATTGACACTAACTAGGAATTCTGCACAAGATATTCCATTGATTATTTTTTTGTTGTTAAAAAAAAGAATGATTTTGCTTTATCCCAGTTGGCTTCCTGCAGTTCCATTTAGTTACCTCTATACACAACCCAGATGTCCTGAACCATAATCTGAAAGAGTAACAGCGACCACCTGCTCTAAGCACCCTTAAGCCCTGCAAGAAAATCTCACTCCTGCCCTTAAAATGCCGAAAACGAGACGCAAAACTTCCGATTTGCCCTATCAGGAGGATTAAGAGCGGCACTTCTGCGGAGTCCTCTGGAGCAGGAACGTGTAACCCACTTCACGTCGAGTGCTTGGCTCCAACACTGCCCCATTGTCCGCCCGCTGCCTTCCTGGGAGGACTCGAGAGGTGCTGATTTATTCCCAAGCAGCCGGCTCCGGCATCCAACATGTGGGTCAAGTCCGGCGATGGCCAATCTGGGTGCCGACGAGGTCGTTTTCCTCCAAATTGTGCTTTTCTTCGTGGCCCAGAGCTGTTCTGCCCTGCTGTCGGGCAGATAAATGGTCACGGCTGCAGCACCGAGCGCAATCTCGGTGAAAGAAGTAGTCATTTATGCTAGTTAACGCAATAAATGGTGTTAATACCAAATTTCAAGTTATTAAGAGGAGGGAAATGAAAGGTGAATGGCTTCCAGACCTAACAACAGATGTACCGATGCATCATAAGGTCACTAACTTCCTCTCATTTGCTGCACTTTAAATTAATCTGCCAGAGATAATTGATAGAACGAGGGCTAAGAAGTGAAGCGGTCGCGGTAATAAATTCCTCTCTGACACCTAATACAAAGATACCAGTGACTGGAAGGAAACGTTTTCAGGAACCAGCTTGTTCTTACACCAAAATCACCTCTCCAAAACATAAATAAAGACGCGGGTGGCTGGTGGCTCTTTTAATTTAAAGGCAGAATATCCCGAGTTGGAAGGGACCCACGAGGATCAGAGCCCAGCTCCCAGACCTGAGTGTCACAGCTCAGGACAAGCTCGGGGACAGCTCAAGGACCCACAGGACCCACGAAGCCCCAAGGGGACGAAGACGTGGACCCAACTTGTTTTTCCCCTTCAGCCCGCACAAACAGATGCGTTCTCGCCCCCAGGAGCTCCGCAGTGCTATTTTGAGAGTTTTGCATCTCGTTATTTAATTTATTTATTAGAGCCCGATTTGGGAAAAGGGAGACAAAGCTTGCTCCAAGCATTCAGGTTTTTATTTAGATGAAGCCAGGCTGTTCAGACTGGCTCGGAGTCAAATCGTTCCGCTAATTACAGCCCCTATTTTAGAGAAAGTGGAAACGCTCGGATGCTCCAGCTGCGTAGCTCTTTGCTCAGGGATGGCGTTTCTCATATCGAGCAGAGTTTGAAAGCACCCAACAGCTCTCAAACTAGGAGATGGCATTCCCCGGGAAACAAATCCATTTAAATTTCAGCCAAAAAATTAAAGCCCGTTAACCGCTCACCCTTAAATATTACGGGTGAGAAGGCAGCAGCTGCCCTAGGGACAACGTGCCCTGGCTTTGCCACCTTCAAACTGAGGTTAACGGGCAATAACATCCCAAAAGCAGTAAGGACGGGCAGCATTTAAACACTTACCATCAATTATATAACAAAATACAATGCTATTTTTTTCCCCTCCCTCCTAAACAACTGTCCACAAGGGCAGGTAGTCCAAAAGAGGTATTTCTCCTGCCTCCTAAACAACCGTCCACAAGGGCAGGTAGTCAAAAGACGGAAAAAAAGACTGATAAATAATGAATGCCCAACATTTTAAGAGCTGGGCTGTTCATTCAAAAGCTTAACTCGAACCTCTGCTTTCCATCGCACATGACCAACGATTTTAGCACGCGATCCAAGTGTTTCATGAACAGCAAACACCCGAAATCCTTGAAAGCAGACGGGGCTCTTCAGCCAAAGCCAATCATTAAACCCGCGCAGCCGACGCGGGACGCGACCTTTCACAACGGGAGCCAACGGGACGCTTTCGTCCCAAATCTACAAGTGAAACAGAGCTCAGAACAGAACCCTAATGAATTTCGAGCCTATTTGCACGGCAGCTTTACCGCCTCGATAAGGTGGAGGACTTCATCCTGTTAATGTTGGCTGGCACGAGAATCAATAAGCAATTCACACACGGCGAGCGGGTAGTGAAAAGTCACAGCGGATCGATTTATCATGGGTCCAGAGCTGCCTCTCGCCTCCGATCGCTCCGTAGAGAACTGGAAAGCAGACGTCTTCCCATGGCTCTTCACCCTGGCTGCTCTGGAGAAGGAATTATTATTATGGTAGTAGCCACGTTGTGCACTCAGAGTTTCAGAATTGTATTAAAAACGATCACTTTTTGACCCAAAGGGGAAGGTTACCAAAAAAATGAAAGTATATAAATAAAGCCAAGAAAAAGAGTGCTTTAGAGCCTTCTGTACCCTACAGAAACGTCACCCAAATGTTTATTATTTAATCCATTTAATAGTATATTTACTATTTATATTTAATTATTTAATAGCTAATTTACCATTTAATCTATTTAATGGTTCCTGCATTGGCTTCGCTGTCCCTCACCAACAGCATCACCTCCTGCGCGAGATTTTATTTGAATGTCCCGAGCCATTAAAAGCTAAACCGGTTGAAATGAATTTCTCAATCCCTTTAAGCACTTCTTGATCACATAACCAGTGACCACAAGCGCCGTTGGGTCTGCCACGCAAGAGACTGAAGGTGGAAGATGCACTTTGAAGCAGAAAGCTCCAAAGAAATCCTTGAATTTCAAAAACCAACCCCCACAAACATAAATACATTACTAGCATGGAAAAAGCTGGACTTCCTGCCAATAATCTCACACCCAGACCAGGACGTGAGCCCCTGAAAAGGTCAGGTTTTCCTCCAAGTGGGATTTTTGGGTAGAAACACTTAACTTCAAACCGTGATGCAGAGCAAAGCCCGGTGAGAGCACCCAGCCTGCTCCGCTGGCAGCTCTCCATGCCAACCAGCGCTGAGTGACAGCGTGACCACATTATTTTGCTTTAATTATTTCCATTTGAGCTTGCTGCTCTGTATTAAGAGTGCTAGAGGACTTTACATAACCTTTTCACGCCGTTAAATCATAATATGGAAATTCCTTTCCATCTGGGAAGACACCGACACGGTAACGATGAGAAAACAAAATACCCGCTCCCCATCTACACTGCTAAAGTGTGGGCTGAAAAGCAACACGTAAATAAAAAACCCACCATGATCTTGGCTTCTAAGACAATTTAATAGCTTTTAAAGGGGAAGATGGCACGAAAAAAGGTCCTGTAGATGCTGTAGTCCAATTTGCAATGCTTCCTACTCGAGGCAGGTTTCCGCGGGCCGCGCAGCGAGCGACGCGCAGGATCGGAGCGCCCGGTGCCACGGTGAACATCCGGATCTCCGCGTTAAACCTGGGCATTGCTTCGTGTCAAAAAGCAGCCTTTATTCCGTTTTTCCAGATCTCTAAATGAGCATTGCACGCTCGGCAAAGTGCTGCTTGGGTGGCTGAAAGGACAGCTTGTGGCTCGCACCGCCGACGCGCTGTAACGCTATCATTTCCTCATGCTGGGGAGAAATAACCGCGGGCGAGAGCATTTGCTGATCAATAGCCATGAACAACTTCAGAGCAAGCCTCAGCCGGGCTCCCTAGAAATTAAACCTCAGCCAGATCCCCTGGGAAGAAGAGCTGAACGCTCCTCTTGGGTAGCAAGGGGTCAGAAACACACCGCCTGGTTAGAGGAGGCTACCCAGGAGATGCTTTTACCAGTGCTTTAAACGATACCGGTATTTTCCCTCTCTCACCTCACCGCCTTTTTCTTTCATTTGGTCTGGTGAAAAGCTTCACGCTGACAAATAACCATTCAAAGACCAGGTACTGTAAATCAGCACGAGTAACACCGCAACGTGATTCTGTCACTTGGCTCTTCCTTTTGCTTTCCCAGGGCGACGCGGGGATCTCCGCACGCAGGATTCCCGGCGACACCACCGGCCGATGCAATCAGCGCCCAGGTCAGCAGAGAAAACACAGAATCGGGTTCCAGCTCCGTCTTCAAACCAGTTTCCCCTCCCAAACGCTGCCCGTGATACCTGTCACCTGGGAGGGAGCCTGGTTCCCCCGATGACAAGTGACACGACGGGAGGTGAGCTCGGCTGTCGGCTCCCTCCGTGTTCCCGGCTCTCACTCCAAGGGGAAAAGCTCCCTGCACTCCACATTGCACGCTCCAGGTTCTGCTTCGGGACTGCTCTGGATGACGCCGATTCCTTTTTAAAAAGGGACACGACACATCCTTATTCCGGTCCGAAGACTCAGCTAATGTTGCTTTCTACGACCAGCTCCTCACGCCGACTGTTGTTTCAAACTGCTCTTAAAAGACGATGGAAATCCGCACCCGAGAGAAAAATTTGATGCTGCTTAGACAAAGAAAAGGTTTTCAAAGTGAATTAAGGACGGGGAGAACACAACAGCGCTTCCCGAAACCTCACCGAGCCATTAAGACAAAAGAGGAGCAATGAAAAAAGCCAGAAAATTCAATCTGAAGCAGCGAACGTGAATCCCATGGCTACAAATAATCAGGACAACTTACAACGGGGACTATTTTAGGGGAAACACAATCCAAATGTTATGACTAGGACTCCTACGCACTCCCTCAGCACAAATAAGTAAGACGATCTGGGTACGAACGTACTCGCTCCTCATCTCCAACGCCGATGATGAGCTTTGCAGTTTAACAACCCGGCTGGGGAAGGACTCCCCAAAAGAGTGGTGTGGGAAACAGCTCCCAGTTACCGGCTGCGGATTGACAGCTAAGACCCCGATTTGCTTCAGGAAGGCTGTCAGCACCCCGGCCTCAGCCTGCAAGGGATGCAAGGTACTCGCTGTGCCGAATCAATTAGGCATCGAAGCAGTTAACCAGTTCATAAATCAATCCTGTAATTCCAGCCCACGGTAATTCACTCGGAAACGTGCTGCACCCTTCTCACGTGAGGCTTCTTCAAAAAACAGGGAAGAAACCAATCACAGAATCACAGAAAGTCTAGGTAGGAAGAGACCTACAAGATCACCGAGTCCAACCTCTCACCTAACACTAACAAATCATCCCCTAAACCATATCCCCAAGCTCTACATCTAAACGTCTTTTAAAGACCTCCAGGGATGGTGACTCCACCACTTCCCTGGCAGCCTATTCCAGTGACTAACAACCCTTTCTGTAAAGAAGTTTTTCCTAATATCCAACCTAAACCTCCCCTGGCACAACTTTAGCCCATTCCCCCTCGTCTTGTCACCAGGCACGTGGGAGAACAGACCAACCCCACCTCGCTACAGCCTCCTTTCAGGTACCTGGAGAGAGCGATAAGGTCGCCCCTGAGCCTCCTCTTCTCCAGGCTGAAAAGTCCCAGCTCCCTCAGCCGCTCCTTGTAAGACTTGTTCTCCAGACCCTTCACCAGCTTCTTAGCCCTTCTCTGGACTCGCTGGAGCACCTCCATGTCCTTCTTGTAGCGAGGGGCCCAAAACTGAACACAGTACCCAAGGGTACTGCGTAACCAAGGTACAGACCCCGACTGCAAAGGATCAGAGATTTCCTCTCCCCATTTTCAGACCTGCTGCAACTTGCTGTCGATACCGCTGCGAAGCCAAGACAGCCGGGAAGCTCCCTGCGCTCGCTTCGGCTCCTTCTGCACCCGCCGAGCTCGCAGGGGAATATTCCTGAAGATGACCTGCAATCGGGCGGCACCAGCACGTTGACCTCACCCAGCTTCAGGCACCGAAACGCCCGACGGCACCGCTGGAAGCGTGGTCATCTCCCAAGTAGTCCACGGGTAGTATTCTTCAAAAGGCACCTCACAGCGGCATTTCAGGATGAGATAATTAACAGACAACATCACCTCTATCAAAACTCCTTTGGACAAACTATCTCCCGTAGCTGAACCCGTTTTCTTTCCTCCCTAAATCCGTTCCTTAAGCAGGATATTACGCACTAAGGAACATCCAGCGACCTGCCCGACTTATTTTAAAGCCACACCTGGGTAACTGGACAGCTTTAATACCCCTGGTACTGTTTTAGGCAGAAGACTCACAAATATAACTGCTAAAAGGAAACAAAATTGGAGGAAATTACCACTCCTATTCCCGGCGTACGCAGAGGTCACAGCGAGGGAAAACTAATTAGGGCCGAGATTTTGCAGATTTTGTTTTTAAAGACTTTCTCTACGTGTTCAAGAGCTAATAATGAAAACGTCTGAGCAAGAGTGAAAGCTTATAAAAAGCTTTTCTTCCCTACAGAGCCATTTCTACTCAAAGTCATTAGCAGAAAGGAAATCCTGTGTCTAGGAGCCAGAAGGCTGGTGGATGGAGAGAGAAAGAGATACGGACTGATAGATATTTTAACCCCATTAAAATCATTTTTTTAATTATTATTTAACTGGACGTTTAAGTAAAAGCAGCTCGTGCCAAGCCGCAATCCTGAGCTGCTGTAAGCCCTTAGCCCACCAAGGGCTCCTCCCAAAGGGGTTCCAGTGCTCCGGGTGTTACACGTGTGAATGAGAACACAGAAATTCTCCACGATACTTGCTGGCCTCAAAACGAGGAGCATTTCCTCTTCAGATGTGACAATGATACCACGGAAAACGTTCTGTCAGCGCTGGAGGAAATACACCCCTACGAAAGCGGCCTTCATCCAGCTACCCCCTTCATTTTTCCGTGAGATTTTGTTGCTTTTGGCCAAGCCGTTCATGAAACCGTTACGCTTCAAGGCGCTACAGGAATCAGCGATCCAAGCTTCGTAGTCCCACGGGGCAGCGAGATGCAAGCAGCCTGTCCCTGGCAGCCCTCAGATCCAACAAGACGGCTTCGATGCCCACAGAGGATGCGGAGAAGCCCAGCTCTGAAACATCCGGGCAGATTTCTGATGCCCGTGACTCCTTCATAACCTTAAAGCACCGAGAAGCGTAGGAACATTTGTGGGTAAACAGAAATCGATGGACGTGTACGCAGTCGTCTCCTACACAATTTCTTCTTCCATCCACAAAAAAGAAAAAAAATCCTTTGTGAAGGGTGACTTTTGCTGTTCTCTACCCACAATTAGAGAATCACGGAATGATTTGGGTTGGAAGGGAACTTCAAGACGATTTAATTCCAACCCCCTGCCACAGGCAGGGACACGTCCCACTCGACCAGGTTGCTCACACCCCATCAAACCTGTCCTCGAGCACTTCCAGGGATGGGTCAGCCACAGCTCTGGGCACACAGAAAACAGGAACACACCGATCTCTTTTCCAGGAAACGCTACAGATTTGGGATCTGTGCAGAAGAGGGGGATGCTCACCCCGTAGTACTGCTCCCACACTGCTGTGGTCTGCAAAGCAACAGGGCCGAGCACCCTGCCCTCCTCCCCACACATCGTGCAAGGAGCAGCTCTCAAATCCTTTTTCCAGGGATCACAGAAACACTTCTTCCTAGAAGAGCACTATTCAGATCACAGAGGCCGTGCACGCCTCGAGTCCCATGTTTTTTACCCCAGAATGATGCAACGAGACGCGTGAAGTTGCATCAACCCTACCAAAAAATAGGGAAAACCTCCCTCAGCCTCCCCCGGGAGCTGCAGAGAGGAAGCCGCTCTACCTTAGTGCCTGCACTCACTTCTCACCGCGACGTCTCGGTCTTGAGCACCTTGAGATGCTGAAAGTTTGGTGTCGGGAGGCTGCGAGCAAGAAGAAGGACGTCATCTTCAACACCATCTCTTCACGCTCTCGTACACACCCAGCTCGTATGGGAACAAGCAAACCGCAGGCACAGAGGATGTTCTGATGCCTTGGCCAGCTCTGATCGAATAAAGGAAGCCACCACGTGAAAATCGGGTTAAATCCCACGTGACAGATTCCTGTCGGCACCGAGTCGAGAAATTAAGATCACATTTAACCTTCTTCGCTTTTAACATACAATATCCTTTTTCGTGAGCCTCGGTGAAGCTGATTACGGCACGTTTATAGTACCATTAACCACATTTCTTTTGTAGGACACTGCAAACCCCAGAACAAAGAAGCTGGATACCAGCTGCCATGCAAAACAACCACCACAACGCCCTCTGAAACCTCCCCGTTCCGGCATGAATAACACCGACAGAGCATTTTTTAGGTGTCTCTCTTTAATAACTTGTCCTTGTTTCATAGCTAAGGAGAGTAAACCAAGAAGATGAGATGATGAGCTCTATTTCTGCTTGGTTCCTAGAAGTAGGAGGTATTTATTCTCCAGGCACCAGCACCCTACGAATGCTAAGGCTGAGCCCTGAATGTTTTCAAGGCGAAAGGCAGATCGACCGATACGGTGGCACCTGGAGTTTTGGCAAAGCCAAGGAGGAAACAAAAAGCCAACGCTGGCTGTGACAGCATCCTTTGAGACGAGGTTCCCACACCTCACAGCAAGATAAATACCAAGCGTGTTTGCTTTAAAGGAAACGAGGACCAGGGAGAAAAGCTGACGAAGGGCTGGGGAACAGAAACCAGCCCGGGCTTCGCCTTGAACACGTTTTGAAGAAACGGCCCGATTTGAAGAACTCCTGATGTGCCAAACAGCTGTTTCTCTATTCATTGCCTTTGCCTTTTCAGGACTCGAGTCCCTTATTCCACTGTAGGAGAAAGAAGAGTTAGAGTCTACGAAGTCCCTGCAGCTTCACGAAGCAACCACGCGATCCCGATTCCCACCGACTCGCCCTCCCTTCGCACCCCCAACCCAAACCGCGAGCTGCGCCATTTGCAGCGGGGATTTCTGCGTGAATCGGCTCCCGCGCCTGCCGCCCCAGAAACCTTCGACACGCTCGGGTTGCCGGGAACAGCAGCCAACAACGGCGGGCCAGGCACTCGTGGATTGTCGCGTTAGGCGCTTTTAAGGCTCGCGGGATCAATCCGGATAAAGCAAGCGGAAAAAATTCGCAGCGTATCATCTAGAAAAACAAACCACCAGCGGCGTTAGAATGGATGCTTTGGAAAAAAAAACGCGCAGAGGCAAGAAGTCAAGTTCTGTTTTTGACTTTGAACTTCAACACCTCCTCCAAATGATTCATACGCCAATAGTTGAGCGTGTTTAAGCACCCCTTACGGTTCCCGAAATGAAAAACACCAACTTCAACGCCATAAATCAAGCGGTTCGCGAAAGCACCGACACCGTCGGGGCTGCAACTATAAATAAATGCATCTGGAAGCACGGAGCCCATCTCGCATCAAGAACTTAGCGCCAAATTTTTCAAATAATACGCAAAAAAACTGACCAGGATTATTCCTGCTCCCGATCTCAGCAGTCAGCGTTTCAGCCCCGTGCTCCTTGGCAGCTCAGGTCTCGCAGCGGCCGCGAAGTTTTTTCCTCGATGTTGCCGATGACGCAGAAGATCAAAGTTTGTTAAGATGCGGATATCGGAGAACCTCGGCACCGAGATTGCTGGAAAATCCACGTGACGCCCTGCGGGCCGCATTAACGAGGTCTCAAATTAATCATTAAGCAGGCAGGTGCCTAACTCGGGCAGGAACAGCACCACACGTGGCTACTGAAAGGGTTGTCACAAAGGCGTCCCGGACAGCTTGCTGGAGAGGAACACAAACACGCTCTCGACGGTGGCAAACGAGGAAATCCCAAACGTGCACGCGGGGTGAGCCTCGGTCATAGATTTTCCGCCGATAAGGGTTGGAAATACCTGGCAGCAGCCCCACAGCACCCACGCTCCGAGCGCTACAAAGCTGCGAAAGGAAGGTTTTTACCCCACACGTGCAAGGATGCTGAAAATCAAACCCCGCGCTCACACGGCCCTACGTTACACCAGAGGAAACTCACCGAAGCGACAGGCCCTGGAAGCGTCATTTTTTTCCCCCCCCCCCCCGTGGCAATACTAATGAGCGAAAAGCAGCGGGGAGAAAGGCTACTGCGGCTTCAAAAAGCACCGTAATTGAAGCCGCGGCTTGACGATGAAATGTTCGATCCAACCTACGGTTTCTGAACGGAACGACGCTCCTCACCTTCTGCATCTGGGTTCGTCAACGGGTCTGCAGAATTGCTAAGCTTTTCTACCCTTAGCAGGCAAGCACCACCTCGGAGACGGATATTAAATTCACAACACAAACACCGAGTAATAAGAAACTCTTCAAAAGGGTGTTTTCCTACCTTAGCCTCGCTTATTAGCTGTCCTTTCAGACTGCAGAAGCTAGCAGATAAAAAGTAAGGCTTCTGAAAAGCAGGAGGCACAAAGAGAACAACAAATAAAGAGGAAAAGTGGGATTTTCACAGCTGCATCCTCAGGTCTCCACACAAAGCCTGTCTGCCCCGGGCACTGCCGAGAGATATTGTGGATCCTTTTCATCCTTGGCAGTGCGTGTAGTGCCCTCCCTGCCTACCTGAAGCAACCACCCCCAGGTGGGTTTTTGTGACACCCGTGAGGCAGGTCCAAGCTGATGAAGTGGTGTAAGGCGGCGCTGTCTGTTCCGCAGCTACGAGCTCGGCAGGATTGGCACGAGAAGGGGAAAAAAAAAAAAGGTTTTCCACGCTGGAAAGCCCCAGGCAGCACTTGCACCAGTTGAATTCTGCTTCTGCATTTGCGGAGAACTGAAAACTCCGACTGATGACTCTGCAGGAAGCAGTTTTACCCGAGGAAGCCACAACTGGCACCCGAAACTCTGAGCATCCCCCGCTTCATCCTAGAAGGATTTCACGCCATCTGACCAGGCCGGCAGCTGCCCTTCGTTATCAGGAAGATCGCTCAGCTGATCAGCGTAACGCCCAAATCCCTTCCGCGTGACAAAGGCCGTTATCAGCCCAAAATACCGAGTCCTTTTCCTTTAAAAGGTTATTCTAAAAAATCTGCCGGGCTAAATTTAGCTCATCGGATTTTAACTTGGAGACTGCTCAGCGTGCAGGTCAGGTCTCTTGCCACGTCCTTCGTGATTTCACCAGGACGGATCCCTCCCATTCTGAGAATCCCAAGGATTTAAGGTTCAAGAAGCCAAAATCAGGCCCCGAACCTCGCACGCAGCACATCCACCGAACCCCTGCATCCCCGTTTGTCCAGAGAGACGTAAAATAAATATTTATTTTAAGCAAAGGGAGGGAAGGACGTTTGTGGCGGTCTCACGTCCAAAGGAACTCCACGTGGATCTGCCATAAACAAAGGAACAAAAGCAGGAAACAAATCCCATACATCATCACTGCTTCAGCATTTCGTGGTTTCATCACTATTCGATTCAAAGCCGTGCACAAAGGTCAATTATCATCTTCGTTCTGTGCCGTACTATTGCTTATCAAACCTTCCAGCCCCGCTTTCAATGAGCTGCAGAGGCTTCGCAGGCAGATTTCGGCTCTGCAAGAACCAAGTACCGTACGAAGATCCTTGCAGTCCTTCTTCGGGCGAGCTCCAGCTTGTATTGTCTTGCTCCTCCTCCAAAACCCCTTTACTTAGAAAATCGTACAGTGCTGAACCCCACCTTCGGATTTTTTTCCTCTATTTTTTCCCCACTACGTTTCAGAAGACGCGATTTAAGAGCTCCTGAAGAACTCCTTGCAGAGAGAACGTTGAGCACAGAATAAAAAGCAAAGCTCTGCGAGATGAAGAAGCTGATTCCAAGCGCCGTGCTTGGAAGTTCAAATTGGAAAAAAAAATTCTTCCGGCAAACTGTTTAAGAAAAGAGCACCCAAGGGGATCGTTAATTAATGCAGTAATACAGCAGGTTGGTCAGCGGCAGCATTATCTCCGTGTAGAGAGGATTTTCGGCATGGATCATCACAGACACTTACGTTACGCGCTCTAAGTCCGTGGTTTGGAATTTGCTTGCTCACCCAAGCTTCGGAGGAACAAGCCGGGAACCTGAGATGTGCCACCCGCCTTGCAAACGTTATTTAACTTCGTTAGGGCGCGCGATGAGAGCGTCTCCCAGGTCTTTTGAAGGCTTAGAAGAAAACGTCTTTCCTGTGAAAAGTCAGTCATTTGGTGAGATTTCAATACCATCACCTCTGTTAACTGTTAATTGAGTAAGATGGTAACGAACACCCGGCTCTAGGTGAGGTTATTTTGGATCCACGATGAAAGAAGCATCAGAGCCTGCGAAATAATGGAAAATCCAACACCAGCATCAGGCAACTTCAGCTGACCCGATGCAGGTGGCTCTTCCCCGGTATTCCAAGAGCCGAGACACGGATGTGTTCTGTGTGCACACTGAGGGCAAGGAGGTGCTGCTGTTCAGGCCCGAGGTGTGGACTGGACTCGGCAGGCACAGCCACGTCCCCCCTGTAAAACAGCGGCCTCTCCATCCAGAGATCAATGACAAAACAGTGAGAACGAGGATGAAACGTCAACCAAGAGTTTCTCCCTGCAGGAGCAGACCACACAAGCCCACAGACAAATAATGCCTCCGACAACTAAATTAAACCACCGAAGTAGGTTTCCTTCTTCCTCCAGTGTTTTCCTCAAAGCTCATCCTGCTTAAACAGACGTCCCCAGCTCGAACAGCCCACTCCTTCGCCACCGGGGCACGCCGTCCGAGGGAGCCTTTCGCACGGCACCACGGAAAATAATTTCAACGCCCTAATGAAAAGGCAGCAGTGGAGCCGGGACCAGGCGCAAACACAACACCCAAATCGAATTTAAGCACTTCAACTGATTTGATTCAAATTGCCAGCCTCCTCTAATGTATTAAGCAGCTTTCTGACTTTCATCAAGCCCTGAACTGCATCAGGTAGCTTCTTAAAGACAGCGAACTGGTGCGCTAGCTGTTGACCAGATCCCCATTTGTTTAAGAACGGAACTGTGACAGATCTTAGCTAGCAGGCAGCTCTCGCCGGTTAGGATCTACCCCAACCACCTAGAGAAAAAATTCCTCTTTGCTGCAATATTCTTTGGCCAAGGAGAGCGTGTTGCCACAGCGTCCTTAATAACGTTCAATCAGCAGCCCGTAACCACCAAGTTTCAAAAGATACACTCCAATCTTTCATTTTTTTCCCCCGCATTTTCCATCTCCCACCTCAAAAAACAAAACAAAAGGATTACCATGCAAGGAGAAGCAGAAACCGCACAAACCCCGGTTTTCTGGGAACATTTGGTGTCTAATTATACACCGCACGGAGTCTGTTCGCGCTTGCAGCTAGGATCGTACAGCAAATGCCCAGCAGCCTGCCCACCGACACCGCTTGCATCCAGCTGCCTTCCCAGAAGTTAAGCACGTTGAGACTTCATCTAATCCTCTAGAATTTTTGGCCGAGGAACCCGTGTAAAACAGGGGTCACCCCTGAACCCGTGCCTTACCTCTCCCTGCTGCCTGCACATCAGCAAACGATTCCCTTGAAGGCATCAAGGGCTGAGCGAAGCGCCCGCAGGAGACCCCGGGCAGCAGGGCAGCCGGCGGGGCTGGGCCAGAAGCAGAGGACAGGAACACGTCAGGTGTGCCCTACATTTTCTGCCGCAGCTTTGTGTAAAACCACGCTCCTGGGCCGTGCCTCGAAAGGATTCAGGTGGCTGAAAACAGGCCAGCCCAAACGGCTCGCACCTCGCTCCTCCGCCTGCCCCCCCGTTTAACCGGGCAGACACGGGCGTTTTCTCTATTTTCCTACACGTACTAATTACCAACAAGGTAATTTTCACCGAGGATCGAGCACCTCGGTGAAAGCATCACGACGAGCCCAGCGTGCGCCATGAACCAGCCGAGGCCACGACCGCAGCCGTCATAAACACCCAGACACAGAGCGGGGCGATTAACGTGCCCATTTTAATTACATTTCACGGGCAGGCAGATAAGCACATGGGATATGCCACGCTTGGAAATCAATTTTCACCTGCCCTCAAACTTCCCATCCGTACCTACGGGTGGAAAACCAACCCTTCCGAAGCCAAGCTCTTGAGAAACACAGAAAAAAGCTTCGGTGCCGCTGCTGACGGGACACCAAGTCCAAGGCAGGGGAGAGCCGTGACCGCAGAGCTCTGAACATTGCTCAAGAACGCTTGCTGGCACTTTTCTTGGAGCTCAAAGTCTAAAAAACACGGCTAGAAACTTCAGCTCACCAGTAAACAAACAGCTGGAGAGAACGTTTGGTATATTTTCAGTCACAATTTTACACTGGAATTGGGGATGAAAGAGAAACAAGCAGCTTTATCAGGGCAGATAAGAGCGGTTAGTGAAAACAGACCAACTCTTTTGTATTCAGCAGCCCCGGTTGTGCCTCTGCCTCTATTCACACCTGGTGCCCTTCAACGTAACAAACATCCTCAGGTTCTCAAGGGAAGTAACAGCAAGCGGCTATTCCGAAACGTTCCCTTCTCAACTCGAAGAAAATACTTATCATGACACTGGCTAAAATCCTTGAAAAGGAAGCTCCCAACTTCCAGAGCTTGCCTGGCCAGGCACGGATCCCTTCCAAAACCTCTTCCCAACGAGCTGCACCGCATCCCTATCCGATACAAATAGAAAACCGGCAGGATCAACTTGTAAATCACACGAAGTCTCTCTCCTCCCATCCACGCAGCTCCCCTTCCCCCGAGCATCACCGCAGGGTGGCTGGTGCTTTCCACGAGGAGCTCCCTCGGAAGCGAGCGCTGCCCAGGACAATCGGCCTTTTTTTTCTTTCATTTCCTTTTTTATTTATTTATTTATTTCCTTTTTTTTCCCCGAAGCGCCAGCCCTGCTGAGAAGTCACCTAACGCACGCCGACACGCGCTGGCTCTCGCTGCCCCAGCTGCCGAAAGCGCAGCAGGTAACCATCTTACGGGCAATTCCGCTGGAAATAAAAGCTTACGGAGCAGGCGGGGCGCGTTTCCAGCCAGATCTCCCACTCCTCGTCCTGTGGGACGGACGCCAGGCATGCAGCCCCACCTCAGAGCCCCATCGCCACGCAAATGCTCGCGGTCCCGGGGGCAGCAGGCGTCCCAGCGGCTCCCAGCCACCACCCCCAGCCCTCCCCAGGCTCCAGCACCGCTCCCACCTGCCCTTCTGGAGACCACAGCTGTCTCCACACAAATCCCACACGCAGCCCCCACACCTTCCCTGACCCCCCCCCTCGCTTTCCAGACCTACTACAACCCCGTTACTTCCCCCCCATGTGCTACCATCGCCCCATTTTCCCTCCTAACACGCTCAGCCCTACACCCAGATGCGCCCCTACCCACAGCCCTACACCCACAGCCCCCTGCCCCTACACAGCCCCAGCCCTTAAACCTCACCGCTGATGGTGGAGGTCCCCCTGGAGACCCCCGACACCCCAAATTCTTCACCCTTACTCCTGTCCCCCGCAGGAGCAGCACCCTGTGCTCACACCCCACTGCTCCCATCCCCTGCCACCTGCACCCCTACGGCCCCGCTAACCCAAAGCCCCTTTCCTGCCAAGCACCCCTGAATCCATCCCCACCCTCCTGAGACCCCAATGCCAGGCAGAGCCAGCGGGGGGGCACCCAACCACTGCTACCCCTCGCCTTACACCCAAACCCCATTAGCCCCTGGTCCTCCTCCTCCTCCCCCCAGCCCTTCCACCCACCTGGGGGCCGCCCCACAGTCCCCCACCAGGGGCTACCCCACAGGGAGCCACCCCACAGTCCACGACCAGGGGCTACCCCATAGGGGGCCACCCCATAAAGGATCTGCCCCACAGACCCCTCACCAGGGCCATCCCATAAAGGATCTGCCCAACAGACCCCCCACCAGGGCCTTCCCATAGAGGACCAACCCCACAGACGACCCCCCCCAGTGGGGACCACCCCATAGGGGGCCGCCCCACAGACCCCCATCGGGCTCATCCCACCGGGGGCCGCCCCACAGACCCCACCGGAGCCCAGCCCACAGGGGGCCGCCCCATAAGCCCCCCCGGGACCACCACACCCCCCCAACCCCATCCAGCCCCACAAAACCCCCAGAAACCACCACACAGCCCCCCTCCATCCCTTCAATCCCCCTCCCACCCTACCCAAGCCCCCAGCCCCGCTCCTCCCCTCCACCTCCCCCATCTCCCCCCGACCCCCCCAGCCCCCGGTACCCCCTCCCCCAGCCCCCGGTACCCCCCGGGTTCTGACCTGAAGCGCCCCCCGCAGTGCTGGCACTGGTCTCCGACCCAGCCGGGCTGACACTCGCACTGCCCGCTGGCCGGCTGGCAGCGCCCGCCGTTGGCGCACGGTTTGTCGCATTCCTTCCCCAACGCCGCCGCCAAAGCCGCCGCCGCCGCTTCCTCAGAAGCCCCGGCGGCACCGGCGGCACCGAAGCCGGGCCCCGCCGGTCCTAAAAGAACCAAAAGCAGCAGTAAAGGAGGCAACAACCTCCTCCCGGCCCGGCGACCCGGGTCCCGTAACGCCGAAAGCTCCCGCGCCATCTGCCGAGTGCCGGCCGGGACGACGCGGCCCATCCGCCGCGGGGCCTCCCGGGACGGTGGCCGGTGAGGGGGCTTCCGCCGCCGCCGCTACGGTGGCCGGGAAGGGGCGGGAGGAGGGAGGGGAACGGGGAGGGGGAGGGGGGGCGGTGCCGCCGCCGCCGCCCGGTCGCCGCCGGTGACGTCACCCGCTGGCGGGGCCCGGCTGCGGAGCGGGGAGCGTGGGGGGGGGGGCCCCCCCCCCCCCCCCATTTTGCGCCCCCCCCCCCCGCCATGTTGTTCCCCACCACCACCCCTGGTTGGGTGCCGCTGTTGGTTGTCTCGTGGAGTCGCAGGATGATTAGGGTCGGAGAAGCACTCTGAGGTCACGGCCCCTGCCGCCACTGTCACCCACTGAGCCGTGTCCCCAAGCACCACGTCCAGCCTTGCCTCGAACACCCCCCAGGAAGGTGACGCCACCACCTGCCTGTCACCCTGAGGGCTTGGGCACCCCCACCCCAAACGTGCCCCGTTTTGAGCTGTGGGGTCGCAGGATCATAAAAGAACCCCAGAATCATAGAATCACGGAATCATTAAGGTTGGAAAAGCCTCCAAGCTCATCTGCTCCAACCACCCCCCTACCACCACTGTCACCCACCGAACCATGTCCCCAAGCACCACGTCCAACCTTGCCTTGAACACCCCCAGGGACAGTGATGCCACCGCCTCCCTGTCACCCCATCCCAATGTCTGACCGCTCTTTCTGAGCAGAAATGTCTCCTCATTTCCCACCTGAACCTCCCCTGGCAAAACTTGAGCCCATTCCCTGTAGTCCTATCACTGGTTACCTGTGAGAAGAGGCCGACCCCCAGCTCCCCACATTTCCTTTCAGGCAGTTGCAGAGAGCAATGAGGTCTCCCCTGAGCCTCCTTCAGCCCAAACACCCCCGTTTCCCTCAGCCGCTCCTCACAGGACTTGTGTCCCAGGCCCTTCCCCAGCTTCGTAGCCCTTCTCTGGACATGTTCCACGGCCTCGATGTCCTTCTTGTACTGAGGGGCCCAAATCTGAACACAGCACTCGAGGTACGGCCTCACCGGAGCAGAACACAAGGAGACAGGGAGGCTTCCACTGTGGGGTGGGAGGCCTCGAGGTTGAAATCAGATCAAAAAACATAAATAAAAATAAACAGTTTTCATTTATTTTTGGTTGGTTGGTTGGCTTCTAAACAAGCTCTCGTGCTGCATGTGATACGGGGTATCCCGCCGGTGACCCCGTGGGCTGTGGTGAGGGGAGCAGGGTGGCACCAGCCAGGCTTTGGGATCCCCTCTTGGATGCGGGGCTGCGCGCAGGAGCACTCGAGGGAGCTGTGCCTTGTGCTCAGGTTGTGCCCTGGGCTCATGCAAGTTGCAGATCAGTTCATGCTGATGTCCACCATCACTGAGGCTGGCATGAGCAAAAGGAGCAGGCTGCTGTCCAAGGGTGCTAAACCGAGCTCGGAAGCTTGGGGAGTTTGTCATTGAATGGCAGTAAGGGCTTCATGTTTAAAATTTGGAATATTCATCCATCTTACTAATTGTATAGGCTAGAAAATGCAGTCTTCAGAAAGGGATACCTATGAAAAACAACCCAATGCTTTGCAAGGATTTCTAATCCTTAATTCCTCACAGTGAAGAGCAGAGGAAGAAGTAACGCAGTTATATCTCTCGCCTTCTCCTGAGCTCCTGGGCAAAGCAGCAGGATGTTTTCCAAACACACCGGCAAGGATGCCATTCGCAGCAGGAAGGGTGGAGCAGAAATGCAGGTGCTGTTTGAAATTATCGTACCTTTCATTTTCAGCTGGGTGAAGAAGGGGTGAGAAAGTTGAAGATGTTGGCGTTCTTGGGTAAACGTCGCCCTCTGTGTATCTCCGTTAATTTGTCTGTATTTGGAGTTACTTGGGTAGTTAATTTAATACCTTGTTTCAAATGTAGAAAAATGACAACAATTGAGGTGTATTTTTTGTTGTTGTTTAATGAAAGGCAAAAAATACATATTATTCACATTTTCCCTTGAAAGGGGGCAACCAGGATTTAGGTATACTAATGCGATGATAAACAATGACCAAGACAGAAATAGCCTGACTCACCGTATTTATCGGTTCATTTTTATTTATGAATAAAAACAGCAGTTACCTGAGCTGAAGGAGGTCTGGATAATACCTAAAAAATAGGTATTGAGTGTGTAGGAAAGAAAACAGTCTGAAGACCAGTATGTGTATGTCTGCTTTCAGTCACACATCTGTATTTTCACAACTCCTGCTTGCCTCTTTCTTGCCAAACACAGGTTTTTGTTGCACAAGAGAATGAAAGTAAAAAGATTGATTGACATGGTGAGAATAAACTTGGAGAAACTGCTCGCATCCTCTGGTTAAATCAAACTTGGAGAAGGGCTTGTGTGCTCACCAACTTTTTTTTTTCCACCTAAATTTGTTGGTCCAACACAAGATATCGTCTCTCCTTATACCTTGCCCTACCCTTTTCATATAGTAAGTAGTTCCTTAAAATTGGTGATCAAGAGAAAACCTTTCTACCAAATAACTGAAATAATCAGATCTGTGCAGGGGTGGGATAGTTTTTATCAAGCAAACTTCAGCTCTCTTAAAGGAAGGGTTAAGAAAGACCACCTCGGCTGCATAAGATCATCTGGCAAGAGCGGGGAGAGGATGCTATCACATTGTGACAAGGTGATAGTCCAGCTAATGCAGCATTCATCAGCTGCCCGTGGCCAATCTCAAATGCTTCAGAGAAGACTAACACCCGTGAATGTTGCACAATAGAAGAAATCCTTTCCTGACCTTGTGAGGGATCACACTGTGCCCTGTTGCTATCTGGAATAAAACATTAACCATGGGAGAACATTATTGTTAAATTAAGTTTAGTCTGACCAATTTTAACACGCAAAGAATGCTCGTAAATTCTTTCTTGTTTGTTTGTTTTTTTGTTTCTGTTATCAAGCAACTTCCCAACATGCGAATATGGTTTGGAAGGGGAGGAGTTAGGTTAGCTCAGAAGGCAGGCTAGGCTATTTTTGTTTTGGAAAGCTGAAATGCTTCATAATAGACATAGTAGGATGATAAAACGCCCTTTCCTGGCAACAGGCACAGCAGGACAATGGTGCTTTTGCAAACCACTTATAGTAAGAGTATTGCACTGAGGGATGAAGGAGTCCTGGGTATCCTGGAAAAAAAAAAAAAATCATTAGAACAGCACTTAGGTGACCATCACACAACTACATGCAGCACTTGAAAACAACAACTAATTAATAAGCGAGCGTTTCCTTGGACATGGATTCTAGACAAGCCTGCAGCGAGCAAGTATCACCAGCACTGACTTGTACTTGGAGCTGCCCTCGCCTCTTTTTCACTCTTGCTGCCAAAATTTTATGACCCTGTATGTTGTCGCTGTGCTTAAGTTAAACACATATTTACTCAGCGCATATTTGCTCAGTATATAAGTCACTACCCTGTTCGCATGCCCAATGACAGGATAGCCGGAGACGCTAATTAACGAATTGGCCTCCGAGGTGAAATTACGTCCTCGTTAAGAAGACTCCCGTAGATATTAATAAGGTCAGACCATCATTGCTGACGGCTGAGTCAGGGCTGAGCTGGGTATCACGGAAGTGTAAACAGCAGAGCTGCCCTGCGAGCCTGGTGGCTCGCTCTGGTTATCTCTGCCACTCAAATGGGCCGAGTCGCCATAATTCCCGGGGTCAAAAGCCACACGAAGCCTAACGCCGTGATATAAATGAGTTTTGCCTCCTGATGAGATGAGCTGTTGCACAGGAGCCCTCCTGAGAAGCTAACCTCCAGAAATAACTCCCTTCCCAAGGGTCTGGAACCTGCTATTTCCAATTAGCTCACAACCCAGCATCACCAGTTTTTCTGTTCCTCACCCAACCCGATGTTCCCACCCATTGCAACCTCTCCTACGTTCCTGAATCCTCTGCATCTTGCAGCCCATTCCCTGCTCTTGATGCCCTTCCAGCTGCCCTGCTGGGACCAAGAAGACACGGGGCTCCAGCAATGTGTCCTTGCTGCCCATACGAAACATCTTCCGTGGTCTGCAAAGAGCAGGAGGAAGGAAAAGGATTTCCTGCTGTCCATCACCGAGGCCATCCCATGCACCCCCCCAGAAATTCCTCACCCTCCCAAGCTGAAGAAAACGGCCAGAAAGAAATTCCTGCTGGGGCAAAAAGTGGCTCGTGCTTAGTGCTAAAGCCCTTCTCATTAAATGCAACTTCAGGCCGAATAGCAGAGACGACTCAAAACAAAAACCGATTTTCCCCAAGGCTTCTCCTCCCTTGGTACTTCATCTCTGCAGCTTGGGGAAAGTCAGAGCCCGAGCAGCATCAGGCCCAAAGCAAAATGTATTTATTCACGGGAAACACTCCGCTGCTGTCTGGGGAGGTGTGTGGGCCAGTCGTGCACTCAACAACTGCCACGTGATTTTCCTTCAAAACACTGTCTGGGTCATTTGAAGGGCTTGTTTGATCTTTTTTTTTCTTTCTCCTCTCCAGAATTCAGACTCCCGGCAAACAACTCACGCTTGTTTTCTTTTGGTTTCTCTGATAATGTCTCAGACCTCACGCTGGCACCGCTCCTCCTTCCCGCATGCAAATCAGGAGCTTTCCCACTGAAGCTCCCCAGCTGCTACAAGTGTACCCATGGTAGGAGTGAGCACATAAACCTGGGATTTTCTACCCACCCACCTGGAAGTCCTGCGGTGAGCATGTCTGACAGCACGCATCCACTGATTACAGCACAGGCAGGCACGCCAGAGATTGCTAGAGGTCCTTTTTCCTTCATTTAGATGTGAACATAATGACCAAAGGTCCTTAGACAATGTAATTAATAAGGAATTAAATACACTAAATAGAGCGCTGCAGGGGACAAAGGTCTGATAGGCACAGTGATGGTGAGCAGTTGAAAAATAGCTGCATGTGCACACTTGCTTCAGATCTTTCATTTTTTAGGGTAAGGGGAAACAGGTAATAAAACTTCATTGCAACTGCAGAAACTGGGACAGAAAATGAAAGACTATTACAAAGCTGACATGGGAATTGTGGCCAGGAAGGCCATAACTACCTCCCACGGACCTCGGTTCTGCTCACCTGCCTTTGTGCAGAGCCCTGTGAGAGCTTCAGTGATCACAAAAATTGAGGACCTCAGTTTTATATCTCGTTCAAAAGAACCGGTATTTCATACTGTACAATTCTGCGACACCACACGGCCGCTGGATCGATCCCTGGACAGCAGAAAGCACTGCGGTGGCCGAGTTGCTTACGGTATATCTGCCCTGCCTCTGTTTTTCATGTAGGTTTTCTATTTAAACACTAGTCAAGGCTGCTTTCTTTATGAGACCAAAGTTTAGAAAGCTTTACCAGGAGTGGCCCAGATGGCATTCAGCTGCCTTGAGCTGCCTCTCTGATCAAAAGTGCTCCAGTTTCCAAGTTGTGTCTTGAAAGAGCTTTATGGGAAGATTTGACCCATATATCTCCCCCCATGTTAGCTGGAAGGTGTGTAGGCTCTGAAGACTAGCATCCGATCACCTCAAATTGGGTGAAAACAGTGTGTGTTTGGGAAAACGTGGATGTGTACGGGCCTGGGACAGAGGGTGGGCCAGGCCTTGGAAACCGTGGATCCCAGCCCAGAACCATAACCGCGGTGAAGCCACTCCTCTGAAATCCTGGCATATTTGGAGATGACCTTGAATTTCAAGGTGAAAATTAGGGTATTGTGTGAAGAGTAAAGTTGGAAACAATTAAAACCAAATTAAATTCAAAAGAAAGTAACTTGCACTTCTTGGGAACAGAAGAATCACCTCGGGATGCCACCCCTGGCAGCTATATTTGGAAGAGTAACGCAGAAGGGTAGATTGACCAAGTGCACTTTCAAACTCTGCTGTGTAGAAAAAGAAAGGCTTTGTCTGCAGGCTGCCCTTCTGCCTGGCGTAGTCGTCCCATCCAGCCGGCTCTTTGCAAGGAGTGCGTTGAATACATCAGCCCTTTTTTTTTTTGCAAGAACAGCGCAAAATCCCGAGTGTGGTAAGTGACTGAAAGACCATTGACCAACAATAGCGAGTCACATGCAGTCTGGGGAAAGCCGAGATGCTATGAAAACAGCTCTGTCTGCCCTCCTCGCAAAAGGGAGCCCAGCGAGAGGATCGGGGCAGGCATTCAGAAGCCCGGGACAATGCCGCACGTTCAGCTGGAGGGAAGATGATGAAAAGAGAGGGGCTGTGGTGATTATGAGGGGCATTCCAGGCAGGAACAAAGGGAGGCGAGGCGGTTTTGTGCAAACGAAACAAACAAAACAAAACAAAACAAAAATAAATAAATAAATAAATAAATAAAATGGTGAAGATGTGATGCAGCATCTCGGAGTTACTCATGGGGAGGGGGCTCTGTGGGGCCTGAACTGGTGGCTCTGTCCTGTAGCACGGGGGTACGGAGCAGCTGGTGCTTGAGGTGTGTTTGAGGTATTTCTTCCCTCAGGGAGATGAGAATCCAAGAACATGGGGGCAGGCAGGGCCCCCCATGTCCTGCGGGACCCCCTGCCCCAGCAGGGCCTCCCCAGCAGAGTACCCAGCCCCACGTCCCGGCGGCTGCTGCAGCTCCCCAAGGAGGAGCCCCCCAAGCTCTGGGCAGCCTGTGCCAGGGCTCCGGCACCCGCCCGGCCCAGCAGTGCTGCCTGAGGGGCAGGGGGAGCCGCCAGGGCTCCGGGCTGGGCCCGCGGCCTCTGGGCCTGGCCCTGGGCACCGCTGAGCAAAGCCTGGCTCCGGCCTCTCTGCACCTCCCTGCGGGGCTTGGTGGGCACGGATGGGATCCCCCTGCCCTCCTCGTCCCCAGGCTGAGCAGCCCCGGCTTTCTCGGCCTCTCCTTGCAGCAGAGGTGCCCCAGGCCCTGCTCGGGGGCTCAATGTTGGGCTCTTTTCACTATGTCCAGGTGTCTCTGGCACTGAGGAGCCCAGAACTGGGCACAGGGCTCCAGGTGCGGCCTCTACAGTGCTGAGCAATAGGAGAAGCATCACATCCCTTGACCTGATGGCGATACTTTGCCTAATGCAGCCAAGAATACTCTTTGCCTTCTTGGCAGCAAAAGCTTGGCAAGGAAGAAGAGGAAGCAAGGGAGACGCTGTGCTGTTCCTGCTTCCCCATCCTCTCTTCTTCACCCGCAGAAGCTGATGGCCCCACCAGGCTCTTGCATTTCACCGCTGCCTTGCCTTTGCCCTTTCTGGACCAGCGTGGACCAGCACTGCCCAGCCCTCTACAAGGAAACACAGCTGCTGCCTGTGACATGCAGCCCGGCTGCCTCTGATTCATGCTCTTGCCATGGGAACACCTTCTTTCCCTAATCAGCCTCAGGCACCACCTGGGGACAAGGGTGTCCCCAACCTGCCAGCCCCCAGGGGACCGCAGGGAGGTTGGGCTCCAGCTCCTGATTCTCACCATGCTCACCATGGGGTTGACCCTGACTCTTGGGAAGGACACCTGGGTGTTCCTCACCCCTTGGGAGAAGGTGCTCATCTCATTTTCTCAGCTGCTTGAGGTCTTCTCCCCCTTCCCCCAGGGAGAAGCTGTGGAAGGAGGCACCAGCCTTCCACAACTTCCCCCTTAATGTGGCTCTGCAGGAAAACACCCTGCCGAAAGGGCAGCCGGTGCAAGTCCTCTCCCCAGCCAGCTCCTCGATCTTCCCAACAAAACCACCCCAAGCTCTTCTCCATCAGTGGCACACTTGTCTCAAAGCCTTCATATCTTCTTTTTTTTTTTAAAAAAATACCAGTGGCTTAGTGGTAATGCTTCTGAATTTCCTCTCTGCCATCCTGCAGCTTCTAGCTCCTGTCTTTGCCCAGGCGGCTGCCGAACAGCAGTGCAGTTTCACACCAGCCTGACCCCCAGCTCCGACTGAGCTGCTCCCTTCTCATTGTCCAAGCAAAAAGGAACGAGGCCTGACTGGGGCTAAGCTGCTGCTTTCCCTGGGTGAAATTATGCCGGTTTAAACCAACTTAATTATGGGCTGGGGGCAGTAAGGAATATAAGCCCTGTTGTTCAACCACCTTGGGCTCATTTGGATTCGTCAAAGGTCCTCTGGGATTTGGAGCCTAACATTTACACAAAGTTTATTGTAATGTAAATTTTACCCAAACTTTTACAGGCGTGATTAAGAGCGTAAATGATCCGTCTGACTTCCGTGGGAGTGCCTGGACGTGTGGTTGAACTTGTGCCCGCAGCTTGACAAGAGTGAAACTTCCACATGGGCTCGCCCGTGCCCTGATGAAACAGCACACAAGGAACTCGGTTCCAGATTGCATCAACTCCTTCTGCTTCCTCCTATCACAGCAGGCCAAACCAGTACGCAGCTACTGATTTTAAACCCAGGTTTGAAACCAGTTCTCCAAACGCCTCTCGCACACCCGGTGCAAAGATAGTTGTGCAAAGCATAATTGGTGTAATAAAGCCCGGGATAATAACAGCATGGGAGCAGGTGTTTCATTAGAAGCGGCATGAACATCACCGGAGAGTAGGAAATGACTAAAAGTTACAGGGGAGGAAGCACAATTATATGCAGAGCACACGGATGGTGTGGGGATGTGTTTTGTGTGATGCGTGGAGCCAACAGAAATGTGGAATCGCTGAAAAAGTGAGGTTGGAAGGCATCACCTGGTCCAACCCTGCCCCCTTCCTCCCAGCAGCTCACAGCACCTTGGAGCAACGTTCAGGGCTTGAAAATAAATGGCCAGTCAACACCTCTGACCACTAAACCAAGATTAATAGTTTCATACTACTTAACTCCCGCACAGCCGTGGATACCTAAATATTACAGGGCTTAACTAAGGATTAGACCAATTTTATGAGTGAAAGAAACTTGGAAGGAAGAACAGTCGCTCCTCACTTGTTTAAGGCAGCGTGACTCCCTCGTGGATCTGGGGAGACATGGGTAGGAGGAATGAATTGGGGACAGACCCACGACAGCCTTTGCTGAGGGAGGTGAGTCCTTGCAAAATGTGGGGTGGGAGGGTAGAGGAGTTGAGTGAGAAGAGAAAGGGAAAGTGAGAAGAACAGGGAATGGATGCGACCCCAGTGCTTTGTTCTGTGTGGGTTTTATGGGCTCCAGTTTCTGGGGTCAGAGGCAAGGAGGGACTGTGGGATCATCGAGGCTGGCCACGTGCCTCCATCCCGATGCCCCTTCCCCGTGCATGGTGCTCCCACCCCGCCTGCAGCCCCCGAGGGTCTCACATCCCTGTGCCCTGGGGCTGCTGGAAAAGCTCAGCGCCATGGCACAGTGCAGGGGGATTTCCCCTGCGACTGGAACCTTCTGCAGCTGTGCAAGGAAGCAGAACGTTTGGCTCAAGAATATTGCTCTGTAGTCCCTTGGGTTTCTTGGGAGGAAACAGTGCTTCATTATAATCCAAAAAGGTCAAGGGGGTGTTTTGTTTTTTTTTTTTCTTTCAGTTGAATGCTATTAAAATGTTTAATATTATTAAATCTGTTGTGATTTTTACAAGAAGTATAAAAAGGCTTTTCTGCTTTTCTTCTGCTCCTTTCAGCAGCCACTGCTGTAAGTGTCCAGTCTAAGCCAAAGCAAAAGAGGAGGAAGCGTGGAGGGGGCAGAGGAATGGGAAAATCCCAGCCCCGTTCAGCACATTGAAGAACCACCTTTCCCTGACATACATATGGGGGTCTGAGGCCTTTGGGAGGTGAAGAGACTCACAACGAAATATAAAAGGTAGCTTGGAAAGAGTGGAAGTGCCTCGTGCCACAGCTCTGGGCTGTTTGGTGAAAGCCTCTGCTCCGGGAGCACACACTGCTGCCGCCGCGGTGCTTGAAAATGCAGCTGGGAACAGCAACAAGATGCTCCCAAGAGGGGTCTTTAGAGCGGTGTTGTGTGTTTTAGAAACAACGTCGGATAGAAGCTTTATCTGGGGATCTGTGAGTCAGCTTATGCTTGGTGCTGGGAGATAAATACGCTATTTAGGTACGTACAATAACGCCCATCTCAAAGGAACGGCTCAGAGACTCAGACAATCGATACGACCAGCACGTTTGCTAACTGCATGCAGAGATCAGCGTTAAGAAGTTGTTGTGGTTAAGCCCTGAACAGGCAGGGAGAGCCAAGAAAATGCATTCCTTGGCTGAACCGTGTTCCAGCAATGAGTAGGCGGCGACGGCCTTTGCAAAGTCATGAACGCTGTCCTTGCTCCAGCCCAGAAGTGCTTGCTGCATCTCCTCCAGGTTATTTGATATTTTTTCAATACTGCTGCCTCTGTCTCAGAGGCTGGGACTCATCTCCGCTGGCGTGAGACACTGGCAGCGGAGATGTCTCCATCTGAGGCAGTCCCTGAGGTTTTCTCTGTGGTCAATAGAGAACCATGGACTTTCCAGCGTGGGATTTTCCCGAGCTGCTTTGCTTTGCTTTAATACGGGAACGCTCGTTCCTACATGAGGACAAGCTGGTACAGCTGCCCCGTGGCACAGCCCGAGCTCCAGAGCTCCTGATTCGGATACCTCAGGCTGCTCGTGATTATTCCTCTTCGGCCAGGGACTGTGCTCTTTGCAGTCCTCAAAGTTGTTCCTTCAAATTCCTTTTTGCCCAGGTTTTGGCTCAGAAGAAGTTCACCAGATGCTTTATCAGTGCCGTGTCTCACTCCTAAGTTTCCTCACTCCTAAGCAACTCCAAGTTGCAACTATAAAATTGTATGGGTGGAAGGGGCCTTGGGAGGTCTCTAGCCCATCCTCTGTCCCATGACAAGGCTGTTGCCATGTTACAGACCTGGGGCGCATCAGTCTGCTCAGTCAGTGGTCACTAAGAGCTGGCATCAGCCACACTTTGAGCTGGAGTCAACCTCAGCCAGTCTGGGATTCTGGGATTTTGTCCTACAGAAGCCAAAGGTGGCTCCTGGGAGCTTGTCCGTGCCTGCATGGGGCTGGGGAAGAGGGTTTGACTTCTGCTCCTGGGAAGAAGGTCGGGGAAAGCCCAGAGCTGCCCCACCAGCACGCAGTGGTGGTCTCCCAGGCCAGGAGAATTGACCCTCAGCATGCTCCAGACCCACAAACACACCCATTATAATCCACCACATGCCAATATGCTTGTGACTGGTCATTGAACCTGAAGCCCCCTCCAGAAGGGCTCCCTGCCAGAAGAAGCCAGCCTGACTTGGCTCAGATTGTCCCGTAGAACTGTCACTAACAGCCACGTTTCCTTTAAAATACTATCGAATCGCATCTTGTAATGAGAACGTGCACATTGCAGCCTCCCATTAGTCGTGCGAGGGATCGATGTGTTTCTAGTGGCAAAGTATTGGTAAACACAGCATTGAATTTTTCCGTTGTCAAGCGTAATACAGCTGGTGGCCAAAATGTTCCCGTGCTCCCTTCTGCAGGGACAAAATATGGGCAGAATTTCTAGTGGAATTTCTATTTCCAGCCATCTTTCCATACAGGTGTTTCTAAAGGTCTACACAGCTTCGTTTTCACTCCCTATCGGATCACTCGCTAAGCCCCAATTATTTTCCTGTGTCAATTAAATAATGCATGCGTCAGACGACGGGCGAGGACCAGAGGTTCGGTGCAGGAGGTGCTAAAGCAGCGCCAAGCAAAGCAAAGCATTTCTTCTGCAGCAAGCTGGTAACCACCCAGCAAAAGGAGGAGGTGAGCAGGAGGATGGGCATAAAACTCAAAATCTCCTATTTTCAGGCTGCGGTTTGCAATCTTCAGCAAGGGGTGGCCTTCCAGGCAATAGCGGGGAGTCAGTTAAGGAAAAAAAAAAAGAACACAAAGTGCCAAACTCTGCGGGTTGCAAGAGGATGCAGCTAAACGGGGAAAGGAATTAGAGCTGAAAAGAAGGCACATTGTTTGGTAGGGGCTCAGACGGCGAGGCAGGGGAAGGACGGAGTCACGAGGGCGATGTGTTTGGGGGATGAGCTGGAAGACGGCCCCAGAAGCGATGGTTCGCAGAGGAGTCCCCACATGCTGGAGGAATTGCACGGAAGCCCTTTGGCTTGCACGGAAATCTCGTGATCGTGTAAAGTGGCTCCTTCTCATAATTCTTTTTATTATCTTTTTCACCCTCTCTTTGCTCAGGGATGAAAGGTCTACCTCTGGGGCAAACGTAGCAAAAATAAAAATAAAAATAAAAGAAAGAAATGATTCACGTCTAGCTAAATCTCAAGGAACGAGGAACACGAGGGGAAAATAACCGAGCCGGTGACACTGGGAGCTGGGGGTGGGAGCAGGGGGTTAAGAGCAGGGATTATTACCCAGGAGTAATTTTAACGACACACAACGAGCACCCCGCTATAATTAAGTGCTGAAAACTAACAGCCTGCCACGAAGAGATGGCATTATGGGCTCCACAGTGCTCGTAGAGCAGCCTCACTAATGGTGTCAAACCAGGATATTCACTGGGGGATTAATGAGCAGTTAGAGCACGCAGGCTCCCCACCAGAAGGTAATCTCCAGGAAATGTCTGCGAGCTCGATTGTTATTACTTAAATAAACAGCGAATGGCATTGTTGAATATAAAAATGTTTACATTGTCTTATAAAAACGTCAGGAGAGAGGTGAAGGGGAAGTGTTTTACAGCACGTATCCAGATGCCAACCTTTTTCCCACATCCTTTGCCTCAGCTTTAGCACCCCAAACTCCTTAATTTGCACGCGATACCACGCCGTGATCGATGAGTGCCTGGCATCTGCCCGGGAGAGTGGATATTTCTGCAATTGCTGTTCCGTGACAGCCACTAATATATCATTCCCATTCCTATATGCTCTCTTTTCTGGTGTGAAAACACCTTCTTCTTCTGCTTGAGCCCACAGAGCGTGATGATCTCCTGGCCGATGGTTAGAGAAGTTTCAGGAGCTGCTGGAGGACAGAAGATGGAATTGCTGGTGTTGTTTGTCCCAGGCTGGTATCTCAAGGTGAAGGCATAAGGATTAAAAAGCCTTAGGGATGGGATCTCGTCTTGTGTTGGGGTGAGCGTCTCTGGTGATTAAATGCTCCTCTGTCTGTTTTTTTGAGGATTTGCCATGTGTGAGACGATGCTGTACAAGTCACCTGGCTGATGGCTGATAAAGGGGCAGTGACGCAGCAGGCCAAGTGCTCTCAGGGAAGTTAACTCTCTCCACAATCACGGAGATAATGAACTTGTTTTAACCTCTGCTCCCCAGGGTTTGGTACCGTTACGTGAGCCTGATATCCTCTGTGTTGATCCAGGCATCCTGATATGCCTGAAAAACCTCTCAGCAGTGCCTGGGGTCTTCTTCAGCAGGTCTGCAAGTCAGCGCTAGCGAACAGTGCTGGTTTCCGATAACTGACCCTTAAGATCCTCAGCCCAGGACTTGTGGCCTTGCCTCCTTATGCCGTTGTACACAGGTCACTGCAGGCAGACGTAGTTCAGGTCACAGTCGCCCACTACGGTGACAGAACAGGGACCGAGGACATGCAGATGGCCAGAAATGTACCTCTGCAGTTCTCTGTCTTCCAGCTCCTCACCACCACGTTAAGCCGAGCTGCGTGTGAGCAGAGAGGCAGAGAGCATCCCGGCGGCTCTGCCAGCACTGAGCACTCACAAGTGACAGCAGGATAAGGGCCTGTGCTTTGCCATCTCCTCTGCATCACCCTCGATGCAACCCAAATCACTGCTGCCCATGGGAGCATGGTGAAATCTGCTGAAGCACACACTGGCTGCCCCAGTGACCACCTCAGTTTCCAGCTTGCTAAAGCAAGAGCCCGACAGCTCAGATAGCCAAAAAGCCCCCATTTTGCACGCAGGAGACTCCGTCTCGCTGTGCCTTGCACGCAGCCTGCCCCAGCTGACCCCAGTTCAAGCCGTTTCTTCCTGTATCAGCTGCAGGAGGGGATTTCCATGCAGCACTCAAATCAAGTGCACAGTAGCATCACATTTTTGGGAACAAAGCCTTCTGTGGCAGGAGATGCCGTCAAGAAGACCTCAGCTCCCACCAGCTCCCACCAGTTCCCTCCAGCAGCCTCCTGGTGAAGCCGTTTTCTCCCCAAAAGCCACGCGCGAAGAGGAGGTGTTATGGGGAGGCCAGGTGGAAATTTGGTGTGCCGGATCTCTCATTCTGGCATAGCCAGAAGGAAAAAGAAGGGAGTGGGAAGGAAAAGCTTATTGAAATCACGCTCTTTGCTTTCCAGCGTGCAGCTGCTTAGCTCCTGACCTCTCTGCCCCTCTCATAGCATTCACCCCGTTCTGGTCTCAGCTGTACTCAGACATCGAATGTGCAGCCACAGCCAGGGCATCAGGCAAGGAACTTCGGGGCTTAAAGTCTGGTTTTGGAGCCCTGTTACTTTCTCCGACCCCCACCTGGATCTGTTTTTGGTGCTGTGGCTCCTGCACCTCTGAGCATTGCTGATTGCCTGTTGGGGCTGTCGGGAGGCAGAAGCACAATGTGTCTGCCTACAGCAGCTGAATTGGCCCGAGCTTTACAAAGCTAATCAGCCATGAAAATGCCCCTCCTTGCCATCCTGGAAGAATTGACTTTAATGACGAGAGACATTCTCTTTCCAGCCTGGTCAAAAGGGTAGGAGGCCTTCTGGGGAGATTTCAGCTGTCCCGAGCATCCCATAGCCAGAGAGCTCAGGCCTCAGAGCTTTCTTTAACTCTCTCCTACCCTGGAGTTGGGAATTGCCAGAGATTAACTGCTGGATTAATGCAAAACCTGTGCACTTGGGTTTTAATTCCTTGTCTCAGAGATCAGCTGCTCGGAGAGATGGGCACCCTTCCTGGCACCCGAGGACAAATATTGATAGATGTCTCTAATTACAGACAGCAGGGTTTGGGCTTGCTAGTGGTAGATGATAGCAGGGATTGTCCTGATGAGGCACCTCCTACGGCCTCTCCCTGGAAATATCCTTGCCCATTGGGGTAGCCCGATGTCCTGGCACGGCTAACGGGGCACAACTCCTGGCTCCTGCCCTTATGTCTGTGTCACACATCCAGCCTCACCTCCACACAACCCACGGATGTGGATTTATCTCCAGCATGCACTGTGCTGTTATCTGTGGCTACGTTTAGCCAACGATGCCAGAAAGAACAATGCAGGAGATGGGGGCTGAGGTTGTCCCATGTTATAAAGCCCCCTGGCAGCAAGGTGGCCAGAGGGGAGCCGTGGCATGAAGGCAAATGGCTGTGATTTACCCTGAAGAGGGATATTTCTTGCTCGAGGACAGCTTTATGTCATTAGTAACATTAATAATGATATTATCTGGCTTTGCAGCAGCATCCAAGGCTATGGCCATGGAGGCCAGGTGGGCCCAGGCTGGCTGTGCCCCTCTGAAGCAGGTAAGGGGCTGCCACCTGGGGTCGGTAAGGCAAGCTGAACTTTTGGGGGTTTTGGGGGGTTGCTGTTGTCAGCTGTGACCTCCCAGCGTGGGTTGGAGGTGGCTCAGAGTGTAGGACCAGCAACCACATCCTCCTGGTCTCTCCTGCTGGCTATCCATCATATGGGGATCAGGAACCCTGACCAAAGTACTCATATCTCAAGATAGCGGGGGGAAAGGACTGACATGTCTGCAAGCGGCGCTGGGGTATAAATCCTTGTGCTGCTCCTCCTTTTGCCTCTGCACTCCTCAGGTACAGCAATTAACACAGTGATGGGAGAAAAACGATGAATTCAGCACCATCTGAAGACAAATCTTTCCAATTCCTCTGCAAGTTCTGCCTGCCGGCCTGGCTCGAGGTAGCGGGGTCAGGAATTTATGGCACATCCGAGCTCGCAGGGATTGCACGGAGGCTGCTCTGCCTCGGCGCTCTTCTCCGTGCTGGAAATCAGTCACGCATCGCTGTGGGTCAGGAGGGAATATTCCCAATACAGATGAGTTTGCATTACATACTGATGAGTCCCTGAAGGACTCGGCAGCAGAACAAGGCTCTGTCCAAGCGGTTCACCCCACACCTAGCGTGGCATTTAACAGGAAGGGAAGGGTTCGGTCTCCACCACCAAATCCTTCCGATATTAGCTGGAAAGAGGACAATTACCCACGACGACAGCTTTGTAATCTAAGGAGGCCACTAAACTCATCACATAAAGCTAACGGTCACTGCATGGAAATGATGCTTGGCCGCTGCCCAGCCATCGCAGATTCGGGTCCAGCCCTGGCCCTGACAATTTCTTGCAGTGATTTATTCAAGCCCACGTCAGGTTGCTCAAGAGTTAGGTCTGTAAGCCAAGTCCATTGCTCCCGTGCCTCATTTTTTATCGTAGGGCTATCCATCCCGCAGTGACGGCGTCTCTTTATCATGGCACAATGTTGCCTGGAGCGTGTCGCCACTTGATTTTTCATTCGCGGGTCATCTGGTTTTGTTTATCGTTCGCTGGGAGGGAAGCATGTGTTCAGCCATTTAGGTTAATTAATAGATGATGTCGCTCTTCAGGGAGCGAGACGGGGGAAACGCACGTTGGGAGGAGATGCATCGGTCAGAGGAGTGCTCAGCAACATGTGCTCATAAATTTTGTATCCCTGGATCTCTCCGCCTGTAGCGTGGTGTTCTCGACTCTCCAGGGCTTTAAGCAGTTCAAGCAAGGAGACAAAAGCCTGCGTTTATCAGAAAGGCAGTGCTAGAGAGTAGGGGATAGCAGCACATCCTCCTGCTCTCATCAGCACCTTTTTCATGTCTGGGCACAGCATGTTTCATCTGCTGGTGTCGGGAGACTATCTGCAACCTCCACACTTTCCTTCACACCAGAGGTTTTGGTGCTTTCCCCTGAAATGCCAGTGATGAACCACAGGGCAATGGAAAACACCAAAGAGCCCCTCAAGGGAAAGCCCCGTGCCACCAGGCAGGAATTTGTAGCCTTTTCTAGAGAGCTTTTGGGGAACCGGTTAGCAAAACAAGTGCTGCACTAGCTGTAGGGAGCTGCAGAGAGACTGGCCAAGCTTTTATCTGCAGCTATGATGATCAGACAGGTTGCAGCGTGGTCAGATGAAAGCCCTTTTCCCTTGAAAGCCCTGACACCACTCACCCCATTCCACAGAAGGACAAAATAACTGGAGCTGAAAGTTACCTCTGGTCCTTGCTCAGAGCAGGGCTGACTTCCAGGTTAGATCAGGGTTAGGGTTTTGAGCATGAAGATGGTGACTGCACCTCTCTGGGCTCCCGTTCCTGTGTTTAATCACCCTCATGGTGCAATTTTTTTTTTCCCTTATAGCCAGTTGGGTTTCATTTTCCTGCACCTTGCAGTTTGTTCCTTTCCTGGAAACCTCTAGGAAGCCCTAAGGAATCTCTCTCAACCGTCGTCTTCCCCATCACCAAGACAGTGGAAGGCTTTCCTGGGGGTTTGGCCAGGTGACCTCCAGGGCACTGGACCAGAAGACCTCCAGAGGTCCTTTCCAACCACAGCAATTTCATGATCCCTCTAAAATTTACTTGTATATGGTCAGTTCTTTTAATTATCACTGTCATTGTGAGCCCATCTTCAATCTGGAGTGCTGAAAGTAAGGAATTGATGCACCGGCCACGTAGGAATGACAGGAGAACAAGTAAAGCTTAGCTGGCTCCTGGCAAGGAGCACAGAAGAGGGGCAAGTTTGTCCTGCCGAGCTGTCCAGCTGTATGGTTTTGATTGTTCCTTTCCACGGCCATTCCTGAGGTTGCAGGAAGTGGGTTAGGAGATGCCAAGCATCAGCATATCCCTGACACCGAGTCGGGGTGCACAAGCCATCCCCATGCCCTTCAGCTCCCCCATGGAGCCATCCATCCCTCATACTTCTGCCCCAAACAGCGTGGGCAGATCGCTCCTCCACCTTCCACCACTTTCTTGGTGGACATTTCACTATGAAAGGACACATCCCTCCATGCTTTGAGCTCTGGAAGCTGAGCCACTGCTCCAGCTACCCGCTTTTATAAAGACACTTAATAAATGTTAACAATCATCCTCAAAGCAGGGTAGTGACTACACACAGGAGTTCCCATCCCATGCAGGCTGTGGTTAGAGAGGAATTTGTATCTGTGCAGGCTTTGCCTCAGCTCTCCATGTTTTTAAGGTAGCCTGATTGGGAAATTGAGGGTTTTTAAGTCCAGTCCAAGACCGAGTATCATAGAATCACAGAATCACAGAATTGTAGAATGGTTTGGATTGGAAGGGACCTTAAAGATCGTGTAATTCTACCCCCCTGCCATGGGCAGGGACGCCTTGCATTAGATCAGGGTGGAAACAGGGCTCAAAGCCCCGTCCAGCCTGTCTTTGAACACTTCCAGGGATGGGGGCATCCACAGGTCTTCCGTGCAGCTGGTTCCAGGGCCTCACTGCCCTCATAGTAAAGAATTTCTTCCTTAAATCCAACCTAAATCTACCCTGTTTTAGTTTAAAACCATTTAAAACCATTACTCCTTGTCCTATCACTACATTACGTGACAGGGTCCCTCCCCAGGAGTATCCTCCTGCCCCAGAAGAATCTTTGGGCTTTTTAAGATTAAAAATAAAAAAGTTTTCAGAATTTGCCAGCAGGGCTCTGTCTGGCTCACTGAATCAGTTAGGAAGAGCATTTAGAGGTGAAACCAACTTCTCATGGAGGCTCGGGCTCTACAAGCAATAAAAAAGCTCACGAGGATTCAGCCAGCAAGGGCTTTAGTAAAGGGAGAGAGCTCGATTCCCCGAGGGGTATCACTGCTGGCAGGAAGGCCTGTGTGTGCCTCAGCAACCCAATGTGACTTGAAGACGCAGAAGAAGGAGATCTGCTGGGAAAGAAGAAGCTATTTTCGTTTGGAGGTCACAAAAACAGCATTTGTGACCACAGCCGCCTTGCAAACAGAGGCCCCTTATTGTTTGCAGAGACACCCTTGGCAACCTTTCTTAGCAGCCTGGATAGGAACCAAGAAGGGCTTTGTGAAGCCTTATAAAAGGGCATTATGAGCGGGGGGCCCCATGGGCGGCGGGATGTGCCGGGGCAGTTCTCCCTGAGGGACGCAGGATTCACCAGGAGATGTTTTATCCTGGAGCCAGCCTGGCCACTGGCTCCTACGTGCTGGGGATGGGACCATTGCTCCTACCTCTCTGCTCAGGACTTTCTCTTGGTCAGCAGAGATGCTGTTTGTGAAAGCTGAGCAATTCATGAGGTGATCTGACTTACATGGTTTGACTGAAAGCCACCACAGCACAACTGTGTAAGTGTGGAAATGGGGGCGAAGGCTCCTGGGCTGCTCCGCTGCAGAGGATCTGGTGGTTGGATGGCCCAGCCCAAGAAAATCCCAACTTTCCCGTGAAAATGATTAAACAAACGAACAAAAACACCCGGTTAAATCCAGTCTTTGTTTCTTATTTTTCACAGAATTGTAGGGGTTGGAAGGGACCTCAAGAGATCATTGGGTCCAACCCCCAAATGGCATATTAACACTTATACCCCAACCCCAGTTCAGGTCCATGGGCTCTAGAAAGGATTTTTGTTCCCTTTGGTCACTCAATACCAGGAGTAAGGACTAATAGCCAGGAATTGCTGCTCTCTGCGGGGAAGGAGGTCTCTAGGAGGGCATCCCAGGAGGGATGCTCTAAAGGTCAGGGCTGTTTTTCTGCCTGTATCTTGGGGTGTTTCACTGAGCCAGGATCATCAGCACGCAGGAAGTGATGTTGTGGCAGCTCCCAAATCCTGTTTACGTGCTTGTCCCAGCAGAAGGACACGTCTCGTTAGCAGTGGTGTGAGCAAACAAACCTTTCAGGAGAAAGGGGCTGGTTTAGGTGGCAGACGCAGCCAGGACTGCTGCTTCTGCTGGTGGACTCGGGGCAGAGGCAGAGATACTCCAGGTCAGCAACCAGGCAGAAAAATTTGGCTAAGATATTCTCTAATGGGTATTCTCAAGGGACAGAGCAACAGCAGGGAGCCTTCCAGCTGTGCTGGCCCACAGACCTTACAGAGTGAGGCCACAAACCCTGGTGCTCTTCCTCCTGCTCCCCTGGTTTTGTGACAGGGCCCACCCCGATGCCAGTCCTCCTGGCACATGACGAGAGGGCCATGACCATAGGGTAGACCCTCTTTTGTGGCACACAAGAGCTGTACGTCTGTCTCCTGGCTTAGACATGCAGGCTGAGGAATCCATGACCTGGCACATGCCAGCCACACCATGATGGGGCCTACATTTGTGTCACTCAATGCACGTGGTGGTCAGGAGTGTGAGGCCTTCGAGAAGAGGAGCACATCGGTGGCTCTCTGCTTGTATCTGGGGGCCCCTTGAGAAGGTGGGGAGGTGGCAGGAGCCCTTCTGCAAGCCCCCTCATGTAAGGATGGATGCCCAGGGCCTCTTCACCCCCAGATCCAGCTGCAGGTCCCTGCTCACTAGGGCCTCGCAGGGCTGGACTCAGTCCTTGATGCCCTGGATGTGGGCTCCATCTCCTGGCTGCTCTGCAAACCCCACTGCCCTCCTCCCCAGACCTGCTGCTCTTCAGGGACATCAACCAACAGGAACATCGCCATCTGAGCAACACTGTCTCTACTCAGACTATTTACAAATTCAAGGCAAATTATTGTTGGCAGGAGAAACCCCTTCAGAATCAGGATACTAACTGGTGAAAAGCTCATTTTCACTGGTTAAGTCCCCAGCCTGCCTCAGGGACTGACCCTGCTGCTCTGCAGGATCTTTTCAACCCCAACCTACAATCAAAGGGAGCAGTTTTAGGGTCCCCTAGAGTCCATGTAGAAGCCCTTGAATTTAAAATGCTTTTCCCTTGCCATAACAAGGCCATCTGGTATCTTGACGTGGACCTCTCATGGTCTGTCCTGGTGGAGCCATTTGGCTGAGTGTGAGGCACTGAAGCATTCACCAAGGCGATGCACGGAAACAGCTCGAGTTGATACTGCCAGATGTTCACCCAGAAACAAGAAAATCAGAGCATCAGAGCATTTCTCTCTCGCTACTCACACACACACACATACACACGCAAAAAGCCCAATGTCCGCAGAGAGGTGGAGCAGAGCATCCCTCAGCTCCTGGGAGGCCTGCGATGTCCCTGGGCAGGGCTCAGCAGCAGGACTTGGGGCTGTGTCTCTCACCTCGTGCCAGGGTGCTGAGAGTATGCAGGCAGGGAGAGCCTGCATAAAACAGGGGTGCCACGGTGAACCAGGCCCCCTGGGCGCTTTACAAGAGCATGCCAGGTTTTACTTCAAATGAAACATTCTTGTCCAGCCAAGACATAAATTAAGATTTTGATTTTGGGGAGTTATGATAAGACATTAAAAAAGAGCACGATTTTCTGTCTGGTGCTTGGGAAGTATGCAAGCGCTGCCAACAAGAAATAAGTGATGCAGGGGTCGCACAGATGAGAGAGCTGGGAGTAACGTGATTAATAGAAGGCTGGCAAAGAAGATGCCTTTTCTAACAGCCAGGAGCAACTCTCCAAGAAAAGGATGAGAGTCCCAGCATGGGAAAATTGCAGTTTTCGGTAGGCACAGCTCCAGAAAACCTCCTGCTGAGGACGGTCCCTGCAACCCACACTGGCAGGCAAAGCGGCCGCCGGAGCCCATCCGCCGCTTGCCGACTGCAATTTCTCCAATTTTCACACATTCTCCAGACTTGTAAGACTGGCTCTGAAAGTGATGTGAAGTTGCAAGATTAATTGCTTTGAAAGCACAAAAGGAACAGAAAATGCCTGAAGGCATTGGGACAGATAATATGTTGTATTCATAAAGGTTTAAATAATTTATTACCAGCAGCTGTATAAAGTTATTCTGTCCCCTTCCACTACTTCTCTTCAAGGACGACTGGAGGCAGCTCGATTCCTGCTCAAGGAGTGCAAATCAAAGGATTCCTTGATTCCTTCTAGGTGGAGTCATATTTTATTAACCAAAGAAACTTGTTTGCTGCTGAGAAATTAAAAGCGCTTCTACCAAGTTCAGGGCTCACGAGGAATTCCAGATTAATACCCCGGAAATTGAAGACTGCATTTGCCTTGACTCTTGCAGGGGAAAGCAAGCCTCCTCAGGGGAAAGAGTTAAGCACACCTTTAAAATTAAGCATGTGCCTAAGTGACCTCGTGAATCTGAGCCCAGTAGAGCAGGGATGCTGCAGGACTCACCTGTGCTACAGAGGCTCCCGTCTTTGGGAGCTGAGAAGGAGGGATGTCTGCCTATGGTTATCCCTTTGGACACTGGTGCCTTATAGGCAATTCCTGCAACAGGGTATCTGGTTTATTCCATGAATTCCTGTTCACATACAGCCCTAAACCTGGTGATCAGCCACAGAAGACAATATCAGCATTCCTTAAAGGATGGAGGCATGGAAGGGAAGGTTATTGGGTTGGAAAGGTGATGAGAAAAATAGAAGCATCCTACGAGTGAGCCTAGAGCAGCTTCTATTTGCATTTTGTGATTTATCATGTTTAGAGGCATTTCTTTCAGAAAAATCACCCTTGGTGTGAAGCAGAGAGCTGGATGTTGGTGTGGATGGTGTGAAGGAATGAAGTCAGCTGAAATGTGCCTGGGCCAAGGGCTTGTCCTTGCTTAATGGTTTTAATTTGAGCACCAGTGATTTGCTCCTGTTTGACATCCGTGACTGCACTAAGGAGCAATGAGCACAGAGCAGGGGTGGCCAGGGAAGTGGGACCTTTTGTCTTTCTCTTTTCAGGAGAAAATGAATGAAATTAAAACTGATGAGAAGCAGGAAGAAGGATGAAGGCCAAGGGCTCAGGCACAGATGATGAGTGCACTGGGAGAAGACCAAGCTGAGAGATGGGAGCCGTCTCTGCATTCACTCTCAGGTCCCACCACCAAATTTTGCCCAGGTTGATCAAAGTTGAGGGGTGGAAGGTCCCTTGACCTGGTGGGATGATGGATCAAGTGAGATTATAGGGGCCTGGCACAAAATCAGCACAAGGGAAGGTTCAACTGCACAACTCCTTGTAGGGTGATGTGAAGGCCAACACTTCACATTGGTTCAAAAAGTGGCTGGCCAGCTCCACCAAACCCTACTAAACTCCACTAAAACTTAAGGAGTTGGAGTCAATAAACCTTGTGGGTCCCTTCCAACTCCGGTTGGATGTTCATAGGATCATCCATTCTTAAACCTGCGCACTCAAAGTGCAGATCAGGTCAGCTAAATCCCATGGCCTGATTTTTTTTGGGGGGGTCCAGTTACACAAACACAATGATCCCTTTCAGCCTCAAAATCTGTGCATAAAACTAACAAGAACCATCCTTTTAACTGTCAAAGATCTGGCCCACGTAGAATAATAACTGCTTTAAATTGAGCCTGCTTCAGCTCAGAGAAGCCAGAAATTATATGAATAATTTATGAAACCAGACAGGACACAGAGGGGAAAAAAAATGATATATATTTTTTTCTGATCCTGCTTGACAGAGGAAAAAGCGAAGAACAAGGCTTCCCTTAATGAAGGGAGGCTAAAGTCTCTGAAGCTGGGCTTGGGTCAGCATGACTTACCATGACCGTGTTACAAGTGACTCAAGAGCTCAGCTGGCTGAGGGGAAATCCAGATGGATTAAACAGAAGAAAGGAAAAAAAAAATCAATAGCATGCCTTTAATGGGCAGAAAGCTACAAGAAAAAAACAATCCTTAGATATTGTACCTGCGTATCAACCTGTTTTTATGTAGACTTGTCCAAGCTGTCGAGGGACAGAGCAAGACTGAAAGGTCACCCCTTCCTTCGCCAGTCGACCTGCAGACCTGGGAGAAACTGCCTTTCTTAGTGCCACACAGTGAGATTTAGGGAAAAAAAAAAGAAAAAGGGAGAGGGAAATTACCATCAAGAATCAACTGGTGTAGCTGAGCTAACTGTGGAGGTGTCTCCATGGTGTCCCTCAGGGACGGATGGGCTTGCCTGTTAGGCTGAGCTATGAAACTGCTCACTGTGCCAGAGAGCCGCCTCATTTCCATGGAAATAACATATTCATCACATTTTTTTCTGGCTGTTGCTGCTCCTGGGCTCCTCGTGAGACGCTTCCCTGACCTCTCCAGGCCTCTTCTTTCTTCTGCTGCAATTACTATCCTCATTCATATCCTCGTGGTCTTGCAGGGCAGCATAAAGACCTCGGCTTTAAATATTTCATTACCAGGCAGTGCAAGATATTAACAGGGACAGCTAATAGTAAATGTTCTCTTTGTGATGGAAAATGAACTAATCTATGACACACTGTCTTGCTTGTTTCCACAAGGGAAGGGAAAAGTCAGGGCGATAGCCCTCCAGCCTGCATTCAAATGCCCGTTACAAATATAACTTAAATCCCGAAAGAAGGGCTTGCTCAAAGACTTTGTGTGTTATAGAAATGTCTGCATAAATAAGGATAGGCTGCTGTGTCTACGCAACAATGAGGATTTCTGATTACATCTTAACAAGTCGCATTTAAACCCAGGCTGGCTGAAAAAGCATGGGAAACTAAAGTCAGCATTGTCTAGGAAGAGGACACACAATTTCTAGTCTCTTCCCCTTTCTTTCACCAAGCCATGCTACTCGCCTGTCTTGCAGTCATTTTAATTAATTTGATTAATTAGTCCAATTCTGCACCATGTCTAAACCTTTCATTAAAGCAGAGGTGGCTCCTGCTTAGTCTTTCTCTAAGCCTCCCGTTTTCTTGTCGAGGTCTGAAAACTCTCTTAGCACTCACTGTGCTGGTGTAGGAAGGGTGAAAATATCACTGCTTGCTGGATGTCCTGGCTTTCCTCTCCTGGAAACCCCCAGCACAGGCTGCAAGCTGAATCACCCATCCTGTAAAGATGCAAGGAGGATGCTGGAGCACCTCAGGGCTACCACCCATGGTGGAAGCCCTCCTGGACCAAGGAGGAGAAGGGATGGAGTAGGGACAGGGGGGTGGAATGCGGTCCTGTGGCCTCCCTGCTGTTGTGGCCCTTACCCCAGCAGTGAGAATGCTCCACCAGTGGTGAGGATGCTCCATGAGCAGTGAGGATGCTCTACGAGCAGTGAGGATGTTCCACGGGCAAGGAGGATTGTCCAAGAGCATTGAGGATGCTCCACCAGCAGTGAGGATGCTCCACGGGCAACGATGATGCTCCACCAGCATCAGCTCCAGATGCAGCTGACGAGCCACGTGGTGCTGGCAGTATTTGGGATGGCTTTGCCTCCACATAAGAGCTTTATTGATTTAAAAGTAATATAGACGCTGAGTCACAGACAGATCCTACCGCTAGCATCCCACCCAGGCTGTCAAATTCCCCCAAAGAGGGGAAGGGAGGAAGCTTCCTCTTTGCTAGGGGTGAGCATCTCGGATGGACCAGAGCCCTGGGGTCAGCTGTGCCTCACCTCCCTCCATCCTAAAGCAACCGTGCAGCTTGCAGACGTGCTGGGCTTCTGCCCCCACGAGTGGGGTGACCTCGTCTCTCCACAAGTGGAGTTCCATTTGCCAGGGAGTGAGATGAGAAAGGGAACAGGGTGAAAAAGCCTCCAGCTCCCACCCAGTCCTCACCATGGCCGCTTCACTCCATCCGTCACAAAAACAGGCAGTTGTGGCACTAACCACAGCGGGAGGCTGGGCTGGGACGTCTCCGTTATCGGACTGAGCAGCCCTGCAGATTGGCAGAGGTGGAGAGGGAGGGAGGAGGCTCGCAGGGACATCTTTGTATAAAATGCAACCAGACCTGAGATGTTCCTGGCTAAACCTCTGGATAAAAACAATCCTCCGGTCCCAAGCACTGAAAGGGAGCGGAGAACAGCTGGGCAGAACATATGTGCCCTGAATTTCTCTCTTCTGATCTGCTCCCTCTCCGCACTGGAGACATGGAAAGGTCAAAGCTGCAATCGCAGGAAACCTTTATTCTGTGCTAATTGAGAGCCATCACCTCGTTAGATGGAAGACACAAGCTTCTTTCTTCCCTTCTCTTTTATGTCCCAGACCAGTTTGTTCTGTCTCCAGGACTGGTGAAGTGATAATTGCTCCAGTGGCACCATGCAGTCTGCTCCTGGGAAAGCTTCTGGGCTTCAGGTCCAGAGGGTTCAGGTGCATCTACATGTTAATGTATTCACAGCCCAGGAGACAAAACAGCTGGGAGGGGACTGAAGGCGAAAGAGGAATTTCATTTTCATTGATTTGGGAAGGCAAAACGTTTAGCACAGTAAGACAAAGGGGGTGTTTGTTGCTTTTTGGTGGGTTTTTTTGTTTGTTTGTTTCTGTTTTGTTTTTCTTCTTCTTGAGTTAACAACACTGAAAACCAGAGATAAAATATGCAATTACTGGGTTCAAATTCCATTTCAATCCCTTTTTTTTTTTCTCACCTAGAGAGTGTCTGATGGCTGACATGCAGATAGGGATGGTTGCTGTGGTTTTCACCCAAATATGTCACCCGCCTCTGCAGCTCTTTGCTTCTTTGTTTGTCACTTTCAATATTTCTTCCTTCTCTTTCAGGACCAAAGCTTTCAGGACTCCTTCTTTGCTGCCTGTCACTGCTCAGATCATCCCCTCCTCCCATCTGGGTTGGCGTGAACACAGTTGTGATGTCCAAGGGCTCTCCTCTGCGTTAAACCGAGTCCAGACAGGGTCCTGTCCGTGGCTGAAACCTCCTGGTTGCATCAGTGCAGAGGCAGTGAGGCTGGAAACGCTCGTGTCTGCTCACTGTCCTTGCTGCACAATGTGCCAGGCAGCCGATAAGCAGCACCGGTAATGGAAAGGAATTGAATTTTCACTCACATTGGCTGCAGTCGCCTCTGTAAGCAAATTCGACAAGCAGATTTCAACCCAGCCATCCTTCCTCGGGTGATCAAGAAGACGAGGCTGCAAAAATGCTCAATTGCCCTCCTTTAGCCTAGGAAACATACCTCTTGTGTTTTCCTTCCCTGCCCCCTTTGGAGTTCACAACCCCCTTGTTTTGGCCTCTTTGTGGAGCCCCATGTGTTAGAAAGGCCTTGTCCCCTTTGACCAGGGGACACAAAGCTGAAGCACAAGTGATAAAGGTGCCTGCTCGCATCTCTCCATATTTTCTTCTTGAGGAGCATCTCTGCAAGTATGGACTGTAATTCTTTGTATCAAGGATGCCACCAAGATTCTCTATCATCTGAAGGCCCTTTGCCATCAGTTTTCTTCCCCGCTGCTGCTTTCTCTGCTTCTTTCCCTTCCCGTTCACAACCACACGGATTGCCATCCACATTCCCATCTGCTTCTTTTCCCCACGAACTTCGTACACTTTTATATTCACTGATCAAATGTTTGGGGAGGGAGGGAAAGGAGTTTTGTGGGTTGATTTATTTCTTATTCATGGGGATTCTCTCCCATGCTTTTGGTACACTGACTCCAGCACGTTGGTCCCTGTTTCCCTCCCTTCCCACCGGCAGTGACTCAGGCCGTCTGCCTGGCGGGGTCCTGATGCTGCCTCTGTCTGTGTGTGAGCATCCACGAGATTAATTTGCAGAACTGCAATGCAGGTACGATTGAAATTGTTAAAAAAAAAAAAAAAAGTCAAGAGACTGTAGAATTGTTTTTTCTTTCCAGCTCTTTTTAATAGGAAAGAAACAAAGAGGGGCTGCTGCAACAACATCCCTAGGAGTATGCCCATGGGGAGAAGCCTTTCTGGTTGCTCATTCACCCATTTTGGGACACCAGATTTTTCTCACTGTCACAGATGTCTGCTGAGCCCATACAAGGCCATCATGTTAGGGACATGGTGGGATGCATCACTTCTGGATAAAGCTGAGGACTCCACAGCTTGACGGCACTGAGAGGTCTCTGCATTATTTCCAAAGGTTGGAGATAAGAAACCCAATTTTCCAGCCCCCTTCCCAGCCCATTGTTATGTCTCAATTAGACAAAATGCTCGGTAGTGTTCCTCCTCAGCAAAATGCCTGTGGTGTTTCGCTCCAGAGCAATGTGTAAATTGGCTGTAATCACCAGTGGGTTATGGGGGGGGCACAATTCCCACATGAAGAGATGCCACACTTCCAAATCAGGTTCTTCCTCTGAATCAGAGAAAACATTGCAACCTCTCCTGGAGAGCGTCACTGAAAATCCCCCGAACCTTCTGGTCAATCAAAATGTTCTTCTTCTATTTTGACTCTTTCTTCTTTTTTCAATCCATAAGACACCGAAATAAAAAGCCCTTCTCAAATGAAAAATGAAAAGGCTTCACACTTGAATGTTAAGACGTTCTGGTTTGATACCTTTAAAACAATTGTGTGGGTTTTTTATACTTTTTTTTTTTTTTTTTTTTTTTTTAAGCTGGGATTTAATTAAATATTCAGTCTCGGGAAGCTTACCTCTTTGATTTGCCTCTGCAAGTTTTTCAACCTGCTCTCTTAAGAACTACTAACTGCAGAAAACATGGATCTGAAGGATTTTCTTTGCACGTATATGCACGTATAGGCTGCATTTTTATTCCTCAAAATTGAGGGCAAATCCACCGCAGGCAGAGTGACCCTTGCACAGTCCCGTCCTTCTTCTAAAGCCAGCAGGACCACAGCAAGCTAGGGGAGGTTCAGGTTGGGAATGAGGAGACATTTCCTCTCAGAAAGAGCGTTCAGGTGAAGGGATGGGGTGACAGGGAGGTGGTGGAGTCACCATCCCTGGGGGTGTTCAAGGAAAGGTTGGATGTGGTGCTTGGGGTCATGGTTCAGTGGGCGACAGTGGTGGTAGGGTTGGACCAGATGATTTCGGAGGGTTTTTCCAACCCTAATGATTCTGTGATTCTGTGCTGTGAGGAGAGGCCAAGAAAGCTGGGGCTGCTCGGCCTGGGGACGAGGAGGGCAGGGGGATCCCGTCTGTGTCCGCCAAGCCCCGCAGGGAGGTGCGGAGAGGCCGGAGCCAGGCTCTGCTCAGCGGTGCCCAGGGCCAGGCCCAGAGGCCGCGGGCCCAGCCCGGAGCCCCGGCGGCTCCCCCTGCCCCTCAGGCAGCACTGCTGGGCCGGGCGGGTGCCGGAGCCCTGGCACAGGCTGCCCAGAGCTTGGGGGGCTCCTCCTTGGGGGGCTGCAGCAGCCACTGGGATGTGGGGCTGGGTACTCTGCTGGGGGGGCACATCCTGGGCTGTTTGGTGCTTGTAGGAGATGGAGGCGTCGTGAGATCTGGGCTGCAGCTGCTGCTCGGGCTGAGCATTTCTCTGTGCACACCCGGCAGGTGACTCATTTCAAATTGCCCAATTTGCCCTTTCAGAGTGAAACATCTCCTGGCTGATTTAAGTATGAGGTAAATGGTTCAGAGACTCAGAAACAGCCTTTGGGGGCAGGGGAGGATTTGGTACCATGATGACAGATGCTAAAGGTCACTATCTGGTAATATTTACAGAGAGGAAAAGAAGCAATTAAAATAACCAATCTGCAACCATTATCTGTCACCAGACACTGTCCCAGCAGCAAAAAACCACTTATTCTTCAGGAAAAGCCCCGTGGAAGAGGCTGTCTCCTTGGGCCTCTGAGGCACTGCCTAACTGGATCCTCTGTTTGCCCTCATGGTGCAGTGGGAACAAAATGCTCTTTTGAACCCTGGCTCTCTAGGATTGATCTGTTGCCCGTGCACTCTCAGAGGATGTGGGTGTCCACACGCAGTGCTAGAGGCAAGGAGCTGCCTGGAGCCTTCGCAGGATCACGGAAAAGCTGAGGTTGGAAGGGACCTCTGGAGGTCATCTGGCCTAAAACCACCGCGCAGGCAAGGCCACCTAGAGCAGGGTGCCCAGGACCATGTCCAGCCTTCATTTCTTGCCAGATGGGGAAGCGATGGAAAACCTCTCCCTGTCTTGAGCTGTTCCTAACCCTCATTCACATTACTGACATGAGGCAGGTAAATTACTGTCTATGAGGCAGGTAAATTGTGTGACCGTTGGCCTACACCACGACTGTAGGCCTCAGTACCCAGGTTGAAGTGTTGAAGGGGGGGAAATGAGATTGCAAAGGTGCTCCCAGCCTGCTCACATGGACAATGAGACACCAGGTGATGCTCAGATGGGTTGGAAGCCAAAGATGAGACCCCAGTGATGATGGGGGCTACATCCCACTTAATGGAGGAGCTGAGCACTAGCACAGAGAGAGCTCCGGTTAGCTGCATCAGAAATCTGCAGGAAGAAAACAGATTGGAAGTCGGCTGTCACAGTGAATTTGCCTTATGTTGCACTTATCACACTGTTGACACTATATAAATAATAACATTTTATGATTTATTTATGAACATGCCTGGAGGTGACCTCCAGCTGTAGACTTGCGAAGCCGTAATAATCAGACAGCCATTTAGATATTGATCTCTCAGAGAAAAAAGAAATCTGTGGAGCTGGCACCAGAGGAAATTAAAAAGACAGGCTGGTTTTCTTGGAGACATTACTGCATGGAGAAGAAGGCTGGGGATCTTCCATCATGACAGTCATGGGAAAATCAGTTTTGGGGAGGCATCTTGGAAATGGGGCTGGGGAGGCGGTCAGGGATCTCTGGGTGTTACAGATTAAAGGAAGGAATTGAAGATGTTGCTCTGCGTGGACAAAATACATGCAGTAAGTGATAAAATACTGTAGAGAAAATATCATAAAGACTGGAAATTTCCAGCCAAGTGGTGCTTCAGAACCGAGACCTACGGGCATGGGAGGAGTACTCACAAATGTGTGCACCTTTCTGCCTCCCTCCCATGGAGCAACGTGGAGGTCCCAGCTGAGGGCTCACCACCAAGCTCTGCTGGGACCAGTCCTCTCATCACTTTCTTCCAGTACCCTCGGAGAAGACAAATGCGGTAGGCCTCCACCATAAAAAATTAAAAAATGGAGATTCAGATTTGGGAACCTGAAGAAAAATCCACCTCGTTTTGCTTGGAATTATAAGAAGATCCCAAACACCTCCACGGAAGTCTAGAGGCTCCCGATTTCTTTCAGTTTCCCTGTGGCTCTCTGTCAACATGGTTGCAAATCACACTAATCTGGGAAGCTGCCAATGTTTGTTTTCCTGTAGAGTCACCAGACTGTCCTCGTGGGAAACCCTGGGACCTACTGGAGATAAGAGAGGAGCCGTGAGGGCTGTAGGCCTCACCCCTGCCCTTCCTGCCCGTGCCCTCCTCACCCAACTCCACCCTGAAAACCAATCTGCCCCTGGACAACGGCCAGGGATGGCATCTGCTGGGCCACCAGCCAGTGCCTCCAGCAGGCAGACCAGTCTCCCCAGTTCCTCGTGTTGATGAATGCTGACAGCGCAGATCTCTCTGCTGCTCCTGCGGAGGTGGGGAAGCAAGGCTTCCTGCAGATTATTTATAGGGCACGTCGTTATTTATGTGCCACTTATCTTGCTGCTGTCAGCGGCCGCACGGCATTTCGACATCACCAGTTAATGGCGGTGGCTCCGTGATGGATCTTCCCTTGCATGTTCCTAGCCAGACGGCAGCTTCGTTCAGCCCGTGTGAGCGTAAAACAGAATAAAATGAAAAAAAAAAATAGATTGAGTTTCATTTCAGAGTTTCTTCACTGGCTTCCTACATTGTTTTCTTTATATAATCACAACCAGTGTTTATTCCAGAGTGTGAAATTTCCAGCTCCCCTGATCTCAGTGAGTTATTCTCCATTAAACTGATCTGTCCACGAGAAAATCTCAGCATACATAAATCAAGCCAGATTTCACTCTGGCATCAGTCCCTCCATACCCAGCAGGTACCGCGGTTTTATTTTCCTTTATGTTTTATGCCCTGTTATTAATGGGAGAATTAAAAAAAAAAAAAATGCACTTTAGCTTTTGCAGATGCCAGCTAGCAAAGAGGCATAAAAATAGAAAATGAAAGATTAAGCATGCTTATTTATGTAACATTATTTTATGTAACATTATTTTCTGTCTGGGGGTTATTTACCAAAACAATAACTCTCTAAAACTATCACGCTAAAAGATACACGGAAGTTTATTTAATCACTGACTTAAACTTCCAGATGTTCTGCTGATGCATGCTTAAAATCTCCACGAGTAACCCATGTTTTATTTTACTCCTAACCAGAGAGGACAGGATTTCTAGTCCTTAGTGGTATCAGCAGGGCTATTATTTAGGACAATTTATTATTTAATGCTGCTTTAAAATTGCTCTTGTTCCTGCAAAATACACAGAATGACACGTTCCAAAATGCAACATAAAAGGCCACAAATTACCCTGACCGGAGGGTGGATTTGTCTGCGTTTTGTGAGGGCGAGGGGAATGACAAATAGCTGGTCCTCAGTAAATCTGCCCAGAACTGCGCTCACACTGCTTGGCCGCAGGGAACGAGAGGCCCCAAATCCAGCAAAGCTGCAGGGAGGGCTTCCAGGGTTGGGAAGAAAAGGTGCCAGAGGAAAAGTTTTCCCTTAAGTTGGTATGAAATAGGAGAGGAGGTGTTGTATGCAAGACCTTTGTGAGCACTTGTGAGCCTGAAAAAGCCATTTTTTCCTCTCCGGTTCTCTCCCTCATCCTCTGTTTGGGTTTATTTTTTGCACCAAAGTGCAAAAGGTCCTGGCTGTGCCGCTGCTGTCCCAGTTTACCAGGGCGTGTGGCTTCGTGGGAACTCCAAAACAGGTCTCGAAAGCCACTGGAGCACCTCACAGAGCCACAGGCGAGGTGTGTGGTTGGGGGATGTGGGCTCCATCCCCACAGGGTCCAGGGCTGAGTCCCACCAATCAATCCATCTTTTTCCCCCTCTCCAAGCAACACGCTCTAAAAACTTTTCCAGCCTTCTAGGGAAATTCGATTCATTTCCTTTCTTCTCTGGTCCTACAGGACATTCGGTAAAGAGGCAGCTCTTCCAAAAATCCCTCGCTGTCCATTCTCCATTCCCTCTTAGATCAGAGCGCTCAGAGCATCAGGGACTGCCCCTAGCAAGCACTGGAAGGGAAAAAACTCCATCTGGGGCCTCTGTGGATCTTCCTTCCTCCAAAATTATTAGCTCCTGTATAGCAAACGTAGAATACCCTGAATTTTTCACAGGTGACATTATGTAGCCCTTCCCAAAGAGGACTTGTGTGTATGGCTGTGTGTAAGTGCGCACGCTTTCAGGGCCTAGTTGATCTCATTATCTCTCTAGCTAATTAAGAGGCTGTTTGTGACAGTTTGCATCCAGCCGCTACATGTTCAGCACTACTTTTACGGATCGATTTTCTCCTCTTTGCTTATGGGGTTGGTGAGCACAGCACAGCTTCGAGCAGGTCAAACTCACGCTCCACATCCCCAGAGAGGCTAATGAAATTCGACTGCGGGATACAGGCTGCCCAACATTAAGTATGGGGAATTGCAGCTCCTCCTGGTACATTTGCTGACCAAACAAGGAGGGAAAGGGCTTAGAAAGAAAGACCCTCCCTGGGCAGAATGTTTCAGGTTGCTGTTGCACACAGCCTGTGAATTCAGCCTGGCCTACAGCTGGGTGTCACAGTGACCCAAAACTCTCTGTGTGAGGATAAGAATCAAGCACAGAGTTCTGCGAGTGAGGTGCATACACGGCACCAAAGAGCAGCCATGTGCTCAGTGCCGGTGTGCTTTGCGGTGGCATTTTAAGGCACTGAAGTGAGCCGGGTGCTTCCTGCTGACTCTGCTCACATCGGAGGAGGTCGGGAGCTTTGTTGTAAAGAAACCAAAGCACGTCGCCTCCTATCATCAATAATTTGGCACAAGACATTGACATAGATGCTGTTATCTTCATATTTCTAGACAAATGAGACACCAATGACAGCATTAGTTCTCTGAAGACAGAGTGACAGGGAGAGCTGCAGAGATGTGCCTGCGGTAGGAACTTCATCTCTTTGCAGCAGGGAGCAATGAAGTTGCTTTAACCTTACAACTCCCCTATTTCCTTCGATTCAAACGGACCAAGGAAAGCCCATCTGACAGAGGAGGGGGCCACGTGGCCGTGATTTGCTGCCTGTCAAGCATGCTGAGACTCCTGGATGGCTGATACTACTGTGGCAACTATTATAGTTGATGGCTCTGTGCGGTTATTGGACCTCAGAAATGTGGATAAACCACTTCTCATCCGCACGGCTGGCCCCCTTCACCTGCGCTCCCATCTCTCCCGGGATTGCTTCTCATATTGCAAAGCTCTCAGCAGCTTCCAAGTGAACCATTGTAAGGTATTAAATCTGGCAATAGAACTCTTTTTTCTTCCTCCTCTAGAGACAGGCATCTAGTTCAGGTGAGAGCAGAATCCCTAAAAGACCAGGATTTATTTTGTTCAGTGCCGGGCTCCTGGGAGCCAAGGACTTTGCAGTCATTTGCAATTAGCTGCGGAGAGAGGCGATGGCTTGTTTCCCGTGGGAGCACAGCAATCCTAACAGGACCGGGCATCACTTTGTGTAGCACGTGCAGCCTCTGACCCTATTTGGGATCGTGATTTATAGGATCGTGCACGTCTCCTGATTTATAGAGCAGCTGTCTGGGAGCTCCTGCAGTTCAGGCTGGCTTTTTCCTCCCCTTGCCTTTACACAGGATTTACTAGGCTGGTGGGAGCTGCCTCTAACAGACAGGGATACAGAGCCTTAAAAATCATATTCAGACATAAGTTGTACCAGGATGGATGGATGAATGGATGGATGGATGGTCGGTCAAGAGCATTAAACACATGCGTGTGAAATAAAGAAGTGTAATTATAACTTGCTGGAGTAAAGTGTACAATTCACTCACTGCCTCCCCTGGATTTTGTGGTTATTCCAAACTCCTGCCTTTAAGATAAACGCTCATAAAATGTCAAACGGTGTCTGCATGTGGATATAATTAAAATCCAAGCATGAAAACACAATTATTTGAAACTTGTTTCTTCTACCTTCCAAGCCTTCTGAGGCCAGGCTGCAGAGAGCCTAGTGAGATCTGATTTAAAATGCTTATTCACTGTATCATGAGCTCTTGGCAGGTTATTATTAATTTTAATGACTTTTGTTTTCCTAGAGGAAGCCTGCCTTGGTTTTGGCAGCTACGAGCTCTGCTTACAGCAGCCTGGGTGTAGTTGGGGTAGAGGTCCTGGCAGCAGAGGAAAAGGGAAATGCATGGACAAGTTACAAAGGCCAAGTAGAAAATCTGTCTGAGCCTGCAGGAGGAAAAGGTTATGGGGAATCTCTTTTCTGTCTGTCCAGCAGAGACCAGAACTTTCTTCAGGGTCCAGGTATCTCCAGCAGACAACACAAGACAAGGCCAAGGTTTCTGCGCAAGCCTCCTGCCAAATTTCAAAGGGTGCAAGGGGTTTGTCAGGCATAGAATCACAGAATTGTAGGGTTTGGAAGGGACCTCCAGAGATCATCGGGTCCAAGCCCCCTGCCAAAGCAGGTTCCCTAGAGCAGGTTGCCCAGGTAGGCATCCAGACAGGCCTTGAATATCTCCAGAGAAGGAGACCCTACAACCTCTCTGGGCAGCCTGTCCCAGTGCTCCGTCACCCTCACTGTGAAGTTCTTCCACATGTTGGTGCGGAACTTCCTGGGCTCCATTTTGTGGCCATTGCCCCTTGTCCTGTCCCCACAAACCACTGAAAAGAGGCTGGTCAAATCCCTCTGTCTCCCACACTTAAGATACTCGTAAACATCGATGAGATCCCCTCGCAGTCTTCTCCAGGCTGAACAGCCCCAGGCCTCTCAGCCTTTCCTCACAGGGGAGATGCCCTAAGCCCTGTATCATCTTTGTGGCCCTCCGCTGGACTCTTTCCAGGAGAAAAAGACAGGAATCAGAGGTGTCTGAGGATTATACAAGAGGCAAGGTAGCCCAGAAGGGTGCCTCCATTAGCCACCAGGACTAGGCCAGAAACACTCACAGGTCGGGGTGGGGATGTGGCTTGCGGCAGGGCGAGGTGGGATTGCCTGACCTTGTGTTGTGCTGAGGCCGGTTTAGGTTTCTACCTGCTCCCACATGGGATTCAGCTTTCAGATGGCAGCTGTGGGCTAGGATCTAACCCCAAATTCAAGCTGAGGACCTCAGCCAAGCTCTTTGCAGCTTCCTGACAGAGCTGCGGGTAGTGCAGTTAGCACAGATGGGAGGAGATGATTTAGGTGTTCCTGCTCCGGCAGGGGGATTGGACTGCATGATCTTTCAAGGTCCCTTCCAATCCTTAATATTCTGTGATTCTGTGAGATCTGAACCTCAGAAGATCAAGGCAGAGGGTTCCTCTTTCACCGCACTAACTCAGTGTAAGAGCAAAAATGGCCGACACTATTTAGTCGGGCAATGTGGACTTTGGTGGAAGTGGAGAACATGGTGTTTTTTTTCTTATATTTTCATTCCAAACCAGAAACTGCTTGTCCTCTCCTCCCCTTTGGAAATCCAGGAACCTGAAAGCTCAGCAGCTGCTCCTAGAGCTGAAAACCCATGCCTCAACAGTGAAACCCATATCTGCTCTTACAGCATGGGTTATCCTGGAGCAAAAGGCATCCCCGCCTCCTCCACATCCTGGAAGAGAGGTTGTGCCACAGCCTGCAACTCAAGGACAGGGAAAAGCTTCTTTAATCCCGAGGAAATTGCAGGGGATCTATGCCAAAAGCGAGTTTCTGAGTCTTTTTTTGGCATGCAGTGCTCCGTGGCCTGTCAGACACATACCTGATTACATTACCTTGTGGATTTATTTCTCCTGTCACGCCAATAGAGATGATGAAGGTGTGTTGTTCTTGTTTTTCACTTTTTTCTTCTCCCCCCCCCCCGGGGTTTTTTTTTTTTTTTTTTAAGCTTGAATTTTGCAAGCATTAAAGGCTTCACAGTGGTTGAATAACTCGAAATTGGATTTTCATCCCCGCAAAGCCCCTGCAGAGGTACAGCTCCAGCGCAGGTGATTTCAGCCTGGCAGTGAAAGCTCAGCTCCCACCCAGCCACAGCTGGTCACTTGGGGCTAACCCCTTAAAGCATCTGAGTACAAAATTTCCAAGGGAAGCTGTGCATTGACAATTAAATAAATCTGGTATTTATTTCTAACACCTCTGAGCCAGCTCGGTAAGGTGGGGATATGAGCATCTCTACCACAGCTGTGCTTCTGCCTCTTGCAGTGATTTATTCCAGCGGGGCATTGCACATTGGAAAAAGGGCTGAAATCCTTAAAAAAAAAATAATAAAAAAAAAGGTGATAGGTCTGGCAACTCAGGTGCATATTAACATTTTTCTCCTAGGTGCAATACCCAACATCAGTACCAGGGCAGCCCCCTCCAGGCAGCCAGTTGCTCTCCTCCAGCCCGGCTGCACCACAGCTGTCATCCAGCGTGCTGAAATGAGTGAGGTATAGGTGTCTTTATTCAGCACAGCATCCGTTTAGTCTGCAGATGATCTAAGACATTCATCAAGTTAGCGAAACTCGTGTTCTCCTGTGCTGACAGGGTGAATTACACAGCGGGAGAATTCGGGCAGAATCCTAAAGAGTTTGCATGTTTCGGTCCCAGTTCAGTCTGGCTGCGGATTCAGACACCCTGATGGGATCCCCAGAGCCCTGTCCAGCTCCTGGCTGGAGGATGATAATTTTCATGGGGAGGAGAGAGGATATATATTAGGAAGAAAAAAATAAATGGGATTGGGTCCTTGGGGTTTTTAAAGGGGAGCAAGTAAGTGTTATTCTGATCCTCCTGCTCACAGCTGGCATCGCTCAAGGGCCACAGTGAGACCCAACGCTAAGCAGAGGAATAACCAACATGTGGCACTGCTGTTCAGTTCATTTTGTGCTTTACCGAGCTGTTAGCTGTTACGGTTCCTCCCTGCACCTCACAATAAACATAGGATCCAAACTCGGCATAGTGAACTCCTTTTGTACATCCTTTAGGACTCGGTCTCTGTGCCATAGGAGCACATTTGAGAATCTGTCTCTACCTTTTCAGCCCCAAGGTCTGCAAAAGAGGGAACGCTACAACATGGGGTCACTGGGGAAGCAATAAAACCTTAGATGAGCACATGGGGAATATCCCCTCCTACCCCTCAGCAACATGTGCAGACAGTGAATCTCCTTCCCTGATGAAAAAATATATTAAAAGTCATATTTGTTTCCCATATAGATATCGCTTCATTAATTTCTTGCTACTAGGTGTCGGCTTTACCTTTCTTTGCTCTGTAAAACCAAAGATCTGCTGTGTAGGTAATTCCTACGTCCGACACACTGCAGCATTTCTGCAGGGGCTACGTTGGCTGTGTCAAAACTTTGGAAGTAAGGAATTTTTGAAACAAATTATCTGGTGGTGCAGGTGGGTTTGTGCTGCTGTCTGTGGGCATGCCCCATCCACGGCACTCTCTCTCGAGCCCCGTTGTGCCATTCTGGGGTAGATGAAATAAATAGCTGACCACAAATTAAATCAGATTACTGATTTTTAAGACACCAAATGACACAACAGCTGCTGTTGTAGGAAAGCCCCAGAAGTGAGCATCGTGTCCGTGCAGAAGCCGGGAGGGTGATTATTGCAGTTTCCAGCTCCTGCTTCATGCTCCCTTGGGGATCAAACGCACTGCTGCGAGCCAGCATAACTTCACAGGTCCAGAAGGAAGAAGCTGCTGCCGTCAAACACAGGACACATTTTGCTCCATCCCCAGCTCTGCAGTAGCCACAGGAGGCAAAGCACCAGGCTGTGTTTCACAAGTCAGCTTTGCACCTTTATTGTGCATATGCTGCCTCCTGGTGCCTGCGAAGCGAGGCGCTCAGCAGCTTTCCTCCAAGAGGCACGAAGCCACCGGAGAGCCAAAAATGCCAGCTCCTACCTGGCATGCATCCAGCCCCAGAGGCTTTGTGCTGTTTGGTAGCGAATTCGGGCCAGGCTTTGCTGTTGCTGCTTGCAGCGGGCAGGACCGAACCCACCGATGCACGAACAGGGAGGTTTTTTGCAAAGCCAGCTCCTGGGAGGCGAAACCTTCCCTGTTAAGTCTCATTTTCCTATACAAACAAAGTTTTCTCAGATGTGTGAACACTTTGGAGGTGTTATTTAAGCTAATAATAAGATAAATTTAAGTTAACCAAAACTTGATATATTTAAGTTAATAACCGTGAAGCCTTTCATAGCCCAAGCTCCCCCCAGCAGCATTTGGGGTGAAAACCCAGCACCAGGCAGGGTTTAGCACGGGCAGCTAGCACTCAGGGCTCTTCCTCATGATTCATTGTCTGCTCTTCCTCTTGCTTTGCCTAAATCTTCTTCAGCTCAAGAAACAACCGGTCACCCACGTCAAAACTCCTGATATTCACAAGCCACATCCTCCAGCTGTGTGATTTTGTGCCTGATGTCGGTGGCTGCGCGGCATCGGAGCGGCTCCTGGCTCTGTGGATGGGCACGGACTTGTCAGGTTGGGTTGCAGAGAAATTAATAGAGCCGAAAGGAAACTTCATGCAGAATGGGAAATGTAAATTCACAGAAAAAGAAATGCTGCCTCCTATTAAATGGAGAAACAGCCAGCCCAGGGCAACCTGTTCCTGCTAAGCATCTGTTGGGGCTGTCCCCACGTGCCCCGTCGTGCCACCGGGTTGTCCTCACCTCTAGGCAACCCCATGAGTTCATGGTACTTTGTCTTGGGACTTCCTGAAAAAAAGGTTTGTTTCTTCCTAAGAAAAAGCTGTTGGTGGCTGGCTGCAGGACGATTTAGAATCGCGATGCTAGCAACATGTCCTTGGATAGCTCTAAATCATCTGCGTCACGAGTTTTACAAAGGCTGCCATGCCATCCTTGCGCTGTACGAAGATAAGCGAGGGGTGGTGATTTCATGGTTTTGGCCTTGAAATAAAACGTTAGCAGTGAAATCCCAGCCCCTTGGCCTTGCTTTGCTGCCTGAGCTTGGACTTGCTGTGGTGAAAACAATGAGATACTCCAAGGTGAAACCATGTGTGTTATGGACCTGGCTCATCTCCTAAACCCATGACAACAAAGTTAACTTGACCACCGACTGCAAAGGCTGACAGAGCAAAGGCAGAGCTCAAGGCCTGAAAACTCAAAGGGTTTTAAAAGACACCGTGTGCTTTTACCCCAAACTCATTTGCTGTAGCCAGCTCATCCTAAAGCTCCCGTGGAGCCACAGACACCTGCTCCCTCGCGATGAAGGCCAGTTGCAATGAGATGGTGGGAGTAAATCCTGCTTGGCCCTGTTTGTCACGCTTGGGATGGCATTGGAGCCCGCGGAGGTGACACGGAGCTAAGTGTAAGGGATGTTTTAAAAATGAAATGAGTTTCAGAGTGGCTCTCCAATGAGCCGTCTGGTTGTAAAATCACACACACACAAAAAAAAACCACATGATTTTTGGCCTTTTGCAAGGTTTCTGTCGCTTGCCTTTCAGAGCAGCCCAGGGCCGTGCCTTGCAAGCACCTGTGCTGATGGAACTAGCGGCACGTTGTGGTTTAATGAGCTGCCCCGAAAGCACTTGGCTTGAAATTAATGTTGCCAGGAGGCCATCAGGCAAACCCTGAGCTCCTTTGTTTCAGGGGTAGGCGACAGCTATAAATTGCCATTTCACTCAACAGCTCGCTTCCCATTGTTCCTGGTTAAAGACCAAGCAAGGTGATGAGCCGGATGAAAAGCTCCGGGTGAAGGCAGACGAGGGGAATGTCAAGGTCAAAGACAGGCGATTCCTCACACCCTTCTTCTGCCAATGGAAGAAGACATCTCCCATTGGCAGGACATCGCTTTAACATCCACATTTCGGCTTCCTTTAGGCAGTAAATAGTGAGGAGCATCACTGTTGTCCCCAATCGCATTTTAAGCGTCCTGTTTTGGGCAGGAAGACATCGGGTTTCCTTATTTTTTTTTTTCTGTTTAGGAAAAAAAAGAAGCTCTTCCTTTGTCTCCCGGAGAACAAAGAAACGTGAACACGCCGTTTGAACAGGGAGGGCTGAGCCCATCCCTAGGGTAAAGGCGCTGCCTTAATAAGGTTACAGGCAGCAGAAATTTGGCTCCGAGCGTGCAATCACCGCCTGAATTAATGAAGAAAGGGTTGCTTTGGATCAGGCTGAATAGCGCAGCTGCGGCAATTATCTCGTCACTCATCAGACTGATGACAAAATTAGTTCCAGATATAAAACCGGACAATGGAGGCGAGACACCTATGGTTTATTTATTTTCCCAGCTAATGACACTGGAGGTTGCCTTTCTGTCCCCATATGGTTCTCGCAGCCCCCGCCGCATGCTTGCGGCTCGCAGCGAAGCTCTCGGGGTTCACGCCAGGCAAGGCAGGGACCTGGGCATTTTTTTTTGTGTGTCAATTTGCTGCTTTTTGGGAAATCTGCCGTGGTTCTGCTGTGCTCACCCTGACAGTCCTCCAGCTGGGGACACGGAGGGCTTCACTGTCACCCGGACTGTAGTGTGCACGGGTATTTATCCCTCCCTGAGGACCTGCAGCAATGTTGTGGCTTCTAGGGTAATTTCCAGCTTCGCAGCGCTGGTAATAACCAAGATGGGCAACTGTATTTTGGGGAGAAGCTAAACAAAAAGGGCTCTTGTGAGTGAAGAAGAATTAAAAAATTCACTGTGCAATATGACCAAGAAATTTTGTTGCCTGTTTCACAGGATTACAGACAACATCCCCCTCCTGCGCTGCCCGATGAGGGCTATTGGCGAGAAGCGTTATTTCCAGGCAAATTGGCAGCAAAACTGCCCCAGAAGGTGGGAAAAAAGCTGATTTTGGCTCAGGGAAGAGAACCATGGGGGACGAAGAGTGAAATGCAGCGCATCGGTTGCTCTTAGACCTCAAATCAGCCCCTTGGATCATCCGGAGCTTTTTGCACAAGAGCACCAAGACCCTCAGATCCCTGCTGGATTCTCATTGTACTGTGACCATGGGTTTTGCCTCCTGATGCACCCGATGGTGTATCCGTGATGCTGCAAGCTGGCATCCTCCTGCTTGCCGTCATCCCTTGATGTTCACACATCATCTTGGCCAGGTTCTGCCCCAGGCTCGGTGCAGGGTGACCCCGACGAGCTCTTTGACACCCCAAATGTCCCCTACGTGTTTCGCAGGGGCAGCCCCAAGCCTCAGACAGCTGCTTAAGGCTTTATTCTGGGTTTTGGGGGACTTCAGGTTGTGGCCACAAGCTGGCATGCTGCAGCTCGGATGCAGCTGCATCGTATGGTGGGGAAAAGTTGCTGGATGAATTTTGTGCTTTCATTTAAATTACCTGCAGGAATGGAAGCTTCGATAGGAGGAAAGATTGCAATAACCGCCGCTGGTTCACTGCACTCTCCCTTTGAAGAAGGCTTGTAAGAAGCTGCATGGAAAAATATGTGATTTTTCATAAGTTTATTATTATTATAATTTAGAGGGACGCAGAGACATTGCTTAAAGGAAATTTAAATCCCGGTTTTGCTTGTGTGCCCTGCTTCCTCGTGCGAGCAGCTCCATTTTGTGCATTGTATTGCCAGCTGACAAGCAGAGCCACATAAATAACCCAGCTGCTGCTAGCGGGTGTCACGCATGACTGCCAGGAAAGGGCTGACAATGCCCCTTTCCCCGAGGAAAGCTGGGCGAGGGTGAGCCGAAGCGGTGGGAAAACCCTCGGGAAGAGGCTGCCCGGCCGGCTGCGTTTCTTGGGGAACGGGCAAAGCAGCCGCCAGTCAAAGCCGGTGACCTTGGGTGACAGCAAAAAGCACATTCGTGGGATTTAACCGCCCCGCCTGCGTCGCTGCTGGGCGATGAGACGGCTGCTGTTTGGGGTGAAATAGGAGAAAACGTTGTCCTGCGTGTAAAGAACCAGCGGCACCACGGCCCGCTGGTGCTGTTGCTGTTGATGATGATAAAGAAATGAATGCCTATGGGATTCCCACCGGGGTATTGCGATGCTGCAGGCACCCGCTGAGAAATTCGGTTCCTGCTCCCACTGCTGTCACCCTGGCTGGGGCAGCCCTCGGGTGGATGGCAGGCAGTAAATCACGGTCCTTTAGAGGAGGCTGGTGATGCTTTAGGGCAATGCATTTGCACTCAGCAATCCTTTTGGTGGATGTGAGTGAAGCCTGAGACAAAGAGCCCACAAAGAAGAGCTGAAGCCCAGTCCTCCGGCCCTGCACGCTGCATCTCAGCGCTCCTCTCCAGCTCAGCAGTCTGCAAACCCTCATTTCTCACCCTTTTCTCCCCACAGCCTTCCTCCTGAACCCTTTCCGCAATGATGCTGGCTCTCCCCGAGCCCCAGCAGCTCTCAGAGCTACAAAAAACCCCGGGAGCAGCACGGAGCAGCTGCTCTCCCCGGGGTCATTTGGGAAGGAAACGGATGCGAGCTGCTGGAAGAGGCTGGGGGTGATGCAAGACCTGGAGCAGCTGGAGTCATGAAGTCAGCTCCAGCCCAACCCCTCCAACGCTCGGTGCTCGGCACACACGGCCCTGCAGCACAGAGCAGCCAAAAAGCAGATTTGGGGGTTAAAAAGCAAGATTTGGGGGCCAAAACCCAAGATTTACAGCTGGTTAAGCCCGTGTGCTGAGCATTTCACAATAACTGGGAACGGGGAAGCTTTCCTGCCCAAGGCTGGATTTTAGGCTCTGCTTGATGTTTCGCTAATGAGTGGTTTCATTCTTCTTGCTCCCAGACACAAAATCGCCCTATGCCGAAGCGCAAATTTCTCCCCGGGCATCCCCTTCCAAACCTCCGTAATCACATATTTGATTTGCAAAGCACCCTTTTCCTGGCGGTTTCACAGCCGAGCCGGTTACAGCGAGCCGTAAAACCAGCCGTGTTCCCCCGATTTGTCTTGGTGGCAGCGGGACGCGGCGGCTCGCGAGCCCTGAATGCCGACACGCAGGGGAGCTCGCCCCGTCGATCACCGGGATCCGTGGGGGGCATCAAACCGATGAATACGAGGTGAGGAGGGGACAAGGAGCTCGGCCCCATACATCACGGAACAAAACCCAGGCGCTGAGCCCGGCGCGGGGCCTCGGCTGCTGGTTTTGTCCCACCCATGGGACCCCCATGGCCCCACCACGAAGGGGGGCCAGGGCAGGATGGAAGAGGAAGACAGAGTGCCTCGGCAGCACGAATACGTCACTTAGATGAAATGTTGGCAAAAGGGGATGAAAAGCTTAGGTGGATTTTCCCTTCCTGACATCGCCGGCCCTGTCAGCTCGCAGCCTCTCCGAGCCAGCAACCGTTACAAGAAACAGAGCCCAAGAGGGGGAAATTCCAGATAAAGAGATCTGGGGAACTTCTGGGGAACGTGCAGGGCAAGGGAGGGAGGGAGATGGACCCAGGGAGAGGGAAACAGCTCCGGGAGTGTGTTTAGCAGAGCACCAACGCAGCACAGCTCTCTCAGATCTTTGCAGAGCCCCAAGCAAATTTCCAGTGCGATGCAATGGGGTTTGAGGGAATATAAGCACGCTGGCACATTGGCTTTTTTTAGGCACCTTTTGTGGGCTCTGCAGGAGCCCAGAGCCATCCAGGACCACCGGCTGAGGAGCTCTGCCGTGCACGGGGAGGCTCAGAGATGCTCCTCGCCTACGCATCCAGCCTTTGAAGACGTTGCGTTGCCCGAAGTCGCGGCCCTGATGGTTTGAGGCCGACAGGTAGAGACTTGAGAGCAAGCTGGAGAGCTGCGTAACCCGGTGCTGCCGCCTTAAGCCGTGTTTTGAGAAGCGTTTCTCCAGGCAGCGTCGAGAGGAGACTCTTGGAAGGGTGAAGCAGAGGCAGGGGAGGGATTTGAGGCCCGGAGGGAGCGGGGTGGGAGAGGTGGGAGGCTGGTCCTGGAGGTAACGAGGTGCAGGGGAGGCCACGCAGAGGGAGCAGTGGTTCCTGGCTTCCTCGGTGCATCTCAGGCTGAAATGAGGACGTCAAAGGGTGGGGAAAGAGATGGATGTAGGGTCGGTTGCCTCCAGGAGCTGGCGGCCACCCAGCAGGAGGATGCTGTAGCGCTGAGGGTGGGTAAGTGGAGGTCAAGCACTTGGAAAAGAGCAGGTCCAGGAAAGCATTTGAGGTTTTCCTTACGTTGGAGAATTTCCTTACAATCTTATGATCCTAAGACATACCCCAACTCTTCTACACTTGCAGAGCCTTTCCAGAGCATCTAAGGGTGAGAGAGGAGAAGCCGGCACATCATTCCAGACAATCATCTCCTGGTTTTTATCAGACAAATCCCACACTGGCAAATCTGACATTCCCAAGCAGCTTTAGAAAATGCTACCTTCAACCTCCAGGGTCAGGCTGTGAGCGAGCGGGTGAGGACTGCATTTTATTTCATGGAGCCAGACAGAATAACGCCAGGGAACAGAAGCTGGGCGGATTTAAAAAAATCACATTTCTTTTTCATCAAGAAGTGTCGCACCCAGAGATGTCCCAGATCGTGCTGGGATTAAGAAACCGTGACACTGAACGATTCTCAGGGACTGTTCTCAGGGGCCGTGGTTCCCCCATCAGGCAGCAAACGCCTCCCTGCTCCTACCACCGTTGAAGAAGACAACGACAATCAGCAGTTACCACCGACAGCCCCAAATTCAGATTTCCATACCCCCACGGGGTTAGCCACAGCAAACAGAGCATCTCATAAATCTCTCCATCGCCACCCTCACACCTCTCTTAGCCGGACTCTTTGCTTACAAAGAGCAGGGCTGTAAGAAGAAACATCTGGTGGCAATGCTGGTGTTGTGATACATTTCCTGTGCTCGCAGGATCTCGGTGTGTCAGGTCTCCATCATCTCCTGTGCTCGGCTTGCTGAGAATGAACTTGCCTTTTTATTTTCCTTGACTCGGGGGTTGCCTTTTGCAACGAGAATAAAACAATAACTTAAGGGTAGAGGAAATCTAAGTATCTGCCTCCCCCAAATAACACCTGAGAAGAACTAAGATCTTTTAGCCTGGAGAACTTGGATAAAAGGAGTAGGAAGTATTTATCGCCATCATCGGTTATTATTCAATTTTCCCTCCCTAGGTAAAAAGTAGGAAACTTCTGTTACTGTCTTGTTTTATCCTCAGCTGGTGCTACCCATAAATGTTTCATCAGGAGCTCTGTAGGCAGCATGCCTGTTCTTGGTACGAACACATCCGCTGCTCTGAGGACACTGCCTGGAGGGTGGGCTCTGCTGAAACATTTATGGGATCCCATAAACTCTACAGGATCCCATAAATCTGAACGGAAGGGAGGAAAAACAATTCTTACAAACACAGCGGGTGACTACCTTGTTTGTTTACCACAGGAGTACGGCACGCTTCTTTTTTTTCTCTCTAAGAAGTCTGAAATATTTCCTTCAAAATGCTGTCGCGGTGGGAAAGCGGCTCATTGTATTCCTGATGCTACACGGGGATAAAACAACAAAATAAAATTGAAAGCAATGAGAGATGGACCCTTGGCTCATAGGAAGCTGGAAGCTGACTGTGAGATCTGTGTAAGCCACAAAGCTTTTCTGTTTGCTATTTGTAACAGTTGTGCTGCTCGTGCCACCGTGACCAGCAGCATCTCAGCTGTGCCTGGCACCACAGCAAGAACCAGAGCCAGAGCTGCGACCTCCAGTTTTATTTCTGTAGCTCTGCCTGGTCAAACACAAGGGGTGGAGAGACAGCTCCTATCCAATAAACTGGGCATCCACCATCCTAGGAAGTCCTCCAGGATGGTTTGTGGCTGGCACGGACCAGGACATCAAAGCCTTCCCACATCCACCAGCCTCCAAGCCAACCAAACGAGCAGCCAACGCTTTTTGGTGGGAATATTCTGGCACGGGACACCCCAGTAGCATGGGAGGTATGCGTTTGTTTTTGAATCAGAGGCAGCCACCAGCCTGGGGGTGAAAAGTTTTGGTGTTCCCTAAACAGAGGTTCTCCAGGTGCACGTCTCGGGGCAAACAACGGTTATTTTCAGCCTCTGTGTTTCCAGCATTGTTTTCCCCATCGGTGCAGCAGGGATCTACTAAAAATAAAAAGGTATTCGTGGGAGAGGGTGCGAAGGCAGCTGTTTCCATAGGCAGGTGCCAATGTTGAACTAGCCAAGCTGAAAGCACAGTGAGAGAGAGCACTATCAGGTCAAGCAGACTTTATCCAGGTTTTGTTGTTTAATATCGGACAAGATTTAGGCCATGAGGACCCACCAAGGAACACCGCCAGCAGGTTCCCCCCTTTCCATAGCACTCTGCTTTCCTCTTCCTTTCTTTGGCAATTGTGATGGATTTCATTCAGCGTTTGCAGCCTTCAAAACGTGCAACAATAGTGGGACAGTGAGGCTCAGGAAGCGGGGGAGCAGGAGCAGCTGACGTAGTGTCCGCTCCAGCCATGCTGCCAGGCACCCCTTCCCCTTCCACTTCACTCCTCCAGGAAGCCTGACCTCTTTTGGGTGTTTTCCAGGCTGTTAATCTGCTTTAGCATGACAGGGAAAGGCAAGGCTGTGGATAGCAACCCAGGGCAATGCACCGGTGGTTTAAAATGCCTTCCCTTGTTGGCTTGAAGAAGGGATTTCAAGGGAAAACTGCAGCAAGCCCTGTCCCAGGAGGTCATCCTTTACCTCTCCCCTCCTCTCTCTCCATAGCCTTGTGGTGTGTTTGGGGCTGAGGAGCTCCTGAAGGCCCTGGGCAAGCAGGTGAACACCCCCATGAGGCAGGACTGTGGCCACTGGGGTCTTGCTTACGTGGCAAGAAGATGGAGCCAACACAACACCCATGTGCTGGATGAGGATGGGGCTCGCTGCAAGGAAAGGACGTCAGGGGCATGCTGCTAGGACTCGTTCCCTTCCCTGCGTGAGCACTGTATGAGGAGGGAGCCTGGCTCTGGGTTTAATGCTAGTGCTTGTAACCTTGGAACAGAAACACAGAATCATAGAATAATTAAGGTTGGAAAAGATCTTCAAGATCTGGTCCAACCATCCCCTTACCACCACTATCACTCACTGAACCATGTCCCCAAGCACCATGTCCAACCTTTCCTTCAATACCCCCAAGGATGGTGATGCCACCACCTTCCTGGGCAACCCGTCCCTACACCTCACTGCTCTTTCTGAGCAGAAATGTCTCCTCATTTCCAACCTGAACCTCCCCTGGTGCAGCTTGAGCCCATTCCCTGTAGTCCTATCGCTAGTTACCTGTGAGAAGAGGCCGACCCCCAGCTCCCCACATTTCCTTTCAGGCAGTTGCAGAGAGCAATGAGGTCTCCCCTGAGCCTCCTTCAGCCCAAACACCCCCATTTCCCTCAGCCGCTCCTCACAGGACTTGTGTCCCAGGCCCTTCCCCAGCTTCGTAGCCCTTCTCTGGACATGTTCCAGGGCCTCGATGTCCTTCTTGTACTGAGGGGCCCAAATCTGAACACAGCACTCGAGGTACGGCCTCACCAGAGCTGAGAACAGAGCCTGGGAGAGCTGTTCAGAGCTGTAGGAACCTGTGTCCCACAGCTGCCGGTAGCACACCAGCAAGCTCATCTTGAAGCACATCCAGGGGCTCAACAATCAGTAAGAGCTCAGGATAGAGATGGGATGCATGTCGTCAGCATCCGAGATGGGGCAGGGTGGCATGACACCTGGCTGCAGGACATTTGTATGTGGTGATACCGGGTCACGTCCCGGTGTATTTATCTGATCTCTGCCCTGTGGCAGAGGGCAAAGTCTCATTTTGGTTTCAAGGGCAGCACGGGTCTGGAACAAGCTTTAACCTGAAGAGAGGGGACAGTGAAGTCCACAACCCCGGCAAAATAAATAGCGGAATTGAAATACAGCTTAGAGAGGGGGTGTGGGATGAAGGGATGGGAGGTGGGGGAAGAGGAGGATGCGTTCTCTGTGCTCCTTTTCTATTTTTTTTATTTTTTAACAAAAAAAAAGTGGTCAGGTGTATGGATAGGGGGACAAGGAGGTGATGGCGTCACCGTCCCCGGGGGTGTTCAAGGAAAGGTTGGACGTGATGCTTGGGGACGTGGTTCAGTGGGTGACAGTGGTGGTGGGGGGTGGTTGGACCAGATGAGCTTGGAGGCTTTTCCAACCTTAATAATTACGTGATTCTGTGATTCTGGGGTTCTTTTATTTTACGATCCTGCGACCCCACAGCTCAACATGGGGCACGTTTGGGGTGGGGAGGTCCAAGCCCTCAGGGGGTTCGGGCGAGCCCATACCACGGCGGGCTGGGGGGGGCGAGCGGGGCTGTGCCGGGGGCTGGACGCGCCCATGACAGGAGGCGGGGGGTGGGCTGGGCGCTGCGCCGGGGGCAGGCGTTGGACGAGCCCATTCTCTCTATGCGGGGGGAGACAAAAAAACATCCTTCAATCTCTTTATACCTACCTATTATCAGCGGGAAAAAAACCTTTTGATCATAGTCTAAAATATTTAAAATAAATGTCTGGCTGCGTTCTGTCCGCCGCCGAGGCGAGGAGCGCGGGCGGCGTTGCGGCCCGTCCTCCCCTCTCCCCCTTCTCTTCAGAGGTGGCGCGGGCGGGGCGGGGCGGGGCGGGGCTGCGGGCCGCGGTTGCTGCGGGCGCCGCGGAGCCGCGGCTCCCCCCCCCTCCTCCCGGTTCACCCCCAGCCGTCGCCATGGCGCTGTGCGGCCGCTCCGCGCTGCTCCGGCCGGGCCCGGCCCCGCGCCCCTCGTCCCGCCGAGCCCCCGCCGCCGCCGAAGCTTTCGTCAGGTAACGGGAGGGAGGTTGGAAGGGTGTTGGGGGGCTGAGGTGGGCTGTGAGGGGGCGTTGGGGGGGGGGATATAGGAGCTGTGAGGGGGCTTGGGGCTGTGAGGGGGCGATATGGAGGCGATGTAGGGGCTCTGAGGGGGCTTGGGGTTCTGAGGGGGTGATATGGGGACGATATAGGGGCTCTGAGGGGGCTTGGGGTTCTGAGGGGGTGATATGGGTACGATATGGGGGCTGTGAGGGGGCTTGGGGCTCTGAGGGGGTGATATGGGGGTTGTGAGGGGACGATATGGGGACGATATAGGGGCTCTGAGGGGGCTTGGGGCTCTGAGGGGACGCTGTGGGGTCGATATAGCGGCTCAAAGGGGTCTGGGGGGTCTGTGGGTGCTCTTACGGGATGATATAGAGGCGATATGGGGGCTGTGAGGGGGCTTGGGGCTCTGAGGGGGTGATATGGGGGTTCTAGGGCATCTGGGGGGACCTATGGGGGCTCATAGGGGAATCTACGGAGGTGATATAGGGGCTGTGAGGGGGCTTGGGGCTCTGAGGGGACGATATGGGGGTTCTAAGGGGTCAGGGGGGCTCTTGGGGGACGCTGTGGAGGCGATATGGGGGCTCTGAGGGGTGAGGGGGCTCCATTGGGGTGCTCTGGGGACGCTATGGTGGCCCTGAGGGGGCTGGGGATGATATAGGGGCGCTCTGAGGGGGAGTTATGGGGTCTCTGATATGGCTGGGGGCTCCAAGGGAGTGGTGAGGGGGGCGGAGGCATTGTAGGAGTGCTGAGGGGGCCACTGGGGAGGGTTTTGTGGGGTGAGGATGTGGGGGCATTTAGGGCTTCCTTTGGGGAGCAGATGGGGTGTTTGGGGAGTTGCAGGTACTGAAGGTGGTGGTTCAGGAAAAAAAGGGGGTGTAAGGAGGTTCGGGGGGTCTTGGGGGGCCTTGGGGCAGGATGTGGGGCTCAGGGGGTTTGGAGGTGCTGAGGGAGGCTGCAGGAGGGGTGGCAGAGGTGTCCAGGAGGGGTTTAGGAAAGGCAGGGAGGCCAAATTAGGGTAGGGGTAGCAGGGGCAGAGATGAGGGAGAGGCAATCCTGGTATTGTTGAGGTTGGAAAAGCTCTCTGAGGTCATCAGGTCCTACCACCACTGTCACCCGCTGAACCACGTCCCCAGGCACCACGTCCAACCTTGCCTTGAACACCCCCAGGGACGGTGACTCCACCACCTCCCTGGGCACCCCGTCCCAACGCCTGCCCGCTTTCTGAGAAGAAACATCTCCTCATTTCCAACCTGCAATTAGGTTATATTTATGGAAAGAAAGGAAATCAGCGCGGTGTGTTTGTGTGGGAGCTGCTGGGGGGCTCGTGCAGAGCTGCTCGGGGGCACAAAGGCGCTGAGCTTCAGGAACAGGGAGGGCAGGGCTGGAAGGAGATGGGCTGTGGGGCCGTGTTAGGGGATAGCGGTGGCTCCCTGGGAGCTCAGGTGTCAGCTCAGGTATCTTTAGGTTGCTCTGTTCCCCTTTTCAAGGCTTAAGGTGTGTGCATTGGGCTACGGTCCATTATCTGAAGTGTTTTGAGTATCCCAGAGAGCAACCCATGGAAATAACGACTGCAAGCAGCAAGCATTTTGTAGTACAATACGTGGAAGTACTCGCCAGTGTAAAATCAGATAATAGAATAACCGGGATGTTGCATATGAATTGCAAAATTGCTGCAAACAACCAGTTGGCCGAGCTATTTGCTATTAAAATGGCCGTACGTTTGCCACAAGCTTGCTTTTGTTGGAGAAGGGAATCAGAGCGTTTTTGCTTGTCAGACAACGTGCCTGTGAAATGAGAAATTCTGCACTGAGAGAGGGAAATGGAGGTCGTTGTGTTTGCCTGGAATACACGAACATGGCTGTTCACGATGGTTGTGATAGGAAGTGAAGTGATCACGAGAGGGAAGGCAAAAAGAAGGGATCTCTTCCAAAGATTTTATATCTCACGGAATAAATCAACTGTATGTTTGCTTATAAGGAGCTCGCGGTTTCTTTATGGCTGGAGACTATCTCGCAGTAAGAAAACACCAAGAAGGTAAAACAAAACAAAACAAAAAGCTGAAAGAGAAAATGGTTTCCACTCGAGCCCCCTTTCTGAGTGATTTCTGTAATCTGAGAGCCTGGTTCAGAGTTGTCATGAGAACGTTCAGGCTGCGAACATCTGCAAGCTTTCGAGCTCCGCTGGGAGATCCAGACAGCATCTGTAATCTGGCGTGTTTGTAGGAGGCATGTCATCCCTTCGTTTCTTTTTTCCTCTCCAACGTTCGTTCTTGTGCAGTTTTTTTTTTCAGCCCAGATGGAGGCGGGAGGCCGGCGTTTGCAATAAATTTCCCAAGCAGTCAGCAGATACAAGGCAGTTAATAAAAATAACTTAAAACAAAACAATCCGTTGCCCTTCCCTCCCCCTCCACGTCCCAAACAGGAATGGAAAAATTCTTAAGACTATATAAAGAATAGAGAAACGGCCAGAGATAATTCTTGGAGTTCTTCCACGTGCTTCAGAGATTTGGTCTTGCTGTGTGTGGTGCGCTGGGAGCCGGCGTTTGCCACGGGGACCCGAAGCGTTGTAACGACAAAAGGAAGAAAGTTCTGGAAATAAAGAGGAAAAATCCCTCGAGTAAGAGATGAGCATTGCCCAAATAAAGGCTGCTCCTTTTTAGAAGGTGATGCCATGCTTCACGCGTGTTTTTCTTGGGTATATGTGCTATTTTGATCAAAATTCCTGTTAAGCATCAGCATCTGAAACCAAAGGGGAGCTCGTTCCGTTCGGTGCGGGTTTGGACCCACCCAATTCCCCGTTACCCTTATGTAAAACAGCGCAGGCAAATCCTCCTTAGTGCTTACCCACGTTCCTGACAGGCACACAGCAAGACCTCATCTGCATTTCATGTGGGGAAATGCAAAGCGAGTGCTCGGGTTTGTTTGGCGTTGTCTCAACGCCTGACATTATTACCCTCCGCACCGTTCTGTTTCTAATCACCCCGTGGTTAAACATGTGGCTTCTTTTTTTTTTCCCTACAGCTTCACAGATCCGTCGCTGGGGTGTTCGGGAGCGTGGTGCTGCAGGGACAAAAGAGCTGTTGTGGTTTCCCAACCCGTTGTAGCTGGGGACGTACATATCCGTGTGGCAGGATTAACAGTTTGTATCCATGTGTTCCTCGGGTAATTGTGCCGAGGGTCAGGGTTGTGTAATGGTAGCTTCACCTAATTTTTTTGAAGGAATGCTCTGTATTTTAGCTATGCAAAGAGGGAACTCGTTTAGCTTGCTGAAAGGGGGTAAAGGGAGAGAAACAAACCCTGTTTTCTGCATTTAGATAGCTTTCTACCATGGTAGAGAAGTGAGAAGCGTGAGGGTCTGTCATCTTCCAGTTTGGGGCCAAAGTTCAGAGGGAAGTGGAAGTAGAAAGGCAGGGTGGCGCTTTGTTAGGCGATAGGTGTTCAGAGGGGTCCTCACTGACACTGACATTGATGTGTAGCCTTAATAAATAGTGCTGCTGTTCAGGTGGGATGGGGTTTCCAAGGTCCCAAACAAGCCTGGAGTTTGGAAACAGCACCAGGTAGTCCCAGAATCCAGTAAGAGTCTCTTCTGGTGTGCTCTGAGGTTCTCTGAGTTGCAGAATTGAACGTTACTCTCCAGTTAAACTGAAGAAGCAAGGAATTTGGTCCTGCAAAATGCACGCCAAGTTGAAGATTTTTCCTCTGCATCCAATCTTCATGTTAATTACCAAACGTTGCTAACACGGAGTGCTTCTAAAGACACCAGGTCTCCTGTTCGTAGACAAGTTGCCTATGTTCTTTGTTGAGAAATTGGGAAAATGGCTGGAAAACTGTGTGTAAGGTAGGTGCACGCCGTTGTATGAGTGCCGTGCAGTAAAACAGAATTATTTTGGTGAATTAACGAAGGGAGAAAAAAAAAAAGGCAAAAACCCCCCCACCAACCAACCAAGAGCAAGCATTTTCAGGCTCGATATTGAATTTCAAATAAACTGCTTTTGAAATTCATGAATTTGAGAGCCTTGAAGTCAGTCTGGCTTCTGGTTTCTGTTCTCCTAAAAACCTGAAGATGCTGATCGTGTCGGCGTGTGGGAAATGCAGGGAGATCCAGCGCTCTGCTGGACGCAGACAATAACCAGGGTTCTGCTGGAAATCGTGAGGTCAAAAGCCTGCGAAGAACAAACCTCTTTCTTTTTTTTTTGAGGGGTAGAGTGGAAACAGATGGTGGTAGCAGCCAGTTAACGAGGAGTGGGATCTGCAGAGAAAAAAAAAAAGCGTGAGCTGTTCTTTATCTTTCCAATTTCTTATTTTAAAATCAAATACTTAAGGCAGACGCCGCCTTTAACGTTAGGTAGACGGCACGAATCCCTCCAAGTCATTCCCCTTGGACGAGCCTTGATAATGCCAAGATTTGCACGATCTTGCCAGGGGTGTCTCCGACGTTGCTTCCCCTCGTGGGCTGCTATCTGGTAAAGCTTTACCACGGGCGGGTTTTTAAGGCTGCCGAGCCTTTGTGGGGGAGGAGTGTAACATCTGCCAATATGGAGCAAAACACGCTCAGCTCAGCGCTCGCTACGGTGGGGGAATTGCATCCATCATCCGAGCTGCGCCAGCCTGGGGCAGTCGGGGTAGGAATCAACGGGGGGATCCGTGCTGGTCCTGATCCTGCGGGAAGCTCGATTGCGACTAGGAAACGAACGAATTCAGCTGGTAACGAGGGGTGCAGAAAAAGAAATACGTTGTGGAAGCATAAATTGAAGTTAAAATAGCAAGTGGTGGTATTTTAAAAATACATAGATGTATTTTTTTTCTGACTGAAAGGCACAGTTGCCAATTCTCCGTTTGCTGCCTGTTCCCGAGCTGTGACAGGCTGGGCTGTTACAAAGCAAGGTACTTTGCATAATTAGTAGGAGACGTGTGAACAGATGAGCGCTAATTCTTAGAAGTTAATGACTGTTAATTGTCTTCCTTTTTTTTTTTTTCCCCATCTACTCCAAGACTAGCGGAAGATCAAGAATTGAATCGAGAAACTCAGCAGAGCGTTTCTTAATTGGCCTAAATGCGCTTTATTACCAGGTGCTACCCCAAAAGGTGGCTTTGCTTTCTGACCCTCCTTCCTTGGCCATCAGATAGCTTGTGATGGCTGAAAGGATTGTATGTATGTGTTTTTTTTATCCGTGGTGTGGAGATTGTGACTTGACACATGGCTTCAAGATAGTTGGTGAGATACAAAGGTAATGAGAAGGGCGAGACGGTTCCTTGGAACAGGGGGGTGCTTATACTGGTGTAAACCCTTGTAGAAACTGGAGAGATTCTCACTTCACCTGCTTTGACTCCATAAAGCAGCCTGGGTGCCTGTGCTCGTCTCACCGGGCTGTTTGCAGACCTGGTTCAAGTAGCTCACAGCTCAGGTCTTGTCCGAGGCTCCCAGAAGCCCAGGACTTTGGGGTTTCCTTACAAAGGCTTCACGTAGCTGTGGTTTTGAACCCACGTAACGCTTGTTTTCAGCATCGAGCTCCTTCAGAATGAAGCTGTGGTTATGTACGTGCAGGGATCCACAGCCCAGTCTTCCAGGAGAGCGTCCTGAAGCCCGGAGGGTTGTGCCGTGCTGCGGGGATCCGTCTTCCTTGCGTGTTTGAAACTGTGGGCAAGGTGGAAAGGAGTAAAATTCAGTAGCCTTGCCGCTTTGGAGGTGGGAAAAGTCAGGGATTTTTGTTCCCAGGGCTGTTTCTTTGTTTTTGTCAGATGACTGCTTAATGTGCAACGCAAGAAAATGCCATTTTTTCCTCTGACTTGATACGCAGTCTAGCCTGCATTGTTTAAAAGCTTGTAGTAAGAGTTCTAATTATTCTCCTCAGTATTTCTGAATAACGTCTTTATTCAGAGACAGAGCTCTTTGGTTTTTAATGTCAGCCTCTGAATGTAATGATTTATATACACATGAAATGACGTTGAAAATATCTCTGAGGGAGCTTTTTCAAAGAATTCTTTCACAGAAACCACCTCTTTAACTGAGGCAAGGACAAATACTCTGCTGAAGGCTGTCCGGTATTAGAGATTGAAATAAACATGTTTACGGTCCTACCTTTCATTATGAAATAACATAATTTGACCTGGGCTTTTTGCTTTCATGTCAGGACTATCTCCTGAATGAATCGGAGACCTGATAAGCTTAGCTCGGCAGGAATTAGCAGTTTAATCTGAGGGTTTGATGTATTTTAAGGGGTGCACTGAAATTAATCTCTGTGGAAGATGCTGAATGTAACTGTAAGAGTAAAATTTTTAATCTTAAATCAGACCATAAGTAGGAAAAATACCTAAGGTAGGAAAAAAGACCCAGAGCAACATAGAAGCGCATTTTACTCCCCCCTCCATCCTTCCCCTTTTTTTTTTTAACCCCTGACATTTCCTTGAACGGATAAGAAAATGCTTTTACCAAGCTCAAAAAGACAAAAACTCCGTGTTTTGCTCTTCTCTGCTCATTACGCAGGGCCATTTTGCTGCTTTGTCTTCACACACGATAAACGCATTTGATCAGGTCTCCCTTTCATCAGGGTGTTAGTGTGAAATTAAGGTTTGAACATCTCGGAGAGGAGTAACTTGTGTCTTATAATAACGCTTTGGAACGAATGAATCTTCCCCGAGGAGTCTCCACGCTCTCTCTTTGTCCAAATTTAGCTCTAACCACTCCTTCGGAAGTGATCCAGGGCGGGGGGAGATGGCAGAATCAAGGTGTGTGCTCGTGCCGTGTTTGTAACGTATGAGAGCTTTAAACGATATTTTTCAATCAAGACAAATCTGCCTTTGGAGAATTGGTTAAATTTGCCTTCAGAGCAGATTTGAACGCTGGTAGTGGAGATGTTCTCGAGTCTTTTCTCTGCGAGCGGTCAATAGAAAACCAGCCTCTTGTGCCTTTGGTTTGGAAGCGTTCCGATTTTTTCCGATGACAGTTTCTTTCCCTACTCTGAGCAAGAGCAGGAAGATGCATCCTTTGATATGGTAAGCTGTTTAATAAAAGGCAGTCTGCAAGCTGCTGATTGTGTAACTGCAGATGTCCTTGGGCATGCTTTTTTCAGTCCTTCCAATCTGTCCTTCAAACAGTCTCGGGAAGCGTGGGCTTCTCAGCAGCCCTTCGCAGATACGTCGAGCAGCAGTTTTGTTTTCCCGTGTGCTTTGCACATGAAGCTGCTTCCACCTTGCAACGTTTGAGGGCTGCTCTTGCAGCTTTACTTGGCCTGCAGCTGGTCCTTAAATATCAGCAGGCTTGGCAGCATGCTGACAAATGAAGGAAGTTCAATTTGTTTGCAGAGTCCAGGGGATTTTTCTACTTCTGCTCTCGTGACATGGGAAGCACAGAGATGAGCGCTGTATGGCTTCCCATGGGGATCGTGTCACCCCTAGCTAGTCTGGGCTCTTGTTTAACAGTGGAATGAAACCTTCCCAAATAAGATATGAAACTTTTAAGTTAATTGTGACATGAAGTTTTAGGTTAGATTTCAATGAATAATTAGGAGCTGCTAATCTGTGCAGCTTGAAGTTCAGTGTTGGGTTCCCAGCACTCATAACATCACCTACGTGGGCAACAACATCTGATGTCAGCGGCCGACTGGATGTCATTTTGCTGTCATCAGTGCCTGATTTCTTTCTTTATCTCAGACTGAATCAAAAAGCCAGTTCATACATACGCTGGACTATGAGACGATGCAGCATTTAATACGAATTTGGAAGCTTCAGGGAAAAAGAGCTCAGGAAACTCCAGAGGGGGAAAATTAAATCCGGAACGTGCATTTGCACAAATGGATCTTGATTTCTTTTTTCTTCCCTCCTTCATGTAGAAGTATCTTGATGATGTCCGACCTTCACTGTTAGCGTGGACGTTCAAATTGCACTTACAGATCTGCATTACAGCCCATCTGATGTTTGTTCTGTCGTTCAGAGAAAGTATTCAGAGCATGGTAGTCGTGGGGTTGCTGCAAAGACCTGTCCACCTCTTACTTGGTTTAAGTCACTGTGCAAATAGGAGTGCTGGATGTGGTTTGCTGCGTTTATTTTTATTTATTTGGGCAGATCAGAAATTTAGCTCTGTTTGAGGGTTTCTTTAAGAGAGGGTTGTTCCCTAGAGCTGAGCAGCTCAGTTGCCTAAACAAGAAAACATTGGGTAACATCAGCAGTGAAAATTCTTGCCTTTATCTGCTTTCAAACAAGCTCACGAAAACTTGGCTAGGAATACAAACAACCCTGCTCTCTGTGCGGCTGAGATCCTTGCGTAGCTTAAAAACGTGCATTGACCTTGTAGTTGTCTAATCTCAGTGCTCACTAAAACTGCTTCCTTTTTTCTGAAGGTTGCCTTCATGCTCTAAGAGCTCGTAGTAAAGGCAGGGTGTCCCCCTTGCGTCGTCACGGTGCTCATAATAAACAACAGCATCGTTGGGACACCAGCAGGTAGCTTGGCACTGTTGTTTTATTGCCCAAGGACGTGGATAGGGCTCTGCAGGTTGGGGTGCAGTGTTCTGTTCCTTCCCCTCCTTTCCTACACGAATATTTGGCTTTTCACTTTGGTTTTGTGGGCGACCTGGGGCATCTCTACCATGTAGTTACACGGGGTAGGAGCTGCCTGGTGGTGCTGGGGTGCTCAAGCTCTTGACTTTTGCAAACTCCTCCTGGGCTGTCGAAGCTTTTGCAGTCCCATCACCTCTCTAGCTGGGTGTCACCTGCCCCGCTGTGCCCGTCTGGTAGGGGATGGCTTGGGGAGAGGGGAGGGAAAAAAGCAGAAATTGTTGCTAGAGATCAGAGATGAACGAGGCACTTGGTTAGAAGGAATCCTTACGGCTTCTGGTGTTCTCTCCGGGCTACTTGTGCATATTTTAGTGGACAAATATAAATAGTCTGGGGCTGGCTTGATAAGAGATTTTTAAGTATTTCAGGGAAATGATACCTAGGTTGAACCGTGTCCAAATAGTTTTTATAACAAAGGAGAGGCGAGGTAAACCTTGCCCTACCAAACCTGAGCATTTTAAAACACTTTAAAGACCAATTCTCTTTCTTTTGCAGCTGCAGCCGCCTTCGAAACATTCAGAGTATCCTGACACAGAGCAGCAAGTCTCAGCCTGATGGAATCCTTTGCATTTTAGGTTAGTGTTACTTATTTTTTCCCCCTCCGTTCTTCTAATTGTGTTGATGAAGATGCCACAGGTTTCGGAAAGATGATTATCATCTCCTCCTTCCTGTCCCATCCCTGTTTGCCAGCAAGAGGACAGCTCTCTGATTGTTGCACCCTTTTCTCTCTCAATATTTCTCAGGCCTAAGTTCAGGCAGACTTAGTGCAATAATAATGATATTCGTGTTCTTCCAAGCCTTAAGAAAATTGGGTGGCTGGAGGAAAGACAAAATCTCTCTTAATGTCCAGGAAGGACGTTAGGGGGAATTTAACCCATGCATATTTAAACAGTCGGCTGTCCAGGCAGTGTTTGTGCTCTAGCTGGCGCTTGGCATGGGAGCTGAAAGCGTTTTGCGGCTGGTTCCCCCCCAGAGACAGGGAAGTGGAAGAAACTAGAAGGAGCTGGATAAGACCCTAGGAGTGCCGGGGTTTGTAATCATCATCTGCAGGGCACTGGGGACGGGTGGTTGAGAGCAGGCTCAGCCTTTAAGGGATGAGGAGGGGGTGAAAGGGGAGCCAGGAGCCTGGCAGAGTTAACAAAACTTGATTTTAGCAGGAGGGCGGTCTTCCCTCAGGAGAAGTAATTCAAAATGCACTTAAAAGAGTTGCTTGAGAATCCTGGGAAGCAGTTGTGAGTTAAATGGTGGTGTTTAAACAGTATGTGGTGTCCGTGCTTTATTTCTTCGGGGGTAGGGGAGAAGAGAATACAAAACAAAGCTGCGTGTGGGGGTATGCTGCAGGAAAGTCAGTTTTTTTTATTACAGTTTCATCATTTCTGTATGTAACATTGACTTCTGTTTCTTAATATATAATTAATACCGGTACATTAAAGAAGTCAGGAATTATAATTGAAATTCCCTGCAGGATAGGTCTAGGGTAACGGTGCAAATAATGTGTAACGGTTGAGGATGGGAAAATCGAGTGTAGCCCTAAAAAAGTTCTGTGTAGTAACGGATTTGCAATAAGAAATGATACAACGGATCGTTTCCTGCTGTAGCCTGGTTTTGATTTTTTTTTTTTGAATGTTGCAGCAAGAAAACTTGAAGAAGCTCACTTAGTGGACCATAAAAATCTTAAAATGTGCATACCCTGGTTCTCTTGTGATGTCGACTATCTAACAACCTTCCAAACCCTCATTCTTCACAGCTGAAGACATCTTTGGTTAGGTAGTAACTTCACAGGTAGATGATCTTTTAGGTAGCTCTGTCAACCTCGCATCAAAACTTAATGATACAAGACAAATCACTTGGTTTGGCTTTTAATGCCAGTCAAGTTTCATAAGATACCCCGCGTTGTGCCACGTCTCAACTCCGGCTTTTGACTCTGCACTACTCCTGGATTCTTAATTCTGAAGCTTCAGAAAAAAGAAGTCACTCAAAACATTGTACAGCTTCAGGGAAAACATCAGAGGCAAAAGGAATTCCTTTGTGTAAGCCTCGGTGCGATGTGGAATGTTTAAGACCATGCACGAGGCTGCCTCTTAACGCGCGTTTCTGTTATGGAAATATAGGAAGGGTGTTTTGTCACTAGCCTTGTGCTTTGCAGTAATCTTTCTGCACGCACAATGGGGCTGTTGTCGGCTAAGCTGACCTGTCTGATGTAGCAGGCAGAATTTCTCGCGTAACTTCTGGTTAAGCAGGAATGTCTCTGTTAGGGATGCATTAAATCTGTCTTCAAATTCACACCTTGCGTGACAAAAATATCATCTTGCATCTTGATTCCTCTTGTATATGAAGCAGCTAATCTCTTATACTTTTTTTTTCCTTACAGTCACTGCATTTGATGTTTCACCTGGCTCTTTTTAATGACTTGCAGCTGATGTGTTTCCCTCCCCCCAGCTTTCATTTTCCCCACTGCACGATGAGAGGGAGCGGTATAAAATCCCCAGCTTCTCTTCAAGTGCTGCAGCATTTCTACCGAAACTGGGAAAATTCTGAAGAGGTGCAGGACAGACCAGCTGTTGACACAATTATTTAAATGCAGTTCTGGCTAATTTTAAAGAATCCCAGGTCTTGCATTTTAAAAATGGTTGAGCACTGGCATTTCTGCATTCTTTGCTGCTGACAAAAGGCATCGCAGCTGACAGGAAAATGGCATCTGGAGGTCAGGAGAGGAGAGACGCGTGTCGGACGCGTCTTAAAGAAGCTGCGGTGTCTCAGCTGGAGTGCATTGCTGTTAAAGCTACGAAAATACATTGAACTACCTAAATTATACTGTCAGCTACTCCTTTATAATGCTGCTGTTTCTCACAGTTTACTTTGAGCAGAGTTTTAGCTCACGGTTAAGTTGACGTGACTCCTGAGGATGTATTTAGTAGGTTGTCTCTGTAAATCTGACTGTAGGCTGTAGCTCTTCTGCCCGTAGATCAAACTTTGTGTCTCAGTTCAGCGTAGCTAAGCTAAATTTTTCCAGACCTTGACATTTACCTTTTATACTCCCTGAAGAGGATAGGAGTACTTTAGAGCCTGTGCCAGTACATCTTCAAGTTATCTCCTTTTTTTCTCATGTATGACGACTTCTTTAGGATCTTTTAAAATTACATCTACGCTACACGGAGCTCGTGCACTTAGGATGTGGGAGATTTTAGTACGCTGAACTGTTTTTTCATCCCGTCTCCTTTCTAAATGAAGACTGTTTTAATAACTCAAGCGCCACTTCTCTTGGATGGCAGTTGTATAACCGTGTGTTGGTTTCGGGCAGCTGTCAACGTGACCTGTCCGTTCACTCCAGCCTCACCTTCCTGCTACCTCCCTGTGTCCCAACGCGTGGCTGGCACCAAGAAAGCGTGACTTTTCTCTTCCTGTAGAGCGCTTATGTCAGTTTATCAACTGAGAAGCTGCAAACGAGGTGGCTGAGCTGAATCCCTTTTTGTTGCAGAAAAGGGATTCAGCTCACAAAGGGATTCCAGCCGCAGAAAAGCGATTCTCACCCCGTCCCTGCTGTCGTGGGCACCCAGCGAGCTGCTGGGCTGCCTCACTGCCTGCCTACACCCTCGTGGGGAGCTGGGAGCAGCCTGGGATTACTCAGTTTGTGGCTCGGCGTGGGGGTTTCCGAATTACCAGCCTTCCCCATTGTTCTGAGGGCTCCTGACAGGCGTTCTGGAGGTATCCGATCTTTGCCTGTGTTTCATTTCCTGTTTGTTTTCCACTGTTGGGATCTGTGCCTTTAACTCCAGATGCTTCGGTATAAGGACCGTTTTATCTTCTGATTTCCCATGCTTATTATTTCTCTCCCCTTTTCTCCTGGTTCTGTTACTCTTAGCCTGTCCCCTAGGCTCACCACCTTGGCCCTTCAGGCTTTGGAGACCTCTGTGATGAGCCTGATCAGATCAAAGTGGCCCTGACATTTGCACTTTCCCCTTTGTTTTGCCCTAGTTGAGCTTGTCTCATTAGATTAACATCTGATAAGTGCTGTTTGCTTGTGAAACATTAGCAATGCCTCTTGCAGGACACCTGATCTAACAGCTTGCTGCCGCTGAAAGGGACCATCTGAGCTCTTTTGTGCTCCATCGATTGTTCATCAGATTGTCATCAAAAGTTGCTTCAGTTAGGCAGGGAAGCAGTAAACCAGTTTATCTTCAGGACACCGTGTGCTTATTTTGTAACGTTACAGTGGATTTCAATTTGATGGGTTATGTTTCGAGTTCCCAAGAGCAAAGGGGTGGTTGCTTGCTCGAAGGAGTCTCTGCACACTTGGTTCTTCCTTAAATCCTGCCTTGAGATGGGAGCTTTGGTACCACGATCAGTGTGTTGGGTCGCATTGAATGCTACATTACACTGGTACATCTGCTTTTGTGGGAACGCAAATTTAAATTAAAGAAGCAGAGAATGTTCTGCCTCACCTTGCTCTTTTGCTTGCTGTCTTTAAGTTCCCAGATCCAGGGCAGTCCGGTTGTGCAGATTATTGGCACAGCGATGGCGGAGCGTTGCAGCACAGAGGAGAAACGAGCAGCTGGGGCTGAGAATGATTTGGCTGAGCTGTACTGATGCTGTGACCGGAGTTGGAGATGAACTGCTAAGGCTTTCCCTTATCAGGGACACCTCACATCCAAAATCCTGGCATCACAGAACGGTTTGGGTTGGAAGGGAGCAAAAATCATCCAGTTACAACCCCCTGCTGTGAGCAGGGACGCCTCCCCCTGGCATCATGGCTCACTTTCAGAAAAGCACGTTCCAGGAATGGGAGGTCAGTGCTAGGAGCAGAGGAATGAGGATTTCGAGATCCTGGCGGAGTTTTGAGGGCTGAGAAAGCGAGGGCTAGCGTGGTGGAGTTTCCCCTTTCCCAGCAGGGTTCAATGAACGCCGTGTTATAGGGTGCTGTAAGAAGTTGTGCTTCAGCACAACTTGAAGCGATTCAGCTCATCTCTTCTGTGTGCTTAAACCATGTGATACTTGGGAATATACTGGGCTATCCAAAGAGCTATTACTAGACAAAGAAGAGTTAATTAAGGTGTAGAATTCAGTAGCTGGAGGCAGACACTGCGTCAGATCAACACCTTAAGGCCTGAAGCGTAGCTTAAAAAAAGAGTATAGCTGGGAGAACCTGGTGTTTGTTCCCATTTCCGATGCGCTCAGGTGACTTGAGAGCAGTTTGATTTGTGATGCAAGTCCCAAAGCCTGGCCATCCAGGCTGGGTGATCACGTTATCATCGGACTGATCTCGTTTGGATGGCAGAAACAAATGACACGCTGGCAACCATCCGACTGTATCCTGATATAACGTGGTGGGAAAACGTGACCCGAGTGTTTATGAGCGATTTTGTGGCGTTCAAGACCCGTGTATGGATGTTGAGGGTGCTGTTTCTCCAATAGCTTTACCTGTGGAGAAAACTTGATTTATTTCAGTAGAATTAGGTCTGTTTTCCAGAGATGAAGGCCTTCCCTGAATCCGTGGCTTGTTTCTTTTCTCCTGTATTTGTTTGCTTTTACCTCTTCGTGTTACAGATCTTCAGTTTTTTTCATTTTCTTTTCCCAACCACCACAAAACCCTTTTTTTAAGGCAGCTGTTGCTATACCATATGTTATGTCCGAATGTCTTTTGACTTGCTAGAAGTCTGCAGTGGCTTTCTGGTGACTCAGGGATTACACCGTAATACTTGCGAGATAATGTTTAATCATGCATTCTAAAGCAGGAGATTTAGGTCACAGGATTAGTTTGTTAGGAAGCTTCTATCAAGAACATATTCACTGGAATGAACACTGCATCCAGCAGATGTCAAGTTTCAACTACTAGGTAAAATTAAAACTCTATTGCTTCGTAACACTGCAGAAAGCTAGACTTTTTTGATACAGAACCTGTAGATTTAGGTCAAAAGAAGAATGTCCGCATGTAGCAACGGACTTGCAAAAGCTCCCTTGTCCCTGCCCTCCTTTCCCACTGTGTTCAGCTCAGAAGTGCCCACTGTCTGTGTGAAAGTGTTCAGGTAATGCTCCTGTTTAAACAGGTTTCTTAGCTGGGAAGAACACCAACTTTACAGGTGCACTGTCTTCAGACACAGCATTTCACGTCTGGCTTTGCTTTTGCAGGAATAGATAGCCGATACAACGAAGGTTGCAGGGAACTGGCAAACTACCTGCTTTTCGGCTTGTACAGTCAGAGTAACAATGACTTTGAGAGAACTGGTTTTCCTGAAGAAGTGCTTGATGGTAAGTAGTATGCTCAGCATTTGCACCAATTCTTCCATCCCTTTGGAGAGAGGCTGGGCCAGGAAAAGTGATAGACAACGGGGAAAAAAGAAAAAGCCAGAAAATCTCTTAAGCACTTAAATAGACTAGGTCAGTCATGGTGTGTTTGTACGTTTATCATCATTTATTATCTGATCAAACCAGATGGAGTTCTAGAAGACTCAAGCTATTTTTTCCTTTTCCTTTAAAGTTGCATGAAAATAAAGGAATATGTTGAATGTCCATCCTGCGTGTTGTAAGGCTAGTTCTCAGCTGGAGCAACCTGATGTAATATCAGGCAAGAGCAGCTGTAGTTTGCAGTTCTCTAAGTGCTCTGCGAGTCCTCATCACTGACACTCTTGGCTTGTCAAAGGCCAGGCTGACGCAAGTGCTGTGCAAGACTTCAGAAGAAACCCGCAGTTGTTCTGGACAGTAAAAAGTACTGTTGTACTTGGAGCAGTGCAGAGCTGCCAACTGTTCCATTAAAAAAAGAGTGGGGAATGATTGTTTATTCAAACAGTTAAATAATTTCTTTTAACGAGGCATGTTATAAGAAAAATGTTTTCTGGTCACTTCCTGTGCTGTTTTGTGTTGCTATGATTCTACAAACGGAGCCTTGATGCTAGAATAATGCTTGTTCTGCTTGTTGCAGATATAATCATATTAATAAAACCCGACAGTGTCCATCTGTACTGTAACCCTGTGAATTATAACCATCTTTTGCCATATGTGGCATTTTGGAGGAACTTGCATTTTCACTGTCTAACTGAAAATGAGGTAAGTGGAAAATCAGCGCAGATCAGAACTGCCTTTCTGTAATACCTTTCTGACGAGCTCATATTCAAAGTGGGCATTTGGTTTTTAAGTTCCTTCTGGAATCTTTGTTTCATATTCAGCAGGGAGTGATCCCCATCTACATACGGGTATTAATTGCTTTGCCTAACGCGTGTGAGAAGAATGTCTTCAATACTTGGCAATTGCTGGAGCATTAAAACAAATTGCTTCCCTCCCCCACTAATTTATTACTGTTTTGATATGACTCAGTGATCTTTTAGTGAGGAAGAATGTGGGCTGTAAAAAATAGAGAGTCTGAATCAAGTCAAATACTCAGATTCTGAATCCAAGCACTGAGTTTTCCAGCGGTTTGTCTTGTTTGCTGTCAAAGCAGTGTTTTAATGCTTTGTATGCCAATAGTTTCAGAACATTAGAAAAGGTTGGCTTAGCAAGCCGTTTGAAACGAATAAACCATTATGTACTTTTATTTTAACTTTCAACTATTCGTTTCAAGAGCTATTAGCTTCAGAACGGAAAGAAGCTGGGTTATCGCACCTACTTTGATCTGCTTATGATTACTGGATAAGTTTCATCTTGCACTTCAAAAGTCCAGGTATTTGTAGAAAAAGCTATCTTTATGATAGTAAAGAGAAAGCAGGAGAAGTAAGAAATGAAAATGATTGTTTGCCATTCCAGTTCTCTGCAGCGAATAACAGAAATGAGGATGCTGGTGGACAATTAGTTGCTTGGCTGCCAAGGAGTGTGCCACTTGGGCACGCAGTATCACAAAGCAGCAAAGTGCTGTTGTCTCTCTGTGCTACTCTGCTTAGGTGCAGAATAAGAACGTTTTTATTCCAATTGAGTCTGGAAATTGTGTTTATTTAGACCTGTTAAGGAAAGTTTTTTTTCCCCTTTAGGAAACTGTGTAGTTTCTTCTCTAAATTAGTGATACTGAAATCTGAGGGAAGTGGGGCCGGAGCCTTGATGGAAACGGGTGAAACTAGTGCAAAAAGAAGTGGAGAGGGAAGGGGGAGAACCATTTTGTTCCCTTGAGCTTCCAGTGTTGGGGTTATGGTCGATAGTGTTTTTGTGTGGCTGTTTTGTAGTGAGATTATATCACACAGTTATGAAATAATTTAAAAGGGATCTCCAGAGAACATCTTGTCCAGCTTCTTGCTTAAGGCAGGGTGAGGAATGAGATCGGATCTGTCTGGTGACTTGAGGCTTTTGATGGCTGGGTGTTGAAAACCTCCAAGGACGATGACTGTGGAACTTTTTGGCTACCTGACCCACCTCTTGACTGTCCTAATGGTGAAAAGATTAGGACATTTTCAGATTTATCCAATCTGAAATATTCTGTTTCACATCATGCCCTTTGTCACACATCGTGGCAGTGCACACCGCAACAAAGAGCCTGGCTTTGCCATCCTGGCAACAATTTTGTAGCTGTTGAAAGGCAGCCATGGGGTGCAGCCACAGCATCTGAACAGTGCCAGGACCTCGGCCTTTCCTCCCTCGCAGGACAAGTGCTCCAACCCCGTGATCATCTCGATGGCCCTCCAGTGAACTCAGTCTGCTTTGTCAGTGTCTTAATTGATTGTGAGTCCCAAACTGCACACAGTATTCTAGATATGGTCCCCTGAGTGCTGCACAGAGGATGATAATTACTTTTTCTTTGGATATAAACAGCTGAACTACAGGTTAAAACGTGCCATAGCAAAATCTGAAGCCTCATAAGGCTTTTCTGTTGCTAAAAACCACACGGAAAAGGCAAAGCAGCATGCCTGAAGGTGGTCAGACACGCATTCTGGAATGAGGAATGGAGCAGTTTTACCGCACCTTTGCTAGCACAACTGTAATCTAAGCTACTGAATTTTAAGCTGTATCTGCTTAGGGGCTTTAGTATGATTTGTTATGGTAAGTAGTTACCTTAATCACACAGTGCTGGCTTGAAATAATGGTGTAAGTAGAAAGGTAATGTACAGAAGGGAATGGGAGAGCTTGAGACTTCTGATGCTGAACACAGAAGGTGCGTTTCACTGCATCGCTCAGCTCATTCACACAACGCAGTGCTCCCAGTCACATTTCTGTTGCGTAAGATTGCCAATTTCCTAGATTACTTCTGAATTAAAATAGAATTAAAAAAAAAAGTCTCCGTGTCAGCCTTTAGGTGCATCCTGTTTACAGGAGGATTGTCTGTAATGGCTTTTAAGCAGGCTTTTTTCTCTTTTTTTTTTTTTTAGTAGTAGCAATAAATTTTGCTCGCTTTTCAAAAAGCAAAACAAATTGCTTTGGAAATAAAGCAAGCGGTGCCAGACCTGGCTCAGTAGCTCTTGATGAGGCTGGCAGAACCCGTTGCCTCTCCTTGCATTCTTCCTTCCTGTTTACCTTTAACATGACCATGGGCTTTTAAGTGAATATCCTAGTTCGTGGAGGAAAAAAACACATTATTGAAGAATGCTCATTTTCAGCATGGCCAAGTAAGATAAAACGGTGAAATTTAATGCATATCCCATAAGCTTTCTAGGTGTCATGACCACACCAGCTATGAAAAGGGCTGTGTGTGTATCTGCAGTTACAGGTCGTGAACAAGCCTTTAGCATGCTGTCCAAGCCCAAGTTCTCCTTCTGATGGCATTTTCAGTTTGGAGAAGCTGGCAGCGGTTTTTGCTTGGCTTTGAACTAAGGCTTTGATCTGGTTTCCTGGGATTCAAAACAGAGCGCATCGTGGAGGAGCTTGGTATGCTTCTTAAAATCAGGCTCGTCTCAGAAGAACTTGTTCTTAAAAGAAATTTCTTGTGTGCTGCCTGACACTCACAAGAGCGGTACGTAAAAAGTTCATAATCATGTCATTTACTTGCACGTTAAGTTCGGAGCAGTGTAAAATGAAAAAAAAAGTCAACAAATCACTGCTGCATTCTGATGTGTGCTTGCAGCACAGAAGCTGACCATACTGAGGGCTGCACCAAAAGGAGCCTGGCAGCAGGGTGAAGGAGGGGGTTGTCCCCCTCTGCTCTGCTCTTGTGAGACCCCACCTGAAGCCTGCGCTCAGCTCTGGGACCCCCGGCACAAAAAGGACATGGAATTGCTAGAACAAGTCCAGAGGAGGGCCACAGAGATGATCAATGGGCTGGAGCATCTCTGCTGTGAAGACAGGCTGAGGGAGTTGGGGTTGTTCAGCCTGGGGAAGGGAAGGCTCTGGGGGAGACCTTACAGCAGGCCACCAGTACCTAAAGGGGGCTGCAGGAGAGCTGGGGAGGGACTCTTTGTCAGGGGGGCAGTGGTAGGACAAGGGGTAATGGCTTTAAACTAAAAGAGGGCAGATTTACGTTAGGTATGTAAATCTAATAAATAGATATCTATATAAAGAAGTTCTTTCCTTTGAGGTTGGTGAGGCACTGTCACAGCTTTCCCAGGGAAGCTGTGGATGCCCCATCCCTGGGCATGTTTAAGGCCAGGTTGGATGGGGCTCTGAGCAAGCTGGTCTAATAGGACTGACCCTGCCCATGGCATGGGGATCGGAACTAGATGATCTTTAAGGTCCCTTCCAACCCAAGCCATTCTATGATTCTGATCTTGCTCTAAAAAGTAAGCGTCTCTTGAAATACCCAGAGGTGCTGGGCCTGTTCCGGAGTTGCTGCTACACTGTGTAAAAATGGTTTTTGTATGATACGCCTCTTCAGTATCAGTATCAGCCTCTTTCAACCTCCTCTGAGCCGTAAGTATGGCATTTGCACTTTGTTCCTGCTCTAGTGCTAGAAATACGGAATGGAGGGAAAAAAAATGACTTCAATCTACTCCTCACATGGAACAAGAAGATGGTGTTGGCTGCTTTTCCTCTGCTTTTCTCCAGTTTTTCTTCCATATACCCCTCCCTCAGATAGCAATTAGTTCTCCTTGCTTGTTTGTGACCTGAGGCATATCAGGTCAGTCTGCTGTCCAGGTTTAATGTTGTTAACCTGGTGATACTTTTTTCCTCAGTGGCAAAGTTTTCTTTGTGACACATCAGTTCACGTCCTCCGTTGTTTAAAATTTATCCAGAATCTAGCGGGTGATGTTGAAAGACTCGACTAAAAGCTGGAAATAAAAGTATGCATTTACGCATTGTATGACCTTACTAAAACCTTGCTTTAAAGGCTGATTTTTAAAAAAAATCTGTTGCTTTGATCTAATTTCCAAAACATGGATGCTAAAGAGGTTCTTTGGTCTCTGTAGGTAATATTTTAGCGAATTACATGAAGTTAGGTTTGCCATGGATTTAAAGCTAGATAGTATATGTTTTCTTTAGTATAAAGCTAACAGTCAAATAATTTAAAATTATTTCTTTCAGTATGAAGATGAAGAAGCTGCAGAGGAGTTCAAAATTTCCAGCTTTGTAGACATGGTTCGAGATTGTAGTCGCATTGGTATTCCGTACAGCTGCCAAGGTAGGTTAGTTTGTGTTCTGCTTAGTGCAGGTGTTCTGCAGCATGCAAGCCTTTCAGTTCAGGGAGTGAAGTTTTCCTTGCCTTTGGTAAGAAATAAGGATTAATATGTCATTAGTTTCCTTCTAGGCTTTATTTTTTACTTAAAGGGTGGGTTTCTTTCTGAAAAACCTAAGCCTTTAGACTTCATCTGACGAGTGAATGCGCACAGCGTGAGGAAAAGAAGTAATTTGCATTCAGAGGAGTATGTTCTGCTGCCACAGACGTTCTCTGTTCAGATGGGAGCTTCAGATAAATGCTCCTTTATGTAAGGAAACAATAAAGATTTCGTTATGCAAGTTTCCTTTTTTAGCACGGAAAAAACTGGACTGCGCGGCTTCCTGTTATGATCTGTAGGCAGACGTGCAGTCTGAGCAATGTAATCTTACATTGTTTAGTCAAGAGCACTTCACGGCATCCCCAACAGCAAATACTGCAAACGCAACGCAATCCATGCTGCTTCACTGTGTGGCATGTTTTTTTTTTCATCCATAGTAAAGTAGGTGAGAAACTCATTGTTTTATAATAAAAAATTGGCTTTTTTGAACTACTTAGGTTCAAACCAAACTACATCACTTAGCTTTGCTTTCTCAATAACACTACTACGTCTCCCATGTGTTTTCATAGTTAAAACAGCCGCGTCTGGAAACCCTTTTTCAGTTCTTCATTGCTTCCCTTGAGGAAAAGGTGATGTGCTTTCACTGCCTGGAAAACCCTTAATGTGTCGGGGCAGGGGGAAGAGTGGAGTCCCTTTGTTAGGAAGTCTCTACAGAAGGTGTTTAGCTTAAGGGTGATGATCGTGTTTCAATTTAGATGGCTTCCAGCTTCACTGATTAGTACCAGGCGAAATAGTTTTTCCTCTATGTCAACCTAAAATTCTGATTAAAACGGGGGCGATGATGTCTTTAACTTAGGGACAGATAATTGAAGATTTTGGAGTAAGCAACGCTTCTTGTGTTTTAGCTTGACTTTTAATGGACGCAGTTTTGCTGATGTCCTTGGAAAGAAATTCGCATGAAAAAAGTAATATTTTCTTTTTCCCTGGGGAAAAAGGGTACAAAATTTGGGGTGTAGAGAAAGTATTTTTCAAAAGCTTTTCTTCGCCAAAAGCTACTTTTCAGTTACAGATTTGAAGTTGTACAGGCAAATACGATAATCAAGAATGTTTATTAGAATCTCAGAACAACTCTTAGAAGAAATTAGTAAACTGATGGTATTTATGAGAGAGTGTTCGTGATTTTTTTTTGCAGGTCATCTACAGATATTTGATATGTTCATTGTTGAAAAGTGGCCAATAGTGCAGGCTTTTGCACTGGAAGGAATTGGGGGTGATGGCTTCTTTACGATGAAATACGAAGTGAGTATTTGCTTTTCGTCTTCCTTTTTGAAGCAGCAGTAAGTTCGTGGAATAATTTAAGCTGGAAATTACCTTATGAGACCATCAAGTCCTGCCTTGCTACTCGTAGTAGGGTCAACTTCTAAGTTGGATCAGTTTTCTTGGGATTTGATCTATCTGCATTTTGAGCGTCCAAGGACAGAGATACCGTGGTTTCATTGAAAGGCTGCTAGGAGCTACCCAGTGCTCTGCCCTGGATAAGTGATGTTTGTTTGATTCCACCCTGAGCCTCCTGCTGTGATTTACAACCTTTATGTTCTACAGCATCACCTGCTCCTAGCAGACAAAGCTTCTTCAGCTCTGCTAGTTGGGAGTAGTTCTTCAGGAGTAGTGTAATAGAAGCTGGTTAGTAACAAATGCTGGATTTCCTGGGTCATTGGTTCTGATGCAGGAAGTGAATCTGCTTTTCTCACCAGCATTGTATATTCTTGGGTCATCATAGCCTCTTGAATAGGGCAGTAGACAAGATTTTGGGTCAAGTTTCTAGTTTAAATAATGATTCGCTGTTCACTCTGAGTGACTTGTGTCACTTATTTGCTTATTAAATACACACTAACAGAGGAAAGCTTCATATTTAAATCCTTGTGCCTGGCTTCTTTTATTTCATTTTCTTGGACCTCCGCCACAGAAATGCAGATGTTCTGTTTTTTTCTCTCCTCTGTTTTTTTTTTTTACAGTCAGTGCTCTTTGTCTGATGATTGAAGCTGGGGGGGGGACACAAAGAATTAATAGTACCATTGTTAGTCTCATCACGTTATACTGTACATGCTTGCTCAAATGTCTTGTGTTAGTTCCTGGGCGTCTTTTCCACCAATATCTACCTTGATGCTTTTCCTTCGTTCTGTTTCTAGCAGCATAACCACCTGTGAACCCCTCAGGATTGTTAAATGTCAGGTGCAGATAGCTGAGCATCTTTGTGAAGGTCTGACTGGGGAGCAGTTGCCCTTCCTGATGTCAGAAACAAGTCAATTAAAATTTGACTGTGGGAACTCGCAGGGAATTGTTTGGATATTCAGTTATCCTCACCCAATTTACTTTATGAATCTGCAGAAGCTTTGGGAAGATGTATATGGAGTGTCTTGGTGGCTTTGTAAAGGCCTTTCCAATTTGATTGTGAGAGCTGATAGTGTCCTTATGGCACTCTCGCAGCATTAAAAGGATGGAGCAATGCAAATCCTCACTATCTGAAGAGCAAGCATGTTAACTCGCCTTTCAGCCACGTTCCAGCATGGCTTCTTCCTTCCTTCCTCAAAGTTGTAAGGGGATTTAAGTGGGAATGGATGTTCTCAACTCTTTACCTCACTGTTTGTGCGTGGCTGTCTGTTGAGCAGCTGCTGTAGGTCATAGACAAGGAGGAAAAAACAATCTATGGGAGGAAAGATTTTGGAAATTTAATTTTTCCACTATTAAAACGTGTTCTTGATCCATTTCTAGCTCCTCAGGCTTAGCTTCCCCCTGCTGTGCATTCAGTGCTGCTAAATCTAAACATCTGAAATCCACCTTGTTAGTCCTTTATTCGGTGTTTTAAGGATGCTTGTTTTCGTACATGACAGAACTCTAACAGCTAAGAAACGTTTCCTGTGTTTCGTGGCAGAATAAACGTGTAATTTTTTTCAAGGTGCTGTATTCCAGAGAATTTACTGTACTGATAATTGAATGGAAGTTAATATCTGGGATTAATTATTGCTGTATTTTATGGTATATGTAGTTGGAATAACTAAGTAAAGCAGTGGTTTAAGAAAATTACAGTCAGTGTTGCATTTTGAGTTAAGGCAGTGTGTGGGGGAACACAGTAAATACAGACACTGCTCGCATACAGGTGTCCCTTAGGAATATATTCTTGAATAATGTTTTTGTACACTTCGTAAAGCTTGGAAGAAGGTAATGCTAATTACTAAGTTAAACTCTCTTTGCCTAAATTTCAATTTTGCATAGAGTAGAATTGACTGTTGTCTGGGACAAGTAACTTTGGAACCTACTTCTTGTCTGTCCCAGGAAACTGATCTTTCCCTTCCAGCTAATGTTATTCCTCACTGTTAATTCTGTTTCCAAAAATATTTTGTGAAATTGTTTAAAAGGTGCAAGCAAAACTTTCCACGTACTTGAGGAGATGAGCATCCAAAATATTGGCATCATTTCTGGTCAATTCCTTTGTAAACAGTAGTGGAAAAACATTTCTGATTTCAGAGCTGAGGGCAGCATTCTGCCAGTCTCTTTCAGTGCAGCTTAAACCTGTACGTGTGGTGTTCATCCTGGCGTTTTTCACAAGTCCATTTAAAATATTTTGCAGCTAATGGACGTCAGCGTTGATTTGTGGAAAACATACAGCAAGATGGATCCAGTTTCCTTGGAGGACTTGGTATTTGAGGTAATGCAGGCGTCATGCTCTGATCCAGTGACTATCTGTTAGTCTGGCTGCAGAGCTAAGTTGTTGTGTGCCTTTATTATTATTTTTATTTTATTTTTAGTAATGCTTATGATCTACTGGATCCACACAGTGAGTGCAGGGTCTCTAAAATAGCTCATGTTGGATTCCTTAAAGTTCTTGAAACGCCTGAAGTTCCTACAAAAGATTCCCTAAATCTTGTGATATTATTCAGGTCACAGGACAGCGTACGAAGTTGTACGTTTGTGTGTGTTAATCCTCCATTTGTGGTAGGGGGAAGAAATCCATCCATGCAGCCATTCTTCAGGAACAAACGTTTTCACGGTTGCTTTGTAACTGCTTTGAGTGGTAACAGTGACACACAGTGGCTACCCTGAAGCTTTGTGAAATACAAACAATACAAGTGATTCCTTATAGTGTCAAGTTATTCCTTATTTTAAAGAGATGATCTGACCTCAGTGCTAGAAAAGGGAGATGTATATGAGTATCAGCATGTATAATTTGTCTTTATGTGAGTTCTCAAAACTGAATTTCTGCCTTCTCTGACTTACCCATTGTACTTGTTCAGGTATTCAAGGTAAGACATGATTTCTACCAGAACTGGTTACAGCCCAGCTTTTGCATTCATGGCTATGCTTTCCGTAAATGTAGACTGAAGTTAATCAGTTAATAAGTTTTTTTGCCAAGCTAGAGACTGAAGAATTAATGAACAACCACGTCTCCTGCATACCTGAGCTACATTTATGGAGATATAGCCAGAAGACTGAAGTTAATGAATGGGCTTTTCAAACAACTCAGGTTTCATAGAAATTGGCTATTTTGAAAATGACTGACTTTCTCAGCAAGGATGAAGTTGGGTGGCCTTAGAGCATTTGCAGTTGATAAATGTTTTTTCCAGTTAACAGCTTTGATTTTAACTCTCCTTGAGATTTAAAAGGAAGTTCTGTACAATATTAACAGGTTCCAAATAAGCTGAGAAAAACACTTCAGTTCTTAGTTCCTATGAGAAGCTTACGTGAAGCTGAAATAATTCTGCAGTAATAATACTTCCAGGATAGAAACCTTAATTTTAAACTGCTAATAAAGCCTTGATTTTTATTTTAGAAGGCTTGTAAGAGTTTATCAACATCCACTGTGCGTTGTTATATTAATGAAGTGGTGAAGTCAAATCCTATAAAATATTTGTACCTCTGCTAAAATCACATTTCTGGTTTTGCTTGTTATACACCTGGAATATTAGACTTCCTAAAATCAAGATGTCTCTTACATACTGTTAGTGTATGACAACTAATTGAGTCATCTTGAGCATTTTAAAAATTGTATTGTTCTGTAAGGTTCCATCTTTACCAGCATGATGCACTCTTCTTTTCAATGGTTCTCAGATTATTTTATATAATTTTCATCTAAATGCAGTTGTTATCTTGGAGTTATTTTCATTTTTCATTCTTTTGCTTTAGTGAGGAGCTATTGATACTTTGTTTTTGTACACCATTTTTTCTTCTATATGCAGATAAATGAATTTTCTTGTGTTGTTGCCATTTGGTGATCGTGAGTTTCCCAAACTCCCTCCCCCTGCTCCTCATCTTCTGTCCGTAAGCTCACTTAATGTCAGATACAAATCTATGTCAGAACATCTGGAGATTTAAAAATCTTTTTTTTCTTCTAGGATTTAATGACTTTTGAGCATCAGTGGACCAACTTCTTTGCAAATTTTGATACTGAAATTCCCTTCATTCTGGAACTGTCAGAATCTCAGGCCGGGGAGGTATGCCTGCGTTGGTAATTCTTTGAAATGTCATCCAGGCAGAAGTATTAATATGTGTTGAGCATCGCTGATTTTTTTTTCCCCTCCACCCCATGTCACCTTATATATTTGAGGAATCAAAACCTACAGTTTGGGAGTTCCCCACCCACGTGGTGTGGTGGCGTAGGGCTGCATAACGTAATTCACAGCTGAGTGTGTGTTTGCTGATAATTGAACATAATTTTAGGTCTGCACAACAGATCCCTATTTGCAGGTGGACCAAACTTAATTTCAGTGGTAGCTCCTGTGGATGTGCACTCACAAGTTGAGGTCACGCATCAGTTCTCAAATAAAACTGGTGATATACTAGATGGATAAAGATATTACAGCATGATTGCTTCTAGTGCCTTTTGGAAGTGGCTCTTTCTTTTTAAGCATACATGAGTCTTAATGGTATTTGGGTTTGTTTATGGAGGTTAAAAGTAGTTTTCGAGGGTTGAGGACTTTTCTCCAAGAAGCATAATTGAGGTTTTTTCATAATGATAGTGAGACTAAATCACGTTTCCCATTCATTTGCTTATTAATCATGTTTTTTTTCCCCCACAGCCTTTCAGAAGTTATTTCAGTCATGGAATGATCTCAAGCCATATAACAGATAACAGGTATTACTCATGATTCCCTGTGAAATGGTGTTTTTTTAGTATGTTGATGAGTTATTTCTGTATCTCTGCCATAAGGATGCTCATAATGCTTCCTTTTGGGACCACCCCCTTATATTACATCTTATCTTTGCATATTAAAAAACAAACAAACATGCAGAAGCACTTCTGTGAGGGATGCTCCAAATTTTCATTGGTTTTAATTCTATAGGTATTACATACAAAATGTCGATATATTTGAAACCATCCACATTGTGTTTTCTAATGTGGTCAATTCCTTCATGGCCAGGTATCAAAATAGTGCACAGGGTAGTTTTGTTTGAAAATTTGGATCTTCTGTTGATGATAATCAAATCAATTAAAATACGAAGGTTGAAGGAGTCAGTATGCTTTTATGAGTCACAAAGAACAAGGGCAGTATTTTTTATTCAAATCACGGCAGTTAAAACCCAGATCTTAGCCTACACAAGCTGTGGAATCCAAGTCAGCTTTATTCTATTTCGGCCCAGAATCTGAACTGAGAGAGGAGGGCTGTTTGTCGTATGTTGCAAACCCAAGCGTTCTGCTGTTTTGAGCTAAATAAAGGTTGCTTAGCTCCTCGATGTCTCTGCAGATTCTTCTTTATTGGGAATTAAAGGACACTGAACTCCAACTCCACTGTTTATTGTTTCCAGCATCCTATGTTGTTTTGCATTTAAATAATGAAAAGAAAAGCCTTGACCTTAGCAGTGGAGTCTTGGGCCCGAAGCCAGAGCTAAAACCAAAATAGGGTTGTTGAATTCCAATATACTTATTTCAAGGCTTGCGGTGATGGTAAACTTTAAACGACTCAGTTTTTCAAGGCAATTTTCTTTTTTGAGGGGGAAAAATATTCTAATAGCCAAGTTTAAAATGCAGTCTGCTACTTGATGTTTGAGAAACAGCCTTGAGGTAAGCTATTGTATATGAAAGAAAATTATAGTCTTCTTAATTCAAGTCCTTTTTTCTTTGGAACTTGGTCTTTTCAATAGGAAGCTTTCTGTGGCTTTGATCTGTGCAGCTGTAGCAATTTTTTGTCCTGCTCTTCTAGTAAGAAATTGAATAGTTGGCCTATCATACTTGAAAGCCTTTTTTCATTTGTTGTTATTCCAGTTTTCTTGCGGTGTTTTGGTGGTGATAGCTTCTTTTTTCCGTAGTCCCAGCCGGCAGCCTTTTGTTCTGTTTGGTAGCCACTCAACTAGAGAAAACTTGAACGCCGGTAACTTCAATTTTCCATCAGAAGGACATCTTGTTCGAAACACTGGCCTTGGTGGAAGCACTGCTAAACATATGGTGAGGTTTTAAAGTAATCACCCTGCACTTCTAAGCAGCGTATATTGCTGTTTTCTTTGTATATTTTTGTGCCCTTAAAGCACATGTTTCCCATTAGTTAAATACCCAATCCCTAATGTATAAAAACATACGTTACCTTAACAATCAGTCAGTTTAAGGAGCAGATTTTTTTCTCTTTCCATGTGAAAATATACTGGTTATTTAATCACAGGCTGCTGAAAGCTGCCCTTTAAAGACTGCTCTTTTTTTTTTTAACACTTGAGGTGCTGCAAATGTTTGGGTGGGGGAAAGGAAATGCCACTTGGGACACCTAGTTTTGTAATGGTAGCTTATGACCTGACACGCAGGTTTTGGTTGAATCAGAGTTGATAAACTGCTTCTTTAAAAAGAAACTTCTTAAAAAAGTTTTTTAAAAAAGAAACTTTTTAAAATGTTTCTTTAAAAAAGGAAACTGCTTCTTTAAAAGAAATAGTAAGACACTTCTCTCTTTTTTAATAATGGTTTTATAGCTAGACACAGGATCCATACGTGCGTCCAAATTTCAGTGTCTGCTTCAGCAACCAAACAGTTGCTTGAAAATTTTGACCTTTGGAAATCTTTCTGGTGTTCTTTGTTCACGTGAACTTTGAAAATCTCTGTGGTGTTCAACGAATGTTAAGATCAAGTTGTAAGATTAACTTGTTTCCGTTTCCAAGTAAAAGCTTAGTTTTAAAACATATCATGAGGTCGATGGCTTGTTGCAAGGCTGCGCAGGGGACGTAACTGGGGAAGCGACCCCAGGGAACTCAGATCCTCTGCCTGGCTGGGCTGGGTGCATCAAGAAGGTAACTCGCAGCGGAGGAGGAGAGGTAGCGTGCAGCTTGCGTTGTGAAATGCTCCCTGCTGGCCGATCTCCATGGGCCCTGGGAGTGTCTGTCAGTCGTGCGAGTCCCAAGTCTGTGCTGTTGAGGAGATGGATGTGGCTGAGTACATACAGGTCATCGTGGAGTGAACGTATGATTGAGGGACTGGTTTTATGATCTTGTGACATTTCATGCATAGCTGCCTGATGGATGGATGGATACGGGTACTCCTGACACATGACATGAGTCAGAGGCCCGAGAAAGGGTTGTATTGGCATTCCAGTGAAATCTCATTCACCGTTTGCTGTCCTAACCTTATTTCTGTGAAGACATCTCCGATTTTATTTTTTCTCCCCATGTTAACATTCCAGTTGAGTTCGTGTGATATCTTTGAGAATGCAAGTGCAAGTTTTTTTTCTGATGCAGTACCTGCTCCATCTGTTGTCTTCAATTCTGACACTGTTCTTAAAAAGGCGGTTGGTTTATTTACAGGTACAGGTGATACTGTTTTAATAGGGTATCATGAAAACAGTAAATAAGGCCAAGTGCAAGCATAGTTATTGGAACGTGATCCACTTCCCCTTTCATGAGAAGAGCAGTTGGCATAGGAAGTTGAAAATGCATTATTAACACTTATGGAAGTCAGAGCTCATCTCCTTTCCAAAGCCTTTGAACCGTTCAGGTCAAGTCAAAAATGAAATATACCTTTGAAAACGTAAGTTCTTTTTTAAATCAGCCAAGTCTGTGTTATACACCTTGTGTAGTATGTCAGTTGTTAGAATACTTAAGGGGAACTTAGTTTATTGTTAAACGTTGCACTGATTTTTTTACTAACGTCTTTATCTCATTAATACTGACCACCAGGTAGTGCAGTGTGTATCTCCAAAGGGACCTCTGGCTTGTTCCAGGACCTATTTTTTTGGAACCACTCACGTTCCTTTCCTGGGTAAGTATATTAAGGACGACAAGCAGTAATTTAAGGGAATTCTTCTATTTAATCACTGCAAGTCTTAAGTAATCAAAAGATGGTTTTGATTCCTTTATGAGCATTAGGCTGCACGGTGTTTGTTCTTTTTTCTCATCCTCAGCCATCTTGCTTGGGTTGAATACAGTTTTTTAGCAGTTACCTTCCATAATAAAAACAAACCAAATCAAAGTTTGCAAAACAAGTTTCTTAAATGACCATTCTAAATGGTTTGGGGTCTGTAGCTGGGCTGTGGATAAAGTCAGTCTCTTTAGGGTTACTGTACGTTTTCAAACTGTATCCAACTCAAATAGTGTCAGAAGAGAAAGTGGTCAGAGGCATGCAAGACAGAAGGAATTGTAGCATGTCTGCTGTAGCTATGCTTTTTCCTGGGTACCTATTAAGAGCAGCTTTGGGAGACAGGACAGTGTGTGAGGGATCTTGGTTCTGAATCAGTGAAGCTGTGCTTAAGGGATGCAGGTATTAATTTTGGCAATTATGTGCTGGCTGTAGTGATATGAGTTGATCTGTGCTTTGCTCTTCTTTAAAATTTGTAAACAAGGTGGAGTTGCATAAAATACTGGGTAAATATTGTCCAAGATATGCAGCAGAACTGTTACGCCAAATAAGTTCTGTGTGAACGCTTCCAGAAGTGCTTAAAGGAAACATGTTTTTTTTTTCTTTACAGGAAATGACAGTGAGATGCACAAGAAACCCGAACAAGTGTAAGTTGCCAACGTAGAGTCATGGAGTGGTTTGGGTTGGAAGGGACCTCCCAGCCCCCTGCCCCCAGCCCAAGCTGCCCCCAGCCCCATCCAGCATGGCCTTGGGCACTGCCAGGGATGGGCAGCCACAGTTCACAGAAATAGTTCATAAGCAATGCTCAGTCCGAATCTGGCTATATTTAGGAAGTAGAGTTGCAATCTAGAATAAATACAGAATGGCTGGAGTGCATAAACTGGCTGTGTGACTTCAGGTATCCCTGGGGTAAACTTTTTTTTAACAAATACCATTTGCTGTCTTGCATTGGTAACGTTAACATTTTAAAATGGGTAGACAAGTAAGGGGACTATAACACCTTACTTAAATCACAGCCCATCGTGAGATGATTTTGTGTAAATATATATGGGAATTTGAAAACAGGACCTGTTATAGAGTTAGGAAGAATTATACATGCTTACGATGAGCATGTACTGAAAACCTAAATGAAAGGCATGTATTAGTACATGCGATTCTGTAGATGAAACCTGACCAAATTAATAAGAAGGCTAATTTTTAAACTACTTACTGCTCTCAGGGCTGAAGTTAGAACAAAGCCTCTGTAGAGCTTGTTTGAATTGGCTGATGTCTGTCCCGGCAATCGTTGGGGCGTTTTGAGATTCCTCCATATTGGGCCATGCTTGGGAGCTTCAGATGCTTTTTTCCGTCATTCGGGAACGCTTTGCATAGGCTTAATGCTGTATTTTTGTCTGTCTTTCCCCCTGAATCCATCCCTCCAAATGCAGCTGTTGCAGAAGAGTTAAAGCTTGGGGAAGAAGGAACGTTGGTCTATTTCTCTTTCTGTTCCAATGTAGTTGCAGGACAAGATGTCTTAGTTGGGCACAGGTTTTTTATTTTTAATAGCTCTGGAGCTGTGAATGTGTCAGGAGCTGTAAATCACTTCTGGCTTCTCCTCATCTTTGTTCAGTTCAGTAGTAGTCTTTCACTTCCCGTTTATGAAGAGAATGGAACTAAGCCGTGATGTAGATGTGATCTAAAGATGGTGACTGCTTTGTTCTGGATTTCTTTGATTGACATTCTCCAGTACAAGACCGTCTCAAAGTTGGTTCTAGCCTGGTTTTGTTTTTTTCAGAACATGGGGCTACTGGTCCATTTTTATTTCAATATTTAGGGGGTGATCCTTAACACTGCTCCAGTGAGAGTCAACAAGAAAACATCTCTTTTCCTTGGCTGATGAGAACAGGGCTGCATTTCTGTCAAGAGATTTTTGTCAAGATATTCTGTAGTTTGAGCAATAGCAATTTATTTATTTTTTTTTAAACTGTGGTGTTAAGCTACATCTACACACATTTGAACAAGAACCCTTTCCATACAAGGGAGTTAGTTCTGTGTTAACTGCTCCTTTTAAACAGTGGAGGAAACCAAACTCTATCTGTCTAGTAAATGTTGTGTTTGTGTTTCTCTTCAGTATGCTGTTGTCGCAAATATATACTGCTGTTGTAGAGGCTGTGCTTGCTGGCATTGAGTGCTATGCTAAAACTTCCACTGAATCCAAGGTAAATGAAGCACTGATTCTGTACAGTCTCACTGTTGATTTGCTGCCGTATGAAGTTATATGTAAACACCCTCTACCTCACATGCCCACCCTTCAAAAAAAAAAAAAAACACCTTTCACAAAACATTTCAGTCAACTCTGTAGCATTAACAAGCTGAGTACTGTTGGTTTCCAACCAGTATCTCTGAATTCTGTTAAAAAAAAAATTAAATTCAGAGTATATCTAATGTTATCCTTTTACAGTTGTTCATCTGTCATGAATTTTCCTTACCTTACAGTACGCTAGAGATGTGAAAGACAAATTTTAGCCGGGTACATCAGTGTGCTATTGTTTGATGTACGGTCTCTGTATTTTACGGGTGCTCCTGCTGTTGCTGGGATTTTGAAGTATGGGAAAAGATGCTTCATTCTTGATTTCCTTCTTTCAGGCAAAGGAGGGAGCAGAGCAGATGTTTATGTCTATGTTAGATACCCTACATTTAGCACAACTTAAAACGGCGTTAAGGTAACTACTTTCAAATAAATATTGATTTATTGTGTCTTTTGGGGAAAAAATGCACAACATGTTAACTTCAAAGGTAACTTGCATGATTGTCAAATTCCAAGACTTCGTAATGTGTTCAAAAGGCTCTTACAATCACGATAATTTCATTTTTTTCTGTTTATGTAACCACTTCAACAGTTACTTTGCTTTAAACCTGTTATTGCTGGTTTAAAAAAATGTGTAATAGAAGTATACAACATGTTTTTCACCAGTACATTTTCTTTTCTACAGCGCTAAAATTGCTTTTCAAATTCAGGCTGTGAACAATCATGGAAGGTTTGTATCGCTTCCTGTCATTAATTAGTGTTCTATTACATTAATGAACATATTGTCTTGGAGACTGAGAAAACATTTGATTATTTTGTACAAGATGCTGTAAACGTTTTTATATTTGAGTCAGTTTAATGGATTCCTATTTGTAATCATGTGGAATCTTGAAAACATTCAAAAAAAAAAAAAAAAGGAAAACAACTGGGTAAACCATTTTTATTATATTTATTTATTACTCCGTTAATGAGTAGAAGCAGCACAAGCCCATTAAGAGTTTCCATTTAAAACAGTGCTTTTAACTTGGTTGATATCACGAGCTTGTGCTTTTTTTTATTCCCCATGTTGTCTAATAGACTGAAATGGCCTACGCAAATCAGAGCTTGCTTTGAAATGAACTAGATTTTTGACTGTTAAAAAGTCACTCAAAATGATCTAATCTTTAAATATTTAATTATCATTATTATTCCAGAATTACTCCGTTAGATAATGAGGATAGCCTGAGTCTGATTAAAACGGTAAGTAAGCTGTTCAATATTCCGATTATATATTTTATTAGAAAGTGGAGCTTGAGTGGCTGTTTTTATGGGGCATGCTGAGCATTTTATCTATGTGACCAGAAATGTAACGGCAGTGATGATTTCAGACGCTGACACTGAGATAAGATGGAGTTTTAATGTGAAGTCAGTGGAATTTGGAGTAAAATGTTAAAATACAGTTAAGGTCTCAGGCTTTCCAATTCTATATAAAAGCATCGTGTTTTAGGAAGTTTAAAACAAACAGCATGTTGCTTCACTTGAAATATTTCAAATTCTGCTTTCTCTTCCTTCCCTGTCCAACTGTTTGATTGTCGAAGGCGTCTATGATGGTGTTTGACATTCCAGACCTGCTCACAGGAAGAGGATGCTTGGGATCTGTTGTCTTTTCAGAGTCCTTCCTAACATCACAGATATATGTAAAAGAAAAAGGTAACTATTTTGAGTTCTAGCAGCAACATATTCTCTGAACTTTTTTTGTGGTTGAATAGCAAATGGATTTCTGATGGTTGTTGTTATTGCAGTTAATATTTTTAAGCCTTTTTGTTAAACATCTACATGTTTTAGTCTGTAGTGATCTACTTGTTTTTGCCTGTAGTAAAGAATATCTTAAGTGTCAAGACAATTTCTCTAAGCTAACTGAAAGGACTTCGGGTTTTATGGCTGCCTAGTCATAAAATAGGGCTGAGGTGTCAAGAGTTTAAGTATACTAACATACCCAAATTTTCTTTGGTCTTGGTGAATATTTTATATTGTAGCTCTCTTTCATCGCTTTATAACGCTAGTTTCATATGATATGCTCTAATTTCAGTTACTCTTTGTTTGGAAGAGATTAAAACTAACATGATACGACTTTTAGAAAGCTTGTTTTTAGAACAGGCTTTTATTTAAAATGCGGAGTATTGAGTAATGTCTTTAAACAAGTGAATAGTTTTCAGATTGTTTACATGTGACAAGGAAGTGTAGTTGTTAGGGTTGTCTGGGCAATATTTATGAATTCTTGTATGCAGACAGGCTGCAAGACTTTTAACCATGGGAGCTGGAACACTTCTGGTGAGGAAGAGAGCAAAGGAAGAAGTCAATCACACATTCAACTGCTAGTATTATTTATATTAAAACTTTGTAGTCCCACCTCAAAACCAGTAGTTTTGGGCTACCATTTGGAGTAAGTTGCAGGCAAGAACTGGAAGAAAGGGAAATTGTTAGCTTAGGCAATACTGTGAGCCAGAAAGAAGCAAGAAATAGCCAAGAAGCTAGGATAAGGAGATGTAAGAGGCATACTGAGAACAAAATAAAAGCAGGGCTTCTTTGTTGTTTAGCAGTCTTAAAAAATAATGCGTCCTTAAATAATGAGCAAAGGTTTTTCCTATTTCCTAGAGAAATTTCCAGTCAATAAAGTAACGTTAAATGGTCTGAAGTACATGGATGGTATTATACTTCTTTGCTTTCCATTTACTTCCCTGCAGATGGCAGTATTAATTCAGAAACCAGCCACATAATATTGACTGCAGCTATCCCAAGATACGCATCTTGGCTGGTTAGTACACAAAAATTTGTTCGATTTTATTCTATAAATGCAGATTAATAACCAGAAACTTGTCATAAATGTATGGAGTTACGAAGAAAAATTACAGAATCCAGTCATTGTAACAGAATTCTGTAATACTGTAATTTTTAAAAAATGTGGACAAGGAGTGTATAAATACTAAGTAGAAACAGGCTGATGGTTCCCTTCATGACAAGTTTTAATCATTTCCTTTTCACCACCACAGTTTTTAACTGCGTGAAGTCACGTTTGGTTTTTATTGCTCTTATTTCTAGGAAGTACATATTATAACACTTGAAAATTGTTTATTGTGGAGTCGCTTCAGTGTCTGCCCCAACAAAGGTCTGTTTCCAGACCTCTAAGGTAGTAAACTGTGAGTTATTTCAATGAATGTTCAGAAGATGGACAACATTATGCCAGCTGGCAGTCCATACTTCTGAAGTACTTTAATAATAGTGTTTTTAAAAAAAGTTATACTCCTTTGTGTCTAATGCAATACAGTTTTAGCCTACAAAAACAATTTAATGGGGAGTATCTCCTTGAATATATTTCAAAGAATTATTTCAGTCCCATGGTAACACAGTATTGAAAAGCACAAAGCTGTCTTTGAAGCAGTCTGGTCAGGACTTTTAACTGTCTGCAGTCCATAAGGTTCTTGTTTGCCTTGAACCTTCTTTAAAGATTTCTCTTTGAATTAACTTGCTTTATCCACTAACAGTACAATGGGAAACTTTTTTTTTGGCTACAGGTCGAAGATAGTGATGTGAAACTGTCTGAAAAAGCACAGCTAATATTAAAGGTAAAACTAAACTTTTTAGTTAAATTATAAAGGTTATTTTTTTCAAGAACCAATATCCCCGAAATCTTAGCTGCTAGTAAAACTGGCTTTTAGCATTTTTTTTCCCTCTTCTCTGAAAGTCTTTATCTGTTCTATCTTGTCTTTTTTAAACTTTGACCTAAAAAAAGAACTGCATTGTATGTAAAAGTTTGAGGTTTTCTTTCATTGCAAGAATGGCAAAGCCCAAGAGCAGGAAGTTCTAATAAGGCTTAGATTCCATGGACGTCTCACTAAGCATTACCCACGGAGCACATGAGCTTAAAAAAAAAACCTCAATGCCACTTTACATGCAACTTTCTTTTAACTTAATTAGCATGCTAAATGTCTACAGGAAAACACTTTAAGCAGTATGAAAAAGAAAAGAATTTGGGATCTGGGAACGTCTTAAACCACATGAGTTTCACATTTGTGGCTTAATTTGCGGTTCCCAGGAATCTTCATTACAAATAGTTTCATTTTCCTGTAGTATACTTTGAGTTCAGCGGATTGACAATCTAAAAACAAAAAGCTGTGCCTTGTGGTTGTGACAATAACTTGTAACTTAATAGCTGCTGGCAAAACCAACCGGGGGGCGGAGGGGGTGCTTCTAAACATTGGTCTCCTGACATACGGTGTCTTTCACTAGTTCTTCTGTATCCATGTGGTTTAAACTCCCGAAAAGTTGTGACAGCTGCTGTTTAAAAGTCCTTATTCTTGTAGTAAAACCTCTTCTCATGAAAATATTCCTGTCTAGATTACAGTCTTTGATGTGGTCTGTGATACTTGTGTTTGTTATCCTGTTTAGGAAGACAAATCTTTTCTGGGCACTTTACTTACTGGAGGTGATGGAGCATATATTTATTCTAGCAATCCACAGGCCATGCCTGCAGAAGGTGAGATGTTTTCAACTGTTTATATAGTTAGTCCACTTGCTTTGTTTTTGAACATGAGATGCACGGTTTCAGGGATTCACGGATCTGTACCATCATTTTAAGCTGCTTTCCTTCTACTTGCCTCTGTAAATCTCTTATTAAACTCCATGTTTTGCTTCTTTGTCCCCAACCTCTGCTTGAAACTCCTAGGTGTAGAAGAAGAATTGCTGTCAGAGCTGTAGACTTGCTTTTGACACACATGCAGCTCCCATCGCATGATTGAGAAAATTAGTCTTTGGGAACCTGGGAGAGAGTTCTCCCATAGTTACAGTACAAAAGAATGCACAAAGTGGGTTTTTCTCCCCTTACTGGGTGATGTGATACGTGAGTTTTGCTTTTCTGTACCTGTGTGAACATCAGGTTGGAAAGACTGGGTGTTAAAGTAGTGCCAGTGCTCCCAGCATAAGAAGTGAAGGGCAATATGTAAGTACCTTCCGGGCAGCGAGATAGGCTGCCTCTGTTGTGATTTGTTTCTAAATTTACTTATAGTCTTGTGTTCTTTGCTTCTACCAAAGCCTCTTCCTGGAGCTGACATGCTGTTCCAGCATTTTTTCCATTGTCATTTTCACTCAGGAGCTTTATTAGCACAGCAGCTCACTGTGTAACAGAAAGAAAGATACTCCTGCTTAGTATTTCTCAGATTCAGTGAAGTTACTGTTTTCTGACAGCAGATGACAAGCAGTGGGTTTGGATAGACCACTCCTCTTGTCTTGGTGCATTTTCCCTGAAGAACTTCAGTTACTTTACTGGGACATTCATGTTAAGAACACAGCTTAGCAGGACTGTTGGCAGGATTTTCCTACACACCGCAGCATTGCATTGATGTGCCTTGCTTTGCCTTGAAAAAACTCAGGAGAGTAAGTTATTAAATCAAAACATTTCTTAAGGCATATTGCTTCTATATTCCTGTGTCCAGAGAAGGTACCGTTGTCACAGTATTGATGTACAGCAGAAGATGATTCGCTGATATCCAAATGCTTGGTATAAACTGTCAATCTTTAGGGGCTTTAACTACAAAAGAAAAAAGCTAAGAGTACTGAAGACAAATAATGATGTGCAAAGCAATAAAACAGCAAGTTTCACCTTCTGGAATTTTCTTTCACTCCAATTTAAAAGATTTTAAAGGAAGAGTTAACGCAGAACAACATGTTTAGCTATTTTTCTGTTATACAACACAGTGCTGTGGGTGCAGGCTCACTCGGTAAATAATCAGGGAGAAGAAGAGTGGCTTCCTTAGCGTTGTGAAAACTGGCTGCCTCGGTGGAGCTGTATGTTTTTTTTTTCCCTTTTTTGGTAGATTTGCTAAGTTAAATGTTTCCCTAACTCTTGGGACGGAGAGTTATAAGTAGGTGGTATAAGGGCCATTATGTAACACTTCAACGAGGGAGATATTTTCTCAGGTGTCAAGTGAAAATGAACTTGATCTCGTTCCCTTTCATGTGTGCTGCAAGATGGTTTGCTGTGCTCCAATTTGGGCTCTACTGGGGCTGCAGCCATCTCGTCTGGCAAGGCGAGGTGAAAAAGATGCTGTCACACAGGCACTCCTCCTCTCTGTCATTTGTCTTGCTGGAATAGGCTTTGCATCCACGACTAAAGTTCATGGAAAAGAAGTTGAGCTGTTAAACCTCTTCTTTAGTACTCTAACGTGTCTGATGTTTTCTGGAATTTTATGGGGTGAACTTTACTGAGTCAATCGTTCGTACCAATTAAATTGTCTCTTTTGTGATTAATGACTTGTGAGAAGTACACAAATGGTATATCAAGTTTTTCTTGATATAATTCACTGATTTTAATGTTAAAGGGGGCAGTCTTGGTTTGGATTAATTACTGTTCTTTCTGGCTTCCTTTCCTTTTAGAGAAGAATTAATACATTATTTTTTTTCCTGCTTTTTTCCCCATTTCTCAGGATTTGTCAATGGGATGTTCTATAAAATTTGGCAGAAATGTATTCCTAATGTTGTATTTGGCCATTTTTCGTCCTCAGCCAACAGAATACCACCTGTGTTGTGCATTTTGAATTTTGTGAGACTGTGTCAGCAATGAAATTCTTCTCTACATAGACTGTGAAACCTCCACACCTGTTTTATTGTGTGTAGCTTCCTAGTTACTTGGATGATGTGGTGGATTTGTTTGACGCCTAGCCTATCTCCATTTTACTTTGAATTTGGACCTCAAATTTGTGTCTGGGTTATAATAGTTGATTTTGCAGCACAGGTTTAGTGTTAACTGGAAGCTTCACCCTGAAACTGTGGCATTTGTAGCTAACAGCCTTTTTTCAGGTTAACTGTTGAAATCACTTGCCTAGATACTGTGATTCTTATCAAGCTTCTTTCCAGAATTAGGACATAAAAAACAGTTTGAAGATCTTACTGAGTTGCCATTTCAAGAGGAAAATGTCTTAGTCTTTGCCTTCATTCGTTATTGTTTCTTGAAAGCATTATTTGATTGAGCTGGATGTACAATCACGTTTAGGTGTTCTGATGCTGAGCCTTGCTTTTTCTTAAAAGCTTTTGCTTTTTCTTAAAGCTCAGCTCTGAGTATTGCTGCTTTATTTTCCCTTTCCCTTTTGCTGTCTCACATGCTTGCCTGGATGGGATGTGATCCTGCTTTTTCTTTGTTATATCCCTGAGCCTTGCTGCTTCTCATTTTTCCAGCTGCTTCCCCTGGTCATCACATTTGCTAAGAGCCAAAGGGTCAAGAAAAAAATGAGATAAAATGAACTGTCTCTCTCTCAGCTTTAAGCCAGTAGCTTCCAGGGAAACCACTAGCCCAGAAACAGTTGTCTCTGAGAATCCCAAAGTGGCCGAGGTGAGCAAAACCCTTGGTGTAACCCCCGTCCCAGCAGCACCCCTACGAGCAGGGTGCCCAGCCCCACGCTGAAGAAAATAGCGAGTTGTCAGAAGTGGGATTCGAACCCACGCCTCCAGGGGAGACTGCGACCTGAACGCAGCGCCTTAGACCGCTCGGCCATCCTGACTGTGCTGCTGGGCGGGGGAAGCAGTGAGCAAGGATTTATGGTAGCGTATACGGGGGAAGCGTGTAAACGGGTGGTTCCGTGTGCGTGCAAGGACGGGGAAGGCTGCTGATAAAGGGATTTTCTGTTTTCAACTCTGTGGATGAGGGAATAAAGGCAAACTGTTGTCTGAGATTTTTTTTTTTAGTCTGTGTGATTTGTACTAATATGTTGGCTCTTTTCTGTAAGTCTCACCACGTTTTCCCCCTTTCCCCAACCCTAAAAAATGAACCACAGGTTACAGTAAATGGGCTTCAGAGGTAAGATGAAAGCAAATGTAATCATAGGCACGTTTCCTGCCCTTGATACTGAGATCCAGTGAAGAACAAATAACTGCGCTCCGAATGCTGCCTAGAAGCTCTTGCAAATCTTCACTCAAACGTGTTCTGTGTTAAGTATGACAAACTTCTGCAAAAGCATAGATTTTTCCTGAGAAAAAGGCGTTCATCGTACGATGTTGAAATACTGGTACGCACCTCAATTACTTTTTTCTTTCACATTCTAGGCAAACTGTACTTCTTCTCAGATGGTATCCTCTTTTCTGACCCCCACCACGGCAGCATTTCCATTTCAAAGGACCACGTGAATTCCCTTTCTCTCTACGATGGGGTGAGTGTCCTGTTTTTTCCTACTATCGCACTTTTCATCAAATTTTAGAATTACTTGTATGTTACTAAAGCAAAGTGTTCAATTTCAGTCACATTTTTATAAGCGTGTGTAAAAAAACCTAATAACTGATGCAAATTTCTACCATTTTTGTATTGGTTAGCCAAACAAATTATTGATTAGCTGAACTCCAAGGATAGAATTTTATACTAGTGTTCTTAATAGTCTGTAAAATTGCTTTTTATTAGAAAAAATTGCAGAACAGAGCTTTCATAAAATGTCTAGTGGTCTGAAGTGATGGGTAGAGAACAGTTCAAGGCATTGTGAAGTCCTGCAGCGTATCAGACAGCAAAATGCTGCGTTCTATTCAAAATATATTTAACCTTCAGCCAAACGTTCGTGGCAGTGTACTTCTTATCTCCGGGGAGGTCACGAGCAGTGTCTGTCTCCTGTCGTCGAGCACCGTGTAACTGACAGGGTGAAGGGAGTGACTGGTCAGCCTTTTGCAGGCTGAGAGATGAGATGGAGAGGCATGCTGCTTGTAGCTATACGTATTCCAAATAATTTCAGTAAAAGCCAGTGTTAGGATTCACAAAAGTATATGACTATGATCAGCTCAGTATCTCTCCCCTCAGCTTTGTGAAGTTGCCATGCTAATAGTTTGGTTTTCTGGCTCAGTGGGAATTGGGGGTTAGGTTAATGATGGCAACTCAGCTTTTTTTCTTTTTTTCCCTCTTCCAGGCAGACACACTGGGTTAACTATCACTTTTTCAGGATGGAAAAGACATTATTTTGGTTATTGTTTCCTAAGCACACCTAAAAAAAAATGTTCTTTCCTTTAGTTCCTATTTTGTTCAGGTACAGCACTACACATTCGCTCAGTGACCTCCAGAAAGCATTGTGTAGGTGTAATTTCATCGTATAATGGAGGAAAACAGTAAAATAGAATAAAAGTGCTATTCAATTGAGATGAGTGAAGAGGATCTTACCTTAGCTGCCTTTTCTTGTATATCGTATTAATTGCCCAGTGGTAGTTTAAGAAGCTATTTTAACGCTGACCTTCCTTCTATTGTTTGATTCAAGACACTCACTTTCATAAAACTAGCTATTTATGGGGCCTGGCTATCATTCTTGAACCGACGCCAGATTTCTGTGTAAAGCTAAACCTTGACAGAGAGCATTTTATTGTTTAACTGACTAGGCATAATACAAGGGTGGAGAGTTTAAATGTTAAGTGACAGGAGAAGAAGGCTAATTGTTATGCTCTTGCTGAACGTTATTGCAGCCACAGTATTGATGGAAAGTAAATGATAATGCTAGGATTAAAATAAAAAAATACTTGAAGCGATGCGGAGTATGGTTTCTTAGCAGCTGTCTCACGATTCCTGCTTGATGCTTCTCTTTTTGACTTGAAAATGTATTTCTGCTTCCAACACATGCTGCGATTTTCTCTGTTCTGAGAATCCAGGTGCCTAGCTGCCACATAAACTCCTGAAGTCCTTGGCGCTCGCAGGAATCCAACGCATAGAGGATAGGATAAATTGCTCACAGAACTGTGCCGTGAATATCTAAAGCAATAACCATCCCATCCCAGTTGTGGTACAAGCAAACATACATTGCCAGGATGTAAGGCAGTACTGGTCTGCCATGCTAGGAAGTTAAAAATAAATAAATCCAACAGACTACATTGTCGCCCTGTCTCTAAATTCCCAGGTTTATTTCTTGCTCTTTTGTAGCTGAAATTTTGCCAAAGCATCTTTATTGTGTAAAGATTAGATGTTGTATGCTTGGTTTTGTTTCAGTCCTATTTAAGACTAAGGATTGAAGCTTGTAAGTACCTGAATCCAATATTCATTCTGGTCATTTATCATCAACTGAAGAAATATTAGGTAATACTTAGATATCATAGCAGAATTACCGTCTTATAAAACTTGGAAATTAATTCTTTTAACCATAAGTCTGTGGGGAATATTGATTATTTGTATTAATATTAATAAATATTAATACATATTAATATATGTATTAAATATTAATATTAAACATATTTTTATAAATATGTTTATTTTTGGCCTTTTTCAATTTGTAGCACACTAAACATTTTCAAGGAGGAGGAACGCATTCTGTTGTGCTTCTCACATGCAGATTGCAGCACGTATGAATTTACCTCTCAGTGAATCTTCATTAAAACTTCCAGTTATCCCACAGGACCCAGGCTCTGTGGGACATAAGCTAAAAGTCATTTTCTCTTAAGAGAAAATGTTCTCTTAAAACATTTTTGTTCTTCAGTAACCTCAGTGACTTCAGGAGAAGATTACTAATTAATCCCTGAGTCAGCAAAGGGTAGAGATGCCATTTGCAAATGTTTCTTAATTGACACCGATTCTTATGTAAATGTTCCCCAATTGGAGCTTTCCTCTAAAATCAGGAAGTAGGGTTCTTTCTCCATATCTGAGGAGATGGATGTTACTCAAATTCTGACTTGTACACCGAGTATCGGAATCGCTGTTTTCCAGGGATGTTTCACACTGTTGGGTTGTGCCGTGTCCAATACTTTAGTGTGAAGAGAGTTGAAAGTTGAAGCTTGAGCATGAAACACTTGAGCATCTTGCCACGTAAATGGCTATCTTGAAATCCAGAAAATTAGGGTCCCTTCTTGTTTTCTTAGAAGAAAAATCGGATAATCTCAGCTCAATGCTTCTGAGAGAGACTGGTTTTGAAGGCTTCAGCTTTCTGTTGGTGAAGAAGCAACAGGTTCAGTGGAGTTTGTGCTCACTGTGAAGAATCTGAGAGAAATAGGACACTTGCAACATGCAGACAACCCACATTTTCAATTGCACATTGACAGATGTACCTGCTACCCGTTAGGACCCTTCCAGGTCAGAACCTGAAGAGAGTGGTATAGAAGTTTGCAGCAGCACCACGCCATCCTTCTAATCTTCTTACTGCCTGATTTAATTTGTTCTTCTAAGGAGCCTGTATCAGAGATACACAGGCATAGATAAAGGTGGCTCTGTTGTGATGCATTAGCAGTTAGTAGAGGAGAGGCTGGTGGTAGAAGGAAAAGATGGGGCTAAAGGAATAGGTATTAAAATTCAATTGTTTTTAATGTCTTTTGTTTTTAAGGATCCAAATCATATGTGAACAATCTCAGGTGTTTTCTTTCAAGTGTCCAATATTGCTGATAGCTGCTAAATAGAAACTGAGAAGTACAGCAGGTGATTCTTCTGCTTCATTCCAGCGATAGGCAAGCTAATGAACGTTCAGATCTTTATGCATGCCAAGCCAAGTAGTATAGATTAGAAAAGAACTGTTACGGTCATAATATATTAAGCCTTTTTTTCACTTTTAATAACTGTTATTTATAAATTGCCCTGTTTCTTCTGTTTTCTAGGATTCAACCAGTATTGTTGCTGCTCTCTTTATAGACTTCAAAAGCTCCTTGCTTGCTCATCTACCAATTGAATTCCGTACCCAAGACAACTTTTTGATGATTGCACTTTTCCCCAAAACGAAGATTTATAAAGCTTTCTATTCACAGGTAAAGTAAATAAAGATAGCAATATTTTAGCCCACCCCGAACCCTTATTCTTTGTGTCTCAAATGAGAGGCAAGTGTAAATGTTAATGTCTGTAAACTAATTATATTTGTGCTTTAAAAAAAAAAAAAAGTATTTTCCTTCTTAAGTTAGATCAGCTGCTGAAGCTTGTCATCTGATAAGTAGGTTCAGTAAAGTTTGAAATATGAGGTCTTTCTTGCCTTGTTCTTCACAAGCAAAACCTTTTCCTGTATCTCAGTGCACCAGCATGGTTTGGAAAGGAGAAGAAGCAATTAGTACCGAGGGAGCAACAGGTTAGAAGAACGTTGAAAACTTCTGTGAAGTTGGATGGCGTTGATGGAAGGAGGTGGCTGATGGGATTTTGAGGTTGCTTACCTTTCATACAGAACCAAGGTGTAGCAGTTTATGACTGTAGGAAGGACTGTTGCAACAAACTTCCTTCGTTAGTGGCAGATAACAAGGGGCAGTAATTACAGACTGCAACTTTGGAGGTTCAGACTGGATGTTAGGAGGGTGCTTTTCAGCAAGAGGTTAGTTCAGCACTGGAACTGGCCACCCAGAAACTTCGTCTCCACTTTTGAAGATTTTGAAAACTTGGCTGGACAAATCCGTGGCGCTGATCTGATCTGTCCTGCCAGCAGTAGTCCTGCTAGGAGCAGAAGATTGGTCTGGAGACCTCCAGAGGCTCTTTTCCATCCAGAAACTTTTTTTTTTTTTTTTATGTGACCGATAGCAGTTCTGTGTAGTCCTTCCCAGGAGCATGATTGTTTCTGATCTTAGGACCTTGCATGTGTGAGCAACTTTGTTACGTGGGTATTTGTAGTGATTGTGTAGCTTATGTTTAATGGTCACCATGTGCTTTCGTTTTGCAGTCTGAAGTCAGCGATTGCTCTAAAAGCTTGTTTTCTAGTAGTTGCATTTTAAATGTAGTACTGGTGGATAATTGGCTGCAGCAATTGGACGCAGTGGCAGAGGTTCCATTGTGTTTTTTTTGTGGTTAGACACATTTGGATCGTGATCCTTAGGGAAGTTTTGTTTAAGTCTTTAAGCATCCCATATGGCATTGTATTATTCTCGGAGTAGATTGGCTTCATGCGTTGTAATGCAGAGGCTTTTAATAAACGAAACTTTATAACAATAGCACTTTTGAGGAAATGAGCCTGGAGATTTTAGGACTTTGCAAGGGTTTTACTGTGTGATTATAACCCTGGACTGGAAAAGACCACCTAGCTCAGTGAGTACAGTCCCCACTGGTAGCATTAATGATTCCATTTCTCCTTTTATCTTAAGTGTTTAGAGTCCTCCCACTGTTCAGCTATGTGAGTGGTTGTGAATATTTTGCTCTTGAATTTCTAGCCTATTTTATTAGGTCTACTTTTATACCTGCTCGTATTTTGTTTTCCCAATGGAAATGCTTGAGCTTTTCAGAGATTTCAGACCTATTCTTTCTGGCTTATTTGGTCTGACAAAATAAAACCAGATCCTTTTTAGTCTATTATAAAATGTTCTCTTTTCCTCTGATCATTGTAATAGTTCTTTTTTTTTTGGCTACAGATATCCAATACTGTGTGCAGTATCGTATACGAGGGCATTTGTTTCTTGTATGGATGCAGTAATAATTATCTTCAGAAAAAGTTCAGTTATCCTTCGTTTGCCTTTGCTTTGCCCTGCTGCCTTGAATTAACAGATCTTGGTGTTTTTTTATTTACTGAGAAACACCTTCAGGTCCTTCCCTTCTGATACCCACTGACTGTCCATCTGATTACAGCAGCTTGTGTGTTCATTCTTACCTTCTTACTTACCTTCTTCATATTTTTCTGTTTCTTCCATTCTTATTTGTTGCATTTTTTCTGTAAGACACAGTCCTGTGTGACCGTCTCCCGACTTAGTTTCCCCACGATGCTGTCAGTTCCCTTCAGTTCTTGCCAAATCCCTTACGGATGGTGTTTGGGAGCATTCACTAAGCAGCTGAGTTGCAGTTTCTCGTCTGGCTGGCACCATAGCAGTTGTTCTGCTCATGTTGAAGCAGATGAACCATGTCTAGGAGCTATTATCACATGAACAAAGACTAGCTAGAAGACCAAGTGTTCCTTGCTGTGTAAGCCATGCCAGTCAGGTATTACATTTTTTTTTTAGTGTCCAACTACAGGTATTTATTGTTTTCCTCCAAAATTTTATCTAAAACTCTGCGTAACACTGAATTTGTGTAGACTTAGTAGTTGCTTTACAGACCTGTAGCCGCAAAGATTGACTGAAATAAATACAGACAGTGGTTTTAGTCTTCTCCAGTCGTATGACACAATACCTCACTTAGCAGACTCTCTAGAACTATGACTTAACTATTTCAAGCCTCCTTCAAATAGGAAAAGGCAATTATCCATCCCTCCAGATCGGAGTGTATCATATTCTTTGTAACTGCAATGTTGGTTGCAAGATCTTGAGCATACAGGAACAGAATCTGGTTTGAAGATCTTGCAAAGACAGGACAGTGCCTTTCACATCTCCGCTGTAATTGAAAGTTGAGGTGGCTTTGATTAGGTTTTGGGACATACAGAGAGTAGCTTTTTTCTCTTTTTTCCCTTTAAGTCCTACAAAAAAGGACACTCTCTAGTGTTGTTAATTTCCTTTTCAAGCTCTGTCTCAGTCTGACCTTCGTTATCGCTTTATCCCTGGCACTTTGACTTCTAAATAACGTTTTTTTTTCTGTTTACCAGTCCTTCTTTCCATCCCTTGTAGGCATTTTCCTTCATTTTGAAGTGGTTATTTGTTTGGTTGCATGGTTCACTACATGAGCAATGCTGTCTTTGTTAATATCAAAAGTTTATTTTATTTTGATGTTTTTTATCTCAGTACCCTTGCGTTTAGGATGGCGATTTGTTAATGGAAAGCAGCCTTGTCTCTCCTCGATTGTTTTGTCTTGCAGAAAAATAATTGTGAAAAATGACAATGGCTGTCGCCTTTACTAAAAGAAGGGAAATACTGAACACTTAAATGACCGTGTGATTCATCTGAATCTGATTTCTAGGTTCAGAATGCCATTCATATTAACGTGACTTGGCTAGAGCAGTAGGATGTGAGCCAAATGTTGCTCCCCAGGGAAACGAATGCCTCCTTTTTCTCTTGCATAGAAAGAGAATTTTTCTTAAATTTCTAGAATTATGATTACTGTAATCTGACCTAATGAAAACTACAACAATGCCTAGAGTTGTACAGCGGGATCTGAATTAATACGACTGTTTAGTAAAGTTATTTCTTAAAGTAGTTCCAATATAGATGAGGTTTTCAGATCTGATCTGTGAAGAATTCTTCCTTATTTTAAATATTTTCAGCAAAACTAGTATTGTGAAATATTATTTTAATGACTGGCTAAGATGAATGTATTTTTGGGTGAATAAAAGTCATTCTTAAATTAAAAAAACAAACAAATTTTGCAAAATAATGACTCTTACAAGTAGGTCTGGTTTGTTCCAGGTTTTCTCTTCGTGGCAAAACCAGAGAAACTCAGGATTATGTTTAAGACTTGTCCAAGAAGAATTCCTGTCAGTGGCACAAAAGAGATTGTAAGTTCATGCTGCTTAAGTCTAATTTCATGTTAACTGCATGCTACCATCAGAAAAATGCTGAGACTCGGTTTTTAATAATGATTGAAAAAGAATTGTTGTATTCTTAGCGGAACGCTCACTTTTTTGTGCTAGTTATGTAGACATCTGGCTTAAAGAAGGAAAACTTCAAGGCTTTTTGTTTCAACTAACCAATTGATTTTTTTTTTTCTTCTTTTCAGACATTCCAGTGTTCAGAAGCTATTTAATTATTTGTCTTTTCCTTCTGGGGAAAGATGCAGTGAACTGAAAATATCTGCTGCCCTCCCAGAACTAGAGAGGTGAGAAATTATTTTTATTTCCAAGGGACTAGGTTTGACAGAAATGGTACAAAAATATTTTGTTGTATGTAATCATCATCTAAAAACCGCTTATTAAATAAGTCTGTCTTCACACTAAGTATTTTTACTCGGAGATGAATTATTTCCTCACTAGGAAGCCTCTGTTTGACCTTTTAACAATTTTGTTTTCATAATTTCCCAGCTATTTATACGAAGGGAGTCTTTTGGTCTTTTTTAAAAAAACAACTTTTATTTTTTGCAAGGTTTGTGCTTCATTTTACTGTCAGCAGCGTCAGTCGCGAGCCAATAATGAGAGCACATCTTCCTATTTTACTGCAACAGTCAGAAATCGTTCCTGAGAGCAAAGTGGAAAGTGGTAAGGTAAGAAAGCAGCACAACAATACTTCCTATCCCTAGCACAGAGCGTTTGCCAAATATTCTGGCTGTTACTGGTTCCATTGCAGGTAATGCAATACTGACGTGCATCATGCTGTGCCTGCTCCAGTTCATACTGAACATGTTTCAAGTCTGTTTCTCAGAATAAATTGCTCTGTCTTGTTTTCCTGTTTACGTTACTTAATTCTGTGTTTAAACAGTCTTTTGGAAGTGCCAGTGGTCCCTCAGTCTGGTGAAATAGGACAGAAAACGAACAGTAGATCTTCTCAACTGAGCAGTTTTCTCTAATGACCAGAGAGTTTAGCCCTGAAGCAGTAGTTTGTTTTTATGAATTACTGAATAATTTAACTGAATTGTTCTCTGCAACATAAGACCTTTAAATAGCATAGAGGTAGCACATGATATTTAACATTTGCTGATATTATCTGTAGAACACTCTGTTCTTTATAGGGGCAACAACAATCATCAAACTTAAAGGGTGCTTTAAATAGTATTTTCAGAGAAATAATTTCCTTGTAACTTTCCAGCATTTGAAAGCTATTGTAAGCAAGAAAACCAAAGCAGCAGAAACACGGTGTTTCTCTTCAAATATTGCAATGTGGCGGCAGTCTTGTTTCTTGGGATCTCTTTCTGACACTTAAGTATTAATTAGTAAACCCTTATTGTTTTTAAATCTGATTTTAAGGTTCATTTAAATGTCTTAAAAATCTATAATGTTATACCAATTTCTATAAAACATGCAAACTTTGATTTTTCTTGAGTTACTTCTCTATTTGTATTATTATGCCTACTCGTTGTCTGTTAGCATCCAAAAGTGATTTTGAGGATAGGATACAAATCCCCTGCAGATGGCTATCTTCAGCTGTACTTCAGTTAGAAACTGGAAGAGGTCATTTGTCCCTTAGCAAGAGGGTGATAAGCAGTGTGCGGGGTGGTTGCCAGTGTGATATAATTTCCTTAATCAAGTTCAGCACAGCACAGGATTGTTTTAGCCATGTTTCCAGAGGTCACATGCTTATCTCTGTGCCATATTCCAGCAGATAATGTAGAATTATACGTGCTCTGGAAATGTGCTCTGCTTCTTGCTCTTTCTTTGCTCTGATCCCTCTTTCAACACCACAAAGAGTACACATAATGGCAACGATGGTGCTTTATGCAGAAAAGCTGTTGGCACGTTGGAGCTGTTACTATGCAGCCTCTTCCCAACCCTACTCAAAGCTGCATGCACCTTTGCTTAAATCTGTAATAAATTCTGGATATAACACACCGGGCTCAGCATCAGGAACTGTTTAGACTTCAGGTTTTATGGAGATCAAGAGCCTTATCTACAGTGCGAGAACCTTGTGTGCGGTGCTAGCTCATTTCTTCTAGCCTTTTAAGTTGTCCCCTTCTGTTTCTTGTGTTTTAGGTTGTTATCACCATTATAACAGGTCTTCCAGGATGTCGCAGCAGCGATCTGTGTGCTTTTCTTGTAACTTTTAACAAGGAGCATGGAAGGTTCGTATAGTTCTGGTTTTACAGTCCAAAGCACTGGTCTTACTACAATCAAAGAACTACTCAACATGAAGGAATTCAAAAAAATGTTTTACTTTTTTTTTAGTATCCTGGTTTATGATTTGTAATCAGATGTATTATAAGACTACATTCAGTAAATATTATGAGGCACTTTAGATAGTCTACGTAGCACAGTGTAGGGTCTATTTTCCATGGGGAGGCATTAAATGAGCACAGTTCTGTTATTTGAGGTATTTCAGTTAACTGTTATGCCAGGCGTATTTGATTTTAAATACTAGACATTTAGAGAAGAAAAAATAAGATTTCTCCTTGATATTCCATATTAAGAATACCAGGGGTATCATTACAGAGCTATGACAAGTCGGGAATTACCACTGATGCTACAGACAATTGTGAGTAATCTCAGAAGGGCCAAATGTATCTCTTGTAAAGCACAGGAAAGGTCTTGTCAAAGCTTGAAGGAAACAGTTGAACAGCTTCCATTTATGTGTGGTAGAGAGTCTAAATTTTTTTTTTCTTTTTTGGGAAAACACTATGCTAATGGTCCTTACTACAACATTTTAAAATCTGATCTAGTTTCTATTCTACAGTTGCAGGAGATATATTCAAGACACATATTGCTTGGCAATAAGATAAATCCACTGTCGGAATTCACCACTCTGTGTGTTGATACAGCTCTTTGTTCCGGAAAATCAAAATTTTTAGCCTTTTAAATCTTACAGCCAAACACCTTAGAGTTTAATCTTAATAAGGTTCTGGACTGTTCTGTTGTATTATTTTTTAACTTGATGTCTTGGTATTAGCGAGTTGATTTGGAATATCTTAGTGGCTCTCTTCTGGGCAAACGTAAGGTGGTTTTTGAATGAGATGTAGTATTACAGAACATTACGTTTTCCCACAAATGTCATCATTACTTTTGTTTTTGCAGTGAAATACTTCCGTGCCCAGTCTTAAATTATATGAATCTAAGTTTTGTTTACTGCATCACCAACAAAGATCAGGATTACTCACATGATGTGCTGCGTTGAAGAAGCTGTTGAACATTGTTTTATTTAAAAAAAAAAAAAAAAAAGGCAACGAAAAACCAGAAACCCTTTTGGCAGTAGTCTGAGGAATGTGCTTATGTTGAAATGATAGAAAGCCGAGTAAATTTCTCTCTCCCACGTGGTATGAGAAATGTGGAGTCTTAGGGCTTGTCATTGTTGGGTTTGGTCATTTGTTCAAAGCAATAAGTAAATAGAGTTCTATTTCATAATATTTCTAACTTTTTCCTTGTTTTCTGTCGTAGGTGGATAGTTTATCGGCAAACTATGGATAGTCCTGAATGTTTCAGTGCAGCACACTTCCAGCGTTATCTCTCCAGTGTCCTGGAGGCTCAGCAAAACCACAGCGTCCGTCAGTCCACTTACGCTAGAAAGAACAAGCGGCTCTTAGTGGTCTTGCAAGGGTAAATGTTAGAACTTTGAACTGTTGAATGGAATAAGGGATTTTCTGTTCCTTTCATGTTTCCAAGGCATTTTTAAACTTCCTGCCACTGAAGTGGTCAAGTTTCTGTGCTAATTTGTGATTCTCTGTTAATTCTATATATATGTACTAAACTCAACTTTCCTGCTACCTGTTAATTTTATTGCTTGCTCCTGTGTTAAAGAAAATGTCCAAGGAATTTGGTCTGTCTCCTTCGTTTAGGAGATTATGATTTTGGCCTCTCAAAAGCAGTTTTCTTGCCCTTTCCAGCTGTACCTATAGATAGCAGTCTGAGAATATTATCGGAACAGCTATTTCCCCTCTATACACACTTCCCCAGCCACCCTAGGTAGAGAGGTAATTGTCCTTCAAAGTCTGGTTCATATTCATGAGTATCTTCATATTCTGTCTCCTGCAGACTTGCACTTCAGTGGCAAAGTAAGAGTGAGTCCTGGTTGTCTGTCTTGTAGAGCTATAGGTTTAGCTGGGGACAGCAGAGCAGAGACAGCATGAGATTGTTGCTAGTTGCCCTCCAGAGCTGCAGGTGAATATTCCAGAATATGCCCTTCTTTAGCATTCTTGTAATAAATAGAGGGAAGGTTGCATGTTGTTGTCCCTGATGGCACACAAATGGATTATTGCCACTTTTTCACAACAGAACTGCATTTTGCATCTCACAAAGGAATAAAATATACAGTAAATACACAAATCATTGCAGAATAGTCTCTGCTAACTTCATTGGTACCTTCCAACCCAAGCTGTCCTGTAATTCTATGATAATTCATATCTTACCTTTCATGTATAATTCTTTGAAAGGTTGGAGAAATGCTGGAATTATTTGATGAAAGATGGGTGTGGAACATGTTCCTATTTTTTTCAGAGGAAGATCTGTTGTGTTTAAGGTATTAGATGACTGAGGACGCTTTGACTTTTAATTTCTATAGCTTCAGAATAGAATGGAAGTGTGATATGGTATGGCATGGACCGTAGCTATATCTCTGAAGTTCTTACAGCCCTTAAACTTCTGAAAGATCAGCAAATGCTAGGCAATCACTGATAAATAAATGTATAGTTTTCAGAAGTAAACAGCCCATTCAGTTTGCAATGTTTTTGCTCCAAATAGAAACTTAAAAGCCTAAGCTAAACAGAATGAGCATTCTACAGTAAGCATAAGAGTCAGTCGTTGTGGTTTTTCCCCATGTATTCAGCATCTTGGTGTGTTTGTCTTTTTCTTTGCATTTCTGGTAGTCCTTGTTTTAATTCTTTGAAAGTTTTAGCTACAAAAATCAACATGAATTTTCGAAGTTCTACTTGAGAAAGATATGAAGAATGTTGCGTGCATGTGATTTAACATACGTTTTTGTGCAGTTTTTGCACAGCATCCTCGTGGTATGCCCTCAGTCTCCGTGCTTCAGAAGAACGGCTCCCTAAAGATTATTACCTCTCTAGCTACTGACTTAAAGCAAGTTGTCAAAAATATGCCATTCACTTGACTCAACAGGAGATATTTAAGTAAGATGGATTAAAACAATTTTGATAAATGCCAGTCGTTTTCTCAAATGAAGGTGAAGACTGAAACATGTTTGCCCACTCTGTTTCTGTATGAGTTGTTAGGTACCACAACTAGCTTGAGCAAAGTACTACCCTAACCTGACTGGTTTTAGTTCCCAGGCTACGAACCATTCATCTGTTTTGCTAAGGATGTGTACATGGCATTTTCTTCATTACAATCTCTTCTCTTAGTGATAAACAGTTTTTTTTTTTTTTTTTCACTTTAGAGTGAGATACTTTTCATCAAGTTTTATTTACATATCTATATTTTATTTACATATATATATAGTGTCCAGTGATGTGCACAATAACTGACACTCTGGTAGCAGCGCTAGCTTCAAGAATAGCTAATTATAGCTTTTCCACTCTTTTCTGGGCAGCTGAGTGGTGTTTAGACAACTTTAACAAGTAAAATTCTTACGTTATAATCCATTAACTTGAGAATTCCCAATGCAGTTTTGAGAGAGAGTGTCACTTGGTGGGAAGTAAGCTCCAGTTCAACTAAATTTTGCTATCCTACAGAACTCCAATACAGCAATGTCTGGAGTAAGGATTAAAAAATGGACTTGTTAATTATAATAGCACACTTAAATTAGGAATGCTGATAAAAGTGCATATTATTTTTTAATATTTCTTTTTCACTTGAGTCAAACAATGCTAAAATGTTTTACAGAAAGTATAAGGTGCAGGTGCATCTATTTCCATTATACCTTTTTTGTGCCTCCAGAACTCAAGCTTTACAGTTGTTCAGTGTGAAGTTTTATACTGGTTTTCTCTGAAGCTGCCATTAGTGTATTCCTAGTGTTACCCACTTTACTCATAGTTTGCTTAATTGTTTCAATTGCAGAGCTGTGAAATGCTTTATCTTTAGGCTTTTTTAGCACTGTAACCTTGCAAGTAACTGATTTTTTTTTTTCTTACTAAATGTTGAAAGGTGTTACTGTTTCTCTGAAACCTTGTTTCATTTTTTTTCTTACAGATACACTGATGTGATTGATGTTGTACAGGCTCTACAAACTCATCCTGACCCAGATGTGAAGTCTTCTTTCATCATTGGAGCAGTTAATACTTGTGTAGAGCCACTGAGTTGCTATATAGAGCATAGGTATACTTGACTTAATTTATACTTACACTTAATTTGAAATTATTAATTTATATAATAAAATTATTTTTTATATTAATTATTAATTTATACTTATACTTAATTTGAAAATAGATCATGTATATATTTGAGATCGCTTTTATAATAACTTGGGCTATATGATGGCTAAATGTCATTGAACTGTCTTAAATCTCACAAAATTGCTAGGTAGTCTGTCTTGGATGAACTTTTTAAGTGTTGTTTGGTTTGTAATTAAATTTGGTTTCCAATGGGTATATAATTAATTATATATAATATTATTGAAGTTTATTTTGTAGAAGAATGAAGCATTAGCTTACTGCTTAAACTATGTATACTCTGTTTTGTGAAATCTGGACAGTTGTCCTGTTGTTGGTTTCTTCAGTCATTCTTAGTGTTTTGTAAGTGTGGCTAAGTATTGGGATGTGCATCTCGATTTGGAGTATTGATTATATCACTACTTTGTGGTGTTAAACAAAGACTTTCCATATTTAAAGTATGGAATTTACGGGAAGCTGTCCCAAATCAAAGACAAAGCACGGAAGCAAAAGCATTGCAAGTATTAAAATCTGATATCCTGGGTTACTGCAGAGGCACGTTGGGGAGGAAATGATAGCCAAGCCAGGTCACTAACATTTTAAAGTAGTACGGTATAGTTGCTGTTTCCTAGTATACATTTGTGTTCCACATTTCAACAAACGTGGAATAGAACTCATTTAATTTCACAGACCTATCAGTAAAATTGTATTATATATATTTTGTAACTGTGCCTTGCTGCTGATTTCATAAAAAAAAATAAGTCAAAGCAGTTACAGTCTTCAGTTCTTAGTGTTATTGCTATTTTTGTCATAAAACTCTGCATCAGAGTTTAGAGGTGAACTGCCCAATCATTTTATAAAAGGATTCCTTAAACTTACTAGCTGTTTTTTTGGAACATGAACCAGTAACTTGTGCTTTGTACTAGTCAATAACAGATGCTCCCTTACCACTGCTTTTGGTCTCTGTAGCCAAGATTGTAAATAAATAATACAGACGACAGAAAATATTGGTGAAGTGATGCCGGAATGCTGTTTAAACTTCTTTCCATAACTATAGTAAAGACAAATTCCTCCCCTAGGTACATATTTTTTCCCAAACTTTGTGTGTAACTGGTCATGGCGCTGAGTAGTATTTATAGCAGCGGTAGCCTGCAATCCTTTGACTAACATTGTTTGTCTACTGAATTGCAGTAGCAATTGAAGGAAGAGGCTTAGCTGATGCTGTAGATTATTTCTGTCTCACTTTGAAGTTTCTTCTGATAAGAGCTTACAAAGTAGCCACGTACAGCCAATGACAAATCTTTCAGTTGGGAAACTTTGGCAGTTTCACTGAGTGTTGAGTGATTTTGATGTTTGTCTTGCAGCTTTTTCAGTCAAGAGAAGCAAAACCCTTTCCCATCCCAGAAAGTTTATTACTGTGGAGATCTAGGTTTTTCATGTGCAAGGGTGAAGCTCTTCCTAGTACTGAACAGCAGGGCAGGACCAGGGATAGGTAGCTGAATGTGGACACATAAGATGTGGTCTTTTGTATGCAGCTTTTGTGTTTATGTGTCTGTGATAAAGCTCATAAAAAATGATTGTTGCTTGTCTGACACAATAGGACATGCAAAGTGATATGTTCAGAAAGCATTATGTACATACTGTCTTTCCATAAAGAATTATGCCTCTATTCAGAAGGCACAATTCTTTAGGGCAGGCTCTAATTCCTATTTAAACAACAGGAATTTTAAGTAATATTGAAGCCTTAATGTTTTCCTGGAATACAAAATAGATTGTGTACTGGCAATTAGCTCTTAAATCCATTAATAATAGTAATAATAATAAAAAGAAAACTCCTGGGGAAGAACTCTTAAAAATCATAACCTTTAGAGATGTTCCAGTTACACAGATTTGGGAAAGAAAATGTGAAAATGGGTTGGAAAGTAAGACTCTGGCTGTCAGTGTCCAAATGAATGGAGACATTTTAATTAAAGGGACGTGTATAAATAACACCAATTATTAATACATAAACTTTTTCTGATATTCTAGGCTTCTTTTTCCCAAGTTCTTGGACCAGTGCTCACAAGGTACGTGTCAAACTTAAATCATAAACAGGCTGGAAAGTTTGTAGGTGCTATTATAGAAATCAGTATTTTGTTCTAATTTGGAAAAAAAACTGTTGATGCTACAAACTGGTGGACTGACCAGTAGATAACTGGCATGATCATAGCCAATTTCGTTTCTGAAAGGAGCAGGAGAATGTTAAGAGTTAATAATGTAATGAAATATCAATAATTTATTGCCTTTTGCTTTTATAGCAATTTTAAGTGTATGCAGACATGACAGGGTAAGAAGTTGTCACGGTTCAAAGAGTAACTAGAAAATGTATAGGACAGAATAGCTGCTTCCTGTGGTCCAAACGCTGAAGGAAGAAAAAACGTTGGGGTTAGATGAATGTTCTGGCAGCAAATTATTTCTGCGTGTTGCAAGGTTTTGTAATCTAGTTCCCAGATACAGACTGTGACATCAGATAGCCCAGAGGTCTGTTCGTGCCAAGCAAATGGGTTCACGTGAATAGAGGCTGTTTTTGTGTAAAAAGCTTTAGGAGCAAAACTGTGCTTCGAACTGAAGGTGGTACACTTCCAAACTTTCCAGGCGAGTGTAGAATTGTATCACATGCATAGTGGAAGAAATGTAACCTGGCTTGTAATGTACAAAGCTTTTTTTATTCCCCACCACCACCTTGTCCAAAAAAAATTGAAGGCTTTTATAGCATGTAGAAACCCAAATGCTTTTGGACAGTTTAGCACCAACCATCCTATGTGCCTGTCACTGCAGAGCAGTTGGGAAAAGCTGGAGGGAATGACAGATCCAGCTTTATACAGCCCAGGGAATCCACTTCTGCCTGTTGGCAGTAGCAATATTTACTGAGACATTCGTTTTGAGGGAGATTTGTCCCTTTTTAATTTGTTTTCTGCACCCCAATATTGTGTTACTGCAGCATCTATGGGCCAATATTTTGAACCGGGTGTTGTGTAAGTGTGAAGACATCTATGGGTACAGGTGCTTAAGGATTGAGCTTTGGGTGTCTATTTGGGTGTCTATAATAAGAGCTTGGGTGTCAATTATCTTGCAGAATTTTTGGAAGTGAGTGAGGTTAGCTTTTTGCTGCGGTTTTCTGGGTCTTTTCTGTTGGTGTGGCTTTCTCAGTTCAGACAGGGTACCCGTGCCTGTTCTCAACGTGACATCACTTTACATGAGCGACATGCTCTGCTTGGAAAGCCACAAGACTAGCAGAAATGGATGAGGATCAAAGAGAACTGATAAAGCCGTGAGCAGAGTCATTTGTCAGCAGCATTAGCAGTTCTTTTTTCTCTCCCTTGTGTGCTTGTTCAAACTTTTCCAAAAGATACTGCTACCATCTGTGCACTGTAGTTTGCTTTTGTCTACTGGCAAATATGCCTCTTGCACAGAAGCTCTGAGATGACACCTCGCTAGTCTAGGGGCACGTTGACATCTCGTGTTATATATGAAGTTGTCTTACAGATCAAGACATCACTGTTGTTAAATATACCCATTGTATATTGGTAAGTGAAAGGGACGTGTTATTTTTGTATGGTTTGAATCTGTCCCTGCTTCTTTGTTGTTTCTCTCCAACGTGCTATTCCCCAGGCTGCAAAGATTTTTCTTTAGATGGGTGCACAGACAGAATTCAACAAAACTAGGTCATCTTAAAAAAAAAGCACCAGATACAGGGACAGCAGTGACAATTCAAACAGAAAAGTCTAAATTATTAGTTCCTAAAGCTGTGTAGGCCCCTTCCAGCTCTCAAACAGCTATTTTTTGTCTGCATTACACCACCTGTCTGTCAATTCCGTTCTGTGGACTGTCGCCAGCTAACACAGGGCTGGTTTCTGTGGGATGCTGGCACCTACAAAACTTTTGCATAGGTGTGTGCCGAGCCGAAGCCTGCAGGTTCCACAGCCTTTTGTTTCTTGCAAGCTTGCGTGGGAGTTTACAGCGAGAATGACAGCTACTGCCTGAAAGCTGTTCCCCTTAGACAAGAGCAAAGGAAGCGGGGAGTGATGGAGAAACAGCATGGGCGAGGAGGATGAGACAAGATGCTTTGGTTTCTGATTTGCTGGGTATCTCATTCCTTGAGTCTTTTTTCTTCTCAGCTTCAGGCTCTGCCAGCTTAGCCCTTGACAATTACCTGTTCTCTCCAAGGCACAGCAATTCTAACTAATGTATTCTACGTAGCGTTTGTATTCTACAGCCTATTTATTGTTCTGTGCTAACTTTGCAGAAATCGTAACAACGATGTTGATTAAACTTGACTTTTAAATCAATATTAAGTTTGGGGATATTAATAGAAAAACACCACATTTAGCATACCCGCACTGTGGTGGTTGTTGATTAGCTTATTCATACTTTTCATCCTAATTGTATGATCTACATAATAATTTCAAGGATTCATGCCACTTTGAAATTCCTCAGCATGCTTGTTGCTCTTGAAGGAGACGGGGAGAGAGAAGAACTGCATATTGCATAAATATAGGTGTTTCTGAAACTGGAGTGGAAACTTCTGTGGGGGATTAAGAAACAAAATAATGATGGGAATTTGCACAGGTTATTGAAATCCTCTCTTGAGAGGGTCAGTGATGCAAGTAAGAGTGGGAGCATATGGTATAAAGGAACCCAGAACGCTTGGCATAGACGCTTCCATGTGATGAAGCTTCTGCTGGGATTGGTGTACTTAAAGACTTCCGTAAGGATCAGGAATAACTTGAGGCAGCAGATGATGCTGTGAAGTTCATTACATATTCCTCTTTAAATAGTGGTGGGGATGGGGTGGACTGTCCCGGCTCAGTCGCTCATGGATAGCTGAGAGTTTACTGTTGTCTCACACCGTACATGGAGATGCAGGATCTGAAACAAGCTGCACATCTTGAGCAGAGAAACAGCGAAGAAACAACGTTCCTCCTGCGTTCTGGACACCACTGGCATGCGAGGGAGACCTGAAAAAGCAGCACTTCTTTTGGTTGAGGAGCTGGGCTGTAATTCCTTCTGCTGTAGCACCACCTTGATACAATTGGGAAGTGGAGATCCTCTAAAGTTCAAATTAGCAGGATGATAAATCCAATGCCTCACCTGGCAATTTTTCCTTAAACATCTCCTCCAGTGCCCAAGGCCTGGCAGCTGCGATGGTTGCTGTATTACTGCTGATTGCCTTCAGAATCATCTGCAGTAGCAGCAGTCGGTTCTCATTTAACGTGAAACTTGTCTTACACCACGCAAGACAGCAGGTACAATGGGAAGACACCTTCAAGTCTGGGAAAATTTTTCTTTGAGAAGAGGAACGGCTTCCTCTGTGAAATCGGTGGCACTAGGTGCAGTGAGCGAGACTTAAGTCTGAAGAAGGAATTGCTTCCGGTGACACAGCAGAGCCTTTTTGGGGTTGGGACTCAAGACATATATTGCATCACTTTTTGTTACATTTTTTGCTAGCCTGTGGATTCAAATCTGCTGTCTGAAAACCATTTCAGGGCTTGTCTTTGATTTTTTTCCTTATTTTTTGAAACCCAACCCTTGTCTTGTATTTTGAAAGTAACAACTGTCAGTGTACAAAATACTGATTTTTTAATATTTTTTCAAACCAGATGTTTAATCCATCTTTCTACACAGTAGTATTTAAAGCCTCTTGGAAAACTCAGTGTTTTTTTTATTAAACTGTCCCCTCTCAAACTGCTTCTAGCATGAATTGATTCTTTTGATTAGTTGATTCTTTTGATTAGTTGATTCTAAATTACTTCTGTTACACCATCTGTCTAATAAAAGAAGAGAAATATCTTGACCTGGTGTAGCTGTGTTCTGGCAAAGCAGGCCTTCCTCGTTAGTCAACTCATTGTTGGTGACTAGTGTTGTATTGCAAGGATTATGTGTTTTTTTTTTTAATTGCTTTTGATTATTTTCACTGAAACATAAGATCCCCCAGAGTGTAGCATCCTGCCTCTTCCCCCTTGAGTCGTATCAGTGTCTGAAAACAGTTGCCTCCTTCAGGAGCTGCCATCCCTGCATGTCTACAGGTTGTGATAAAACGGGCTTCTGAGCTGGCTGCTGTCTAGGTGATGCTGCAAAATAGTTAACGGTTCTGTGGTTGTTCTTCGTTGTTCGTATCTGAAGTTAGATGGGCTTCGGGGGTTTTGCTGGGCAGGAAAGAGAAGAAAAGCTCCTTGCTTTTTTTTTTTTTCCTTAATACTCTTAATGCAGTGAGGTAGAGGCAAAATAAGAATAGCTGTTAAATCACTTAATTACTTGTTATTGTCTTCTGTAAACTATCCTCTGTTTTTCTTACACAGGGCTGGTGAGTAATGTGATTTTCACAAGTCACGCTACAGAGCAGAAGAATCCGCTCCTCATGCAACTGCAGAGCCTCATCCGAGCGGCAAATCCTGCTGTTTCATTCATCCTGGCAGAAAACGGAGTTGTGACGAGGTAATGTTCATCACCATCCCGTATTTGTCACTTTTGGTGCATGGGGCACGTGCATTTGGAAATCGTTACCAGAGCAAAACAAGAGAGTGCCATTTACACAGGAGATGCAGGTTTTTCTTAATTGCTTCTTATGGAGAAGGCATCTTCCCTTCACATTTTTGGTCATACATAGGACTAGGATATGTAAGTTTTTGTTTGAAGAATGTGATTACCGTTACTGTCATACTGGGGAATACTCTAATTGTACTGTAGCTAACACATTCTGTTTTATTTAAGCAGCTTACAGATAGTGGGCATTTTATTGAGGTCATAAATTAAAAATCTTCATTTTTTATCTCTCTGTAGGAATGAGGATATTGAATTAATTCTCTCAGAAGGCAGTTTCTCAAATCCTCAGATGATGAGAGCTCGATATTTAATGTATCCTGGCTGGCAAGTATCTAGACTGAGAAATATTAAAACTATTTTTCTAATTAACTTGAAGATTAAAAAGTCTTACTAACTTAATTTAGATTTTTTTTTCCAGACTACTCATTTGGAACAGGCAATAGCTTTGTAAATCATTTTTGCAAGAGAGCTGATGAGTATTCGTAGTAGATACACAACTGCTTTCCTTTTAAGGGGAAAAGGATCCTTTCTGGACACCATTTAAATCAATGGCAAGATTACTGTTGCTTTTCAGAAGAATAGAAAAGATCCCTCTGGGAATAAGCTGGGAAGGATTGGGATGGGTGAGGTCAATAATGATGAGAGTAATTTCATTCTGACAGCTATTCAGCCTTACTGGAATGAACTTGCTATGTCAGTCTAGCTATTAGCAGAACAATTATTCATAAAAAAAAAATCAGCAGCCTTATTGACAGTCTTGGCAGAGGCTAAGGGCCCGATAATAAGCGGTACCAAGCTTTTCCTTTAATACTGGGTGATACTTTTCATTGCTAAGGGTGCTTTGCACGTCTCGTTGCAGTTACCTGTGCTGTACCTCTTTGGCAGAAAATGTAAAGCTGACAGCCATTATAACTCCTGGCTGCCTGTTTCCTAGCTAGATTTATAGTGTTGGAAGCATGATTTATCTGCAGTGCCCTGCCAGTCCTGTACGCATGTGTAGTTTTTGGTTGGAATTTTTACTCTAAATTGGGTTACGAGTAAGGCTCCTAAAATAAATTGGCACAAAGCTTGGAGTGTCAGGGTTGTTGGCAAATCGCATGGTGCTGAAGGAAGAGAGAAAAAAAACAGTATTTAAAACTTTTGGACAGCAGTTAATGCATTTGATAGTATGCAAGTATAGTAAGTAGATAGTATGCAGGAAAAAAAACCTAGCAGCAGGAAGAACATCAAAATGAATCCCAAGCTCTTTGAACAACCTCAGACTTCAATATTGCACTTTCATGAATTTCTTCGTAGAGGGGAAAAAAAAAAAGCTTGGTGTTTTTCTTCCTGTGAGGAAAACTTACCTGTAGTGAAATAATGGATGTTCTTTTTAAGAAGTCTGTTAGATGAAAAGTGCAAGCGTGTGTGTTTTCTTTGTTGAAAGTGTGTGTTTGTTTTTTGCCTTAAGGTATGAAGGCAAATATGGAGCTGGGTCTGTGTTTCCTCCAATGGTTCAGATCTGTGTGTGGTTTAATCGTCCTCTAGAAAAAACACGATTTGTGACCAAATGTAAAGGTACAAATGAACTTTGACTGACTTGATTTAAATCCAGGTGTAAAAGGCTGAGGAACAGAAGGGAAGGAAGACACTGACGTAGCACAGCTCTTTAATTATCGTTGAAGTAAACATTTAATTGAAAATTCAGCTTTCCTTCCTTAACGTACAGTAAATGACCTTTAGAATCTGCTCTGGAAAGCTGACCTAGGATTGCGTTCAGATGAAAATCTGATTTCATTTATAGTTTCTAGAAGCTGAGACAGTTATCTTCAGATGTGTGCTTTTTTGTTTAATTGTATTTAGTAGTGTTGAAACACACACTTTAAGTGAGCATCAGCTTTTACTGTATATGTCAAACAATTCCTTGTAGTTACTGGAAAATAGGCTCAACTGTGTGTCAGGATGCTAGAGTAGATATATAATCGTGCCTTTCCTTCTTTCCATAGCAAAACAATGTTAAGGAGCACCATTTTACTTTCCGCACACAGTGTAAGCGCTCAGTATACCAAACAAATGTTATTTCCCACCTAACCCCTAGAGGAGAAATGAGAGCATATAGAAATGTTGTGTAGTGGGAGCTACGGGGGACACTGCAGCTTTCCCCCCCCCCCCCCCAAAGCACTAGGATGTGGATTAGAGACCTGTAGCGTAGGTCTGATGAGAAGCTACACCAAGGAGAAGAAAAATAAGTGAGATAATGTTGTCTGTCTTCCATTTCAAACAGCAATTAAGTCATTGCTCAAGCCAAGTCCTTTTTCTGGAAACATTTATCACATCATGGGCAAAGTTAAGTTTTCAGGTAAGAGGAAAACGCTTCTGCAATTCCTTGTGCCTGTATTGTGTGTGGTATTTGAAAACTTAATTTTTATGTCCTGTAGTCTGTCTACACCGTTGTGTTGGTGTTAAATTAGATTAGCCATTATCAAGACATTCTTTTCTTCTGTCTTCTCCTTGTTAGATTCTGATAAAATGATTGAAGTCTGTCACAACACATCATCTAACTCGCTAAGCCTTGTGCCTGTTCAGGAGGGGCCAACTCCTCCTGATGCAAGAACCGATAGCAGAGATTGCAGCAGTCAACAGGAGTGCTTCCTTGTGTTCATTGGCTGCTCTCTCAAGGAAGAGGATATAAAAGATTGGCTCAGAGAAACTGCAAAACAGGTTCGTGGACGTGTTTGCTTCTATTTAGCGTGATCTGTTCGGCATTTCCTAACAACAAGAGGAGAAATAGGAGTATCCTGATGAAATGTTTTTTGTTAATCTCCTTTCTCTTCTACCAAGGTATTAGCATTCCAGAGTGTAAATGTATTTCAGAGGACTAACAGCTTGCAAATTTATATTGTTTTAATTCCTGCTACAACATATTCATGGATTGATCTGCTTTGGATTGAGCACTGGGGCAAATGGAATATGTCCAGAATAAACACAAGATGATTAAGCTGAGACATGATTGCCCAAAGCTAAAATGTAGCATGAAATAAATCTTCTTGAAGTACCTGAACGCTGTAACGCTGAAAACTTGTTTTGATTCACTAAATTAAACCTCCTTGAGAGTAACCAACTGAAATGGAGGGTACAGCTTTTTCATTTTTTCATGCTTAATTTGTCAAGTGTACAGCTGGGTAAGACTTCATATATTCCTGCATGGTTAGCATGCGTATGCAGCAGAGGTAGGGAACTGAGTATGCCCATAAGAAGTCTAGAAGGCGCGTCCTGCAGCTGTTGTGTCTTGCTAACTTAACACAGAGACTGGCACAGCCTGGCCAGGAGTGTGGGACGAGCTGGTTTTCTTGTACACATCCAAATAATACCAGCAGTTTTGCCAGGCTCCTGGGGTTGTGATTCAGAAGTATACTTGGACGGGAACTGTTGAACCATACAGACTGTATTTTAGCACTTTAATTGGATTCTGAGCCTATGGTTCCAACTCTGCCCTTTTATGATGCCCATTTTGAAATATTAGTTAATTAAAGTTACTTATAATTACTTTTTTATGGCATAGGATTTGCATAATGTCTCTAGAAATTTGTGTAGGAAGGGAAGTCATTTTTGTGTAGATAATTGTTGGAGCTGTTTGTAAGGACCTTCAAGTTCTCACCTCTGTGTTAAGTTGTGCAAGTTGTGTTACTGCAAGAAAATACGCATCTGCCATGATAACATAACTTGCTATGTATGTATCATACGGGTAATATATGGAGACAAATGCTTCCTGCATGTAAGAAAGCACTACATGGAATACTACTTTAATTTTATGAAAACTTGGAACTTGAAATTAAATGCATATCTCAAATGTGAAGTGTTTCTTCTTTGACCAGGTCATGACTACAAGTAGTCTTCCTAAAGTCTCTCTAGTCATGGCTAGTTGAGAGTTTCATGCTTCATGAAAGAAACGAAGTATAAAACCTTTCAGTGTAAAAACTAGATTGTTTTTCTGTTTGTGTGCCAATCTTTTTTGCACTAAAGTTGTATTAAAATTGAATTGTTTAAAATACTTCTAGAATTTGTCATCTCTAGTGGTGCCTTATGTAAGTTTATACTTATGTTTTCAGAGCATATTTGTGAGTGCATTAGTATAATACAATAAGTGTGTCTAGAAATTAATGTTTAAAATACATGCTTCTAAAATGCTTGCTTCTTTGCTGGGCTTGAGCATTGTAGCATGTGATCATAGTTTCACTGCCTTTTTTTTATGCGTTTCCAAGGAAGAACTTTTCTGTCTTTTCTTTTAAATGTAACTAAACTGTAACATCACATTGTCACTCAGTAGGTGGGGGTCTAATTTTTTCTACAGAAACCTCAAAGGAAAGCCCTGAAGACCAGGGGAATGCTAACCCTTCAGGAAATAAAAAACATTCACGTAAGTAGAAACAATTGATAGCAAGTCCTTTTGGCTAATTTTCTTAAATATCCATTTGTATGATAGAGCACCTCTCCTGTCTGCCATGACAAGTGTGCTGAGCACTAAATTATAACGCTTACTGTCTCTTCATATACTCAAAACACAGCCAAGGCTGTCCAGGAGGAATTTACAACATAAATCTTGGTATTTCATAGGCATTTATCTCAGGATGTTAAGTGAGCCTTGGGAAGCGTAGGATGTTGACCACGCATACTCTTTCAGTTGGTTTAATGGTCGGCTTTCCCCATCTTTTCTCCTTGCTCTGTACTGTGCAGGTTATCATTTACAAACCAGGATCCCAGTTGTTTAATCGTGCCCCAATCAACTGACTCTGGGTTGTAAAAGTCAGGGTGCTGAGTTTGTTGTGGTTATGAGTATTAGTCTATATAGGTCTTTGTCATATGTGGATTGGTCATACTGTCTCTTTGGAGTGCTCCTTTATAGCCATGTGCCATAAATTCCTACCTGCTGAAGGTGTGTTCTCCTTTTATTTGTATATGTTTAGACTTGTTAGGTCTGTGTCTAAGCAATTTTCCATTGTAAATGCTTATGGTGTGGTATATGTTCCTTCTTAATTTAGGTAAAACGCCATTTGGATCCGCTTCCAGCTGGTTATTTTTACAATGGGACTCAATTTGTGAATTTTTTCGGTGACAAAATGGATTACCATCCCTGTATCCTTTGAAATGCATGTTTTGGTGAAGGATTGGGTAGGCTACAGGCTATGCAGATCTGAAACGAATACTGTCAAAGCAGACGATACACTGAAGAGACAGTTTGATTGTCAGGTAGTAATATGAAGTGAAAACTTTTGTTGCTTGAATCTTTGCGTGGTTACTTGCCATTCAGAGCTTACTATTAAAACCATTTTTCAGCGGTATGATCTAAGAAGTGGTGTAGAACCAACAAAACAACCCTAAAATTGCTGTACATGATCTCATGCGAAGAACAATTTATGGACCGCAGCTTGTCAAAGAAATATTTGTCAAACCCAGTAGTTACATAATGTTGCCTAATTCTTGGTTACGACTGATAAAATTTCCAAATGGATGTAATTTAGTGTGAATGCATGTGCGTGCACACTGAAATAAAAGCAGTCAGGGTTGGCTTATGTTTCGCTACGGGATACTTCTTTCTGTTGTCTATCTTTGTGGTGCAGCTCAAATTAAATGATTGCTCTCATTTTGTAACTTAGTAGGATAAAAAAACTTATTTGATGCAAAGTAGAAATGTGAACAGAGTCCAGAAGTAGTGGAGGTGCAGTTTTTGTAACTGCTTTTTAAACTTAAAGTAAAACCTTATTTTAAAACCCCTTCAGCTGAGCAAGCAGAAATAGTTATTTATCTAACTGTGCTATGTATTTGTTCGTAAATGCTCTGTCCTTACTGGTCTTGTTTAGTATCAATTACAAAAGTGAGCTAGGGCCAACACAGCCCTCTGGTTTTCTTTCCAGAACCATATTGATTTTAAACAAATATATATGTTACTTAAACCTGAATGTGTTTTTGTCTCTGGCACAAACTCCAGAGTAATACTAATGATCCAGTTTACTCCTGGTCTTGTTTCCGTACCTTTCTATTGTTTTTGCCTTTGTTTCATCACTGAAATTTTAAATTGGGTTTGATATTCTCAATTTACTTTTTACTTAAACAAAATTCAAGTGTGTTCTGTTCTGGAATACGAAGAAACGGATATTTTCGCTGCTCTATGGGACAATGTTAATTTTAAACCAGCAGACTTGTGGCTGCTGGGTAAACTCCTAGTTACGGTGTACTGGCAGGAAATAGGGTAACAGTGAACTTCAACTCTGCTCTTCACTAGACCACCAGAATCCTGGTGTTTGGAAGTAAAAGATGTCTATGCAGGTGCTTCTGGCTGTTTTGTGTTGGGCAAATACATTTTTTTCAGACTTGCACTTACCAAAATAGCTATAAATATCCGCAAACCTGCTGTAGTTTCATTGTTTTTATATTCTTCTGTATGGGAAGCTCTTATTCCCCAGTAATAAAAAGTAGCTGTAGCTAGCTCCGACTGATAATACAGAAGGTAATACATTGAATTTCTATGAATCTATGAATTTCTGCTTTTAAGAAGTGTTCCGGAACTGGCAGATCCTTCAGACCTGTTGTTCTTTTGTAACGAACGTTATTTGCACAATTTTTTTTTTCCTTAGCTTTTCAAAATCAGTAATGGACCAATTCATGAATGATTACTTGGAAGAAGCCAACCGGGAAATAGAGAAGTACAACAGAGAACTAGAAGAACAAGAGTATCATGATCTCTTTGAGCAGAAGACATAATCACGTGTATTCTGTGGATTTCTGAGCTGCCTACTGTCAGTAACCAAAAATGCTGTTGTCCTTGCTGGTTAACTAGAAAATTAAGTGAAATGTCAGTTTTCAGCACTCCTTTTAAAACTACGAGATCATTCCTGTAAGGTTGGCATTTTTAATATGGTAACTGCTTAGTTGTTTGTATTGTCAGGTTTGCTTCCACTTCACCTTAATTCCAGACTGTAAAAAGTGTCACCTGGAATCTCTGGCTAGCAGTGGAAATTTCTTTAAAAGAAGAAAAGCTGGAAAAGTGTATTTCCTAGCAGGTCAAAATGCAAGCATGGATTTGGTCCATCGTGCAGGTGGTCAAGCAACTTTAATCTCTTGATGTCCCCTGAAACTTGTTGCACAGAAGCGTAAATGAGCAGTGGTATACTTCAGTTTGTGGGACTGGGGGATGTTCCTAAAGCGAGAAATGGGGGAACGTTCCAAAAGCTCTGAAGAGAACCTAACGCTACTGCTGTTAGGGTGTTCCCAAAGCGAGAAATGGGGGAACGCTTCAAGAACTCTGCAGAGTACCTGGTCCTGCTGCTGTAAGGGTGTTCCTAAAGCGAGAAATGGGGGAATACATAAACCTCTGCTCTTTTGCTTAGGGGACGGGGACAGCGTGTCTCAAACCTCTGCACAGTTTGAATCTGCGGTCAAAGTTTTGACTTTTTTTAAAAAAAGACATTTATACATTTCAGGGTGAAATGAGATAGGTGGAGCTATCTCTCTTCCCAGTGGTGTTATAGCAATTCAGGTCGTATTTTCTCGAATCTCTAACTTGTGATTCTTTAAAGGATTATCTCTGAAGGATTCTTACTTCAGTAGTAAAAACTAAGCAGAGCAAGAAAAGGGGGGAAGAGTATGAAAAGCCAGGATTCTTTAGCTAAAGAATTGCTCTTTGTGAAAAATTCACTTCCAAAGGTAAAAAATATCAAGCGATGTACTTGAAATAGGAAAGAAGTTGTGTGGGAAACTCTCAGAAAAAAATTTCACACAGTAACATCTTACTAAACTGATACACTAGGTTTTAATTACTTGCACCGAAACCTTACAGTTCCTAAATGATACTGTAACAGGAATTTGGGCAACTTGTCCTGTAACTTAATTTAGTGCAATTTTAAGCGAGACTTCATAGATCACTGACTGAAGGATTACGTGGTACCCCAGCAGCTACTTAAACATAATTATTGAAGGCTTATTGAACAAGCAGATTATTGTAGCGTGCTGTGTGTTCAGAATTTAGGCAGGTGAAAAAAGTCCAAGAGGGATTTTGGTTTTCATATTCCTTTTGCTTTAGGAATAGTTCAGTCTTTTAATACAACTGCTGCCTTCCTTTTCGGTCAGGTGTATACGGTGCAGTAGGAAATCGAATGATTTCTTACAGTACACTTAAAGTACGTAATATTTTCATTCAGTCTCTTTTTGTGGGAGGAAAATGAGATTTAAATCCTGCCGTGAAACCTAAGGCTGCATACAGTTTTACGCCTTATTTAAGAATGATATTTTTTACCTTTTGGAATCTTGAAATGGCTGAAACTTCAGTAAGCCTGTCAAAAACTGAAACGCCTCGTAGGTAGAGTTTCAGTTCGTCTTGCTACTGGCTGGCTCGGTGCCTGCGCTGCGATGGTGACGCAGCACAGATGTGGAATTCCAGGTGCTGCAGACTGGGATATAGGTGTTGATAAGGTTTCGTTAATAGCTTTCCTACTAGATTTAAAAAGCTGTCTGAACTTACTTTTTTTTTTTTTTGCACACCACGAGACTTTATAAACTACTTGTATCCTGTTAAATTTAATTAAAAGCCAGCGATTAGTTTGTGTGTCTAGGCTTTCCGGGGTAACCCTTATTACAGGTATAGAGCATCATGATAAGGCTCGTGAGTTTATCTATGCATGGCTATACTTTAGTCTTAATATACTGTAGTGCCTGGTAGAGAAATGTAGCTAGCAGTGGATTTTGGGGGGCAAGCAGGCGTTTACAAGCTAAGTACAGTTGGCTGCATGAACCTATATACTGATAGGAGACCAGGATTATCAGAGTGCAGAATTCTGGAGGTAACGCTGCAATAAAAGGGGCATTAGGAAATTCTCACCGAGTTACAGTTCTTTGCCAATAAGCTTAGTGTAAACCCCGCGTGCTCCTTCCCAGTACAAGTTATCTAACCTGCAAAGCCATATTTCTAGGATAGCGGAATGACGACGTGATGTCAGGAGAAACACCATTTTGCAGAGCCGACGGGCACTCCCTCGATGCTTTGTCTCAGCTTGCAAGTCAGTAACGGTGTAGTTAAGTGCAATTGATCGATAGATGAAGATACTGTAGCTTATTTTGCTCTGCTGAACTCTTTTTAAGAACTCCAATTTGCGCAGCTCTCGAAAATAGCTGTTGATGGGGCGAATTCAGCTGGGGCTGGCGTAGCAGCTCGCAATCCCAAACGCGGTGCCTCATGAACAAAAAGGAAATAAGCGTATCAAATTGGCGTGCTACTGTGCAAATTGAGGTGTTCTCTAAAAACCGCATCAGAAGAGCTCCGAACAAAGGCCTAGTATACTTACATACTGTACTGCATGCTGTATGGTAATAGCTGTGTATTTTGAAGACCTTTCACCATACTGGTACTATTTCAATTAATCTATTTTGGTATTGAACTGATTTGATTACCTCAATTTTTTTAGTTTTGAACTGTGACTTTAAAACCGAAAAATTGCTGAAAGAGTGAAACTGTGACAATGGTATCCTTTAAACATAGTAGTGCCTTGCAGACGATGCCATTTACGCACGAAGCGTAGCATAAATGGCCATCGTGGGTTGTATTGCTTGCACCCTCTTTTTTTAAAGGAAAAAAACCACGGTTTTGGTGAAAGGACTTAACATTAACCTAGCGAAGAATATTAGCACAAATGGTTAAACTGTTAAAAGAAAACTCTTTGAGGACTAAAACGTATAAATGCCTGATGCTGCTGATAGTTCGATAGCGGTTGCTGATTCTTTTGGAGTTACTTCTAACAGTCAGCAGCACTTTTTTTCTTTAGAAGAGCGTAACTTTTGTACTCTGATCAAAGAGATTTATACTGTGTCAAACTCCATCCGTAGGGCAAGCTGCTTTCCTCGCTGTTTTGAAGTCGAGGTAAGGATTGAGTTAAAGATCTAGTTTTTGAAAATTTTTTAGCTACTGTAATAATAATAATTAAAAAAAAAAGCACCATTTCTAAACCACAGATGTTTGGATACAGAAGAAGTGCCATTACGCTGTTCCATTATGTTTTACTGTATTTTGACAATTGGTAACAGTAACTTTGTGTCCAGGCATTTCTGAAATTGGGAAGAAATGCTGAGAGTCCTCAAGGGGTTTACGTGCTTTGCTGACCCTCATGTTAGCAGGTTGTGGTGTTGTTTTTTTTTTCCCCCCTCGTGGAGAATGAGTGTGATCAGAAGTTACTGAAGTTATAGGGAGAAAAATGTGATAAACTTAAGAGAGGAACACTTGCAACTTGGACTGCGCTGCAATCTCGGAGTATTTTATGGTAAGCTGTGCAATTTGGTCTTAGTCCAATTTTACACTTTGCAATTAATGACTGATTGCAGGGAGCGTTTAAGTTGCATGTAGAAGTTCTCTAATAAGTTTTTTTATTATTATTTTTTAATTGAAACTTTTCTGAATTTGCACAGATTTAAGCTCGGGAATACTCTGGTATTCTTAAAAGGGAAAAAAACGTAACTAGTATAGTGAATTGTGAACTGTGAGTTGTTAGAACTGCATCGTTGATCTAATTTTAGATTGTTTAAAAATGTACCTCAGAAAGCTAGTGAGAAATCGCTTCATTTTTACACAAGTTAGATACTAATGTAACACTTCTCACTTTACAATGTGCCAAAATTCACTTTTATACTAGTTCTCAATGCTTTAATATTTGCAATTTTAAGTTAAAAACTTGTATTTACAAACACTACTGTAACTTCAGTTAAACTGAATTGTGTGATTGAAGCTTTTTGCCTATTGTATTTATTACACAACTTGATTCAATAAATATAAAATTACCTTTCCATTTATTTTTGTATTGTTTTACATGTTTATACCTGCAGTTTGTGTGACTTTTACACTTGTAACTCAGATGTGATGGAAAGAACCAATAAACAGTCTCCATCTGCTGTCTGTCTTTGGTTTCTTTAATAAGCTCGTTAAGCTTGAATTTTTAATCATTGAAGTTTCCTTTCAAAGCACATTAGTTTTCTGAGCTCACAAAGTGAGGAGAAATACAGAAGATCAGAAGGGTGACTGGTTCATATTTAAACTAAAATCCGAAGATTTGAGGAAATCATATTTTTTTCCAAGCTGTTATTTTATCTTAGATGCTCTTACATGGAATTCTAATGGGGTAAAATTTAAAACCAGTTGTAGGATGAAGGATGTTAATCAGCTTCATTCCTGCTGCCTCAATCCTTCAGCAACCACACTTCACTGTAAGTAGATAGTTGTGTATACATGAATGCAAGAGCTAAATCCTGCTCTCTATACTCATAAATGAGGAAGCTGATTAAAGATCAGTGCTGTTGATCTAAAAATCAAGCTGCCATTGAGAGGGCAATCCCACCTAACCCTCCTTTTACTGCTCCAGTCTGAGTGGGAGGCTGTGCACAGGTCAGGTCACTTTGCTGATTAAACTGAATCTGCAATGATTTGTCTCGGATTGTCAACACTTATTTTTTTAGGATACTTGTGTCATTTTTTTTCATAATCAGTTCTAAAAACATGTTAAATTCAGCCTGTTTTGCTTACTGCAGGTATGCACACAAGAAACTGCAGCTTCTGCTGCATGCTCCTTGGACTAAAATCCAGCATTTTTTCCCTTGCTTTGCAGCTGGTTTTGGGAAGCATGAACTCCTCCACTTGCAAACGCAGTTGGACTGCATCCACTGCTTTTGAACTGCCGAGTCCATTCCTTTGACTTGCGGTGCACGCCGTCAACACAGCAGTGAACAATTTCCCCATCATACATTGATGGTCTGAGAGAAGCAGCGGTTAACAATGCAGTATCAGACTGCGGACCCCACAAGATCATTCCCTTGTTAGTTTTGGCCATCAATCTCCTGAACATTTACCAACACAGCTCTGCAACCCAGAGAGATTTGGGGTGTCTGTGAAAGTATTAAGTTATATCACCAAATCTTATAAGAAAACAGTGTTTGGGGCAATTTCCTGGTAATTTAACGTGGGAATCAAGGTAATCTAACTTGGGAATCATCCTTTCTCTTCTTGTGTCATGGGATCAGAGGAGATATCCTGCCATCGGTGCCTTAGCAAAAATAAAGTGCAATAATAGCTTTGAGAAGGAGAGTACACAAGGCACGATTGTTTTATCTGTTCCAGATTTTGAAAGCCTTCGCCATCCTCCGTGCAAACTGCTCTTGCAGTTTCCACTTGCTGCCCAACCCCTTTACCCTTGTGTTAGGACCTAAACTTCAGCTGTTGTCTTCAGGCTGAGATGGTTGAAATGTCTAGTTATTTACAGCCAAAACTTTTGAAGGAGAATATGCAACACATCAAAAGGTCCGGTAATAAGCCTGTAACTTCTGCTGTCTCCTTTTTGTAGGCATGAAATGCAGAGGTCAAAGCCTGTCCCTTCTCCGACCTAACTCCTGTAAGGGGCCATGCAGGTGCATCCTTTTTTGCTTATGTTAAGTGACTTTCTCTCCTCTCCTGCTTCATTCTCTGTTTACCCTGGAGCAAAATCAAACTTGCTGTCTAAGGTACATTTACTCTTCTCACACTGCCATTTAGCTTCAAGGATATGGTTGGGGATGTGGTTCAGATCCTCGTTCCAGTCCCCCTAACGTTGAGGACTGTCTTCTTTCCTGCCCTCACGTGAAAGGAGGTTCTTTAAGCACTGCTGTGCATCTCCTTGCTCCAACCTCTGCCCCTTCCTTTTCCTCTTCAGGCAGCTCATCCCATCTCATGTAATCTGAAGATTAGGCAGCACAAGCTCAATTTTACCTCCAACAGCCATGGGTGGAAGGGATGCACAGTTGGGTGTCCTGGGAGCTGCACAGACTGTTCCCCATCAACCTGATGGGTTCTCTTTCAATAATTCCTTTTCAAGGCAAAGGAAATCCGGAAGATCTCATTTACCTGGATTTGGGCAATATGTTTGTTGTGTTTTCAAGTCAGGAAGCTGTTAAATTGGAGGCTAGGGGAGGTTGGTGGAAGAGTCACGAGGTCAGGTAGGAACAGGCTGGATGGCAGTGGTCAGGGGTGCAAGGAGAATGGGGCTGAGGGAAGTTTGCTTGGCAGAGAACATAGGGAACAATTGCCATTAATCCTTTATGAATGGTCTTAATCATGACACTTTACACAGTAAATTTACTAAGGAAGTAGACAGGAGAGTTATATAGAGAGGATGGTCAAGAAATGCTGGCGAACAAAGTGGAAAACCTAAAGGTAACGCTGAAAACCGAGGTATGGATAGAAGGACTTGAGCTCCCGCAGGATGAGCAAGAAAAGCTGAACGTGAGGCTGGTGCAAAACACCTCTGCCAAATACTTGTAGCTCATGGGGATAGCCTGGGCTCTTCTGGTTACTTGTGCTCTGAAAAGAGCAACTCCAGAAATGATCCAGGTGGGTGAAGCAGGAACATCGTGTTCCCTTCCTAGTAGGCGTAGGTGAAGAGCAAAACCCTCAGCTAATGTAGAGCTTGAAATGCTTTGAAAAAGCGTAGTTAATGGGGTGCCTGCTATGTGAATTTCATTTCCTAAAAGAGATGAGCTGGGTTTCCTTAGCTAACTCTAATCATATCCCTCGAGCCGTGGTTTTTTGCTGCTGCTCTTGGCTCCCTCTCGCATTTTGGTGAGCCTGGTAGCATCTGCAGAGGTTTCCAGTTCTGCTTTAGCTTTTCATGAGCTCGTCCACCTTCCAAGGTGCATGGATTTGGAATTTTATAGCCTACGTGTCTGCGGACAAATAGTGCCTTGTTAGCTTCACAAATTGCCAGCCTAATTAAAGTAATGAATTCACAACAGGAATTGCATGAAAATGGAGCGCTTGTTAATTGAATAGCCCTGGGTTCGGCTCCTATTGTACACTTTCAACTAGGTGCTTGTGGGATCCCTCCTATTGAATTTGCTTAAAATAAACCTTCACGCTAGTTTGATGTCTTGGTAGGAAAGAAAACACCCAGTGGGCAAGGCCTGGAGGATTTCAATAGCTTTATTAATCCAGGACAGACAAAAAAAAAAAAAAAAAAAGGCATGGAAAGTAAAATCTGAGTGACCCATTCACGGCTAGGAAATCATTAGGCACACAATGTATTGTATAGATCACTGTAAAACCGCCCGACACGAGTAAAACAGGAAATTTATAATAGTTAAAATTGAGCCTTCAGTTAACCCCACCAAAAATCTTCTATTTTTCTGTGTTATCAAAGTTAGTTCAATATTTGCTTTATATACATCCTGTTCCGGACTTTGATTCCTCTATATAGCACACCTTCCTGCCTTCTAATATCTGATTTATTACATAACCGTTTTTCTTCTGAAGCTTTTGCTTCGCCTGCTTTAACTCTTTATCTTGTCAGCCCAAGAGCTGCTTCTGTCTTTGCCCTCCTCTGCTTGCTTTGTGAAACCCTGGGGAAGGAATAATTGAGCTGGCAAAGAGGGGTGGCTGGAGGGGACGAGGTAAGGCTGGGCAGCAGGATCTTCTGGAGAGGGAGACAGAATATTTGGGGTGACTTCAGCCTTATTTAAGGGGTCAACAAATCAGGAATTAGGTGGGTTTGTCCTGAAGCCAAGGGACAGCAAACGTGCAGGGTGTGCTCAGCATCGTGCTGCCAACGATCGGCGCCTCATGTCGTAATTATAGGAGAGAAAGCAGGTCCCTCAGCCTCCTCTTTCCTAAAACCCGACGTAGGGTACCGAGGCTTTGCACCCTCTCCTTACCCTAGCCCTGGGTTTGGCACCGCTGTCCTCCCGAAGCTCTGAGGCTATTTGCAGGCTTTGCCACACTGCGGGGAAATGGGGAGGAAGCGCTTTGCTCGAGGTCAGAGGGGATGTCACCAGCAGACGGGGAAGGTCCCAGAGGCAGGTTTGATGCCGAAAACTATTGAAAGATGTGTTTCCTGTGCAACAATAGATAATTTTGTTGTATTTCCCCATGGAACCTCTTGAGATAAGGGCTGAAGTTCATCCTGTACCAGCAGACACATCCCTTCTCCCTTTGTTGGCACGAAGAAGAACACAAAGAGAATTTACAAACTGCGGTGCCTCCCTTATGCCTCGTGCTGTCAGAGGTGACCTGCCCCTACTCAGCCTATTCTGTTCCAAATGTACCACCAGGATGACATACATCTGCCTAACATACATCCACACGTGCATCAGTGATTAACGATGCTGTTAGATGTTGCCCTGGTGGGGACAGATTTCTGCTTTGTGTTTTTAGAAGAAAATGAAGAATGCTGTTACTGGAAGAGGATGGTCCTAAGTAAGCCAGAAAGAGGAACCAGCAGCCCTTCTGCCAGCAAGGAAGCATCTTCATATCCTCCTGTGCCTCCCCCCTGCCTATTGAGCCTGGGGCAGTGGTACAAGGGTGGCTAGTTCCAGCTTTCTACTGTTCATTGACATATCCCCTGCAGTGGGCATGGCTCATCTCCCATCCCTCTGCAGAAACAGGTTAGCTGTGTGAGCCTCGAGCCGTTCCTTCAGCCCCAGCTCAAGTTGACCAGGAGCTCCCTGCGGTCACTGCAGACTTGCATCTTCAGGAGTTGAGGTTAAATAACTCCTTTAATTATGCCATTTTTTTTTTTTCCCTAAAAGATAAAAATAAATCTGCCAAAAGAATGTGTTGTCCCCCTGCTCAAAGATTTGCCCCTGGCAGCAGGATGTGGCGATGACAGAGCAGGGCTGATAAGAGAAATATCTCCTCAAAGTAATAATGTGTAGCTTTCTTCTCTCTCTGGCTGCAAGAGTAGAGAAACCATTTTAGAGGAAAAATGCCCTAAAATAGGCAAGGGGAGCAGGGAAGGGACAACTGTGCTTGCTTTTTCAGTGCTGCAGACTGAAAGCACTGCTGCAAAGCAATTAAAATACAAGCATTTTTGGTTTGGCTTGGTCTAGAAAGGGTGCCCCTTCCAATAGCTACTGTCTGGTTAAGTTCAGTGGGTGCAAACCCTAATAATGAGCATTCCTGGGAATGTGATGGCTCAGAGAAAGGTCAAAGCAAAGGTACAAGCCAACACCAGTCTGGGGATGGGATGCTGTGGGGAATGTGGGAGAACAAGGTGGGCACAGAAAAAAGTGTGGTGTTCTCTGTCCCATCACCGTGTTTTCTGTAATCACCTTCCTGCGAAAATCCTTGCAGGCAGCATGGGCATTGCTTTGGCTTGAGTCCTCTCAGATTCTTCTCCCTAGCAAAGTGGTCATTAAAGGGTTTAAAGCAGTGTAGAGTGAGAGAAGGAATGCAGAGAAGGATGAAAAGCACCTTGTTCATCCCCATTGCCCCAGTGGGAGGTTTCTGCTGCCCTGTGCATCCTTCAGCCTGCTCCCTGAGGCATCCAGCTACGGAGATTTCTGCCTGCTACTTGAGTCTTGCTGGGCCTTTTTGAAACCCAAACAATCTGATCATTACCAATGTCTTTTATCAATGTCCCTAAACCCCTGCAGGGAGGTGCAGAGAGGCCGGAGCCAGGCTTTGCTCAGCGGTGCCCAGGGCCGGGCCCAGAGGCCGTGGGCCCAGCCCAGAGCCCCGGCGGCTCCCCCTGCCCCTCAGGCAGCACTGCTGGGCCGGGCGGGTGCCGGAGCCCTGGCACAGGCTGCCCAGAGCTTGGGGGGCTCCTCCTTGGGGAGCTGCAGCAGCCACCGGGACGTGGAGCTGGGCACCCTGCTCAGGTCCTGCCTGCTTCAGTCAGTCTGTGGCTCTCAGTCCTCACCATACACAGCAGCAAGTCCTATCCACTAATAACAATCCCAGCATGGTCCTGCTTGGAAATTACCCATAGAGCAGCCCTGGAAAAACGTCACCCATGTAGGCTGGGGAAGGGTTGTGTGATCCCTCTGAGCCCTGGTGATGGGGCTCTATGTCGGGTTTTGATGTCCTTGCTGGGGACCTTGAGGAGCACCGTGCACCTGCTTCCCTCCACCTTCAGCATGAGCACGCAAACTATTGTTTGATTCACTAACAAAGCGGAAATGTGCTCCAGATGTGAAAACGTGGTTGGTAGAGATCTGAGAAAAGATGAGAGCAGCATCCCTGGAGTGAGGAGGGGCAGGTTTTCCACAGCGAGTGAGGTATGGCTGATTAATGGGGGTCATTGGAGTGATGTGAGACGTGGGGGACCAGTGTTTGAAGGGACTTATCTAGATGTGACTGCCCACACAACTGCATTTACCCAGTGCCTTGCAAAGACATTAGTGTGAGGACAAGTTAAGATCAATGCACCCAGGCTGATGTGGGAGATGAGGAAAGTCACCTTTCTCATCACCTATACATTCATTCCTCTTGCAGGAATTAGGGCCTAGAGCAGCAAACCCAATGGGGCTGCTTTGCTGGTATTGAGGAAGAAAGGTGATGGGATTCACTGCCAGCTACACTGTGGTGTGTGGCATCAGTGTGGTGGGAGCATCCCTTGGTGGTGCCTTGTTGGGATGGATGGGATCTCCCGAAGCAGTGCTGAAGGGCAGAGCTCATCTCCAACAGGAGGAAGGGACACCAAAAATGTAGCACAGCCAGGTGTCTGATATCTAGGAAGGGTTTAGGGCACTGGGAAGCAGGGTGAATGTATTTTACATGGTTAGAGTTATGGGTTTTCTTTATACCCACTTCAACAAGACTCAAACTGCAATTTTCCTTCCTTACAGGTCTAAGTGGCAGCCCACTACCAAACACCATGGGACACAGTAGCCGAGGAGGGCCACATCAGTGCTGTCCAGAATACGTTAAACTCTGTCCTGAACTTGCCAGTCCCTCTGGGACGCACGGAGGAGTTCACATCTCAGAGAGCTTCTGATTCAGCTGGCTTGCAGACAGCACTGAGTTCACCCATCTGCCGCTTTCTTGGCAGCCGGTGAGGAGAGGAAAATAACGATCGTTTTCAATCAAAGTTTAATGTGTGCAAAAAGCAGCCCGGAGGATTCCTTTGGCAAAGCCTGCCGTGGGGGAAGACAGCCACCACAATGGGCCAGAAAGGCATTTTCCCCCTGCTCTGGGTCAACCTCTTTGCTGTGAGCCAACATTTATGATTATCTGCAGCAAGTCTGCCGTGGCCGAGTTCTCCTTTCTCAGCACAGAGGAGCTCTCATCCCTTTCTGCCTTCAGTAGTCCTGCCCGAGCTCCCATCTGATATTTCAAGCACAGTTTGTGCACTGTTGCACTCCAAAGGTCTGCCCCAGCTTGGGTCATGAACCCGCTGGTTGTGGGGTGCACGATCTTCTGCTGGCCCAGCAGCTCCCTTGTTGCTTTCCAGGCCAGCAATCTACACTGCTATCCTTCTTCAGCATGCTGAGGAGCAAATCTGTATTTTCTTTGTGATCTAGATATTTGAGAGGTTTTATATTTATTAACTTTCCTGTTTTTCTGTTCTAAACATACAGTTCTCCATGCAATGCTGTCTCTACCCACATTCTCCATCTAATCCTTCTCCCCAGAGTCTCCCCTTCCACAAAGGATGTGGTTTCTGGAAGTTGCCATGCTTGTAGATGAAAGGGAAGCTCTTTAATCTGAGGGATGCTCCTAGCTTCACCTGAGGAAGGCATTCTTAGTGCATTGCCTTGAGGCAGCCCTTGAAGAGTTAACTAGTAGTCATGAAAGATTTTAGCCTGCAGAAAGCTCGTTTCAACCCATCAACCAGAGATTTTACCTTAATTGAACTTATTATTTTTTAAAGTCTCTGTATGTTGGAGTCTTTCAATTTGTTGCATATCATATGCAACCAGATTTCCTCTTTATTTTCTAGCGGAAGAAAAGGGACTTGTTTGGAAAGAAAAGCCACTGAGGTTGTGGGAGATGATGGCCAGTGATTTGGTATACAGCCTGCTGCTGACCTGTTACCACCTTTGCTTCACCACCAGCTTTTGCTGCTGCAATGTGCCTGGTGTGCCAGGCTGGCCTGGTGGCACCAGGGCTGCTGAAGTTGCCCTGAGCTCATCCCTGGGCAGCCTGTCCCAGTGCCCGACCACCTCTGGGTGCAGAACCTTTCCCTAACACCCAGCCTGATCCTCCCCTGTCCCAGCTCTATGCCATTCCCTCGGGTCCTGTCGCTGTCCCCAGAGAGCAGGGCTCAGTGCCTGCCCCTCCGCTCCCTCGTGAGGGAGCTGCAGGCTGCCATGAGGCCTCCCCTTGACCTGCTCTGAACAAACCAAGGCACCTCAGACACGCCTCACACGTCTTCCCCTCTAGACCATTCCTTTTCTGTGTAGGCCTCCTTTGGACGCTCTCTAACAGTTTTATGTGCTTTTTATACTTTTGGTGCCCCAAATTTCACACAGTACTCAAGGTGAGGCTGCACCAGAGCAGAGTAGGAAGTAGCCGAACCCCGATGTTGCTGTGGCTAGTGCATCTTGTACCATGTTATGGGGTACCTCTGGTCCTCCGCCTCAAAGCAGGGACATTCCCAGTGCTAGCTGGGGCTGCCCATGGCACTGCTGAGCTGGCACCAAGGCTCTTCCCTGTGTCTTCTGGGGCATGATACTTCCCTGAGGGCCTTGGGGGGCTGAACCTCCCAGCTGAGGCCTTTTTTGCTCCTGGCCACCCATCCATCTTACGTTTTAAGCAGTCAAAGAGAAAGCAGTGAGGCTGCCGAGGATAAATCTGCATTCAGGAGCAGAAAGTGAAGCCTCCAAGGCAGCTTTCCCCCCTCTGCAGTGCATGTGAAGACTCATCCTTCCTTCCGTGGATGTGTTCAGACAGCCATGCCACACAGGGACAGCTTAGATCACTTCGGCTGTGTTAGAAGCACACTCCTAGCCCAAATGTTGTTGTAGAGCTGCCTCCCATAGAAGGAATGCAAAATCATGGGGAAAAGATTGAGATTTCCTCACTGGCTTGGAAGGGAAAGTTCAGCTGAAGGAGACTTCAGCTTGGCACTGTCAGCCATGGGGCACAGGGTGGCTTTACATCAATCTGTGAGGATATTTGACAGGCATTTTGGATATCAGTCACCTGTAGCCTTCCACACACAGCCAGGACTGGAAGCCTGCTCTTAGCACGGCCTCTGCTCAGAGTGGGGGAACCAAGATGCGTGCTCCTTGTTTCAGGCTGCCATTTATATTCCAGACATGTGGTGGCTGTCACAGCAAAGATCTCATAGCTCTCCCCCTCTGGATGAAGTCCACCAGCTCAGGAAAGGAGTGTGACAGGGTGCAGCTGTTCCCCAAACCCAGCAGGACCACCTTCAGGGCAGGATGAGCCCCCCTTGTGGGGTGTCCCTCCAGGAACCCTCATTCACCCCCTGAGCTGTGGGTGCTTTCACAGCAGGGCTGGGTGGGCAGGGATGCCCTCCAGCATTCAGCAAACCTGCAGCACTGCCTGAAAACACACCAGGTATTCTGAGGACAATACCCCTTTTATCGGATCCCACACTCAAGCTGACCCTATGGAGGATGAAAGGCTGGGGACAGCCTTGATTCAGAGTGATAATCCAGGTCAAATCTCTTGAGAAACCCCAAAATGTGTCTGAAGTCACATGAGGCTGCAGAGATCCCTGCATGGAGCCCTTCCCCGAATTAGCAGAGCATAACCAGGCCAGGAGCAGAGGTTACTCTCTGTTCTCCTCCCAAGGGAAGATAAAAAGAAGGTAGGAGAAAGAAAACAAAGGGCAAAAGCACAGCTGTTTCCTTGCTTCTGTTTTTCTTCTTTGACAGCAGCTATTTTTGAGATCTGAGCTATGTTTTGTTCCCATTTTGAGCTACCTGAAATGTTCAATTCAGTCTGACTTTGGACAAGGCTTTGAGGAAAAAAAAAAAAAAAAAAGGAAAAAGAAAAGAAAAAGCAACTGATTAAGCACATTTCTAGCAAAGAGGGAAATAAAAACTGAACTTATATGTTATACAGAAGCTAGGACTGTGATAGTAACATGACAGCCATCCTGGCATTCCCATTTAGTGATACCACAGGGGGACCAAGTTTTCCATGGAAAAAACATTGCTGGGGAAGAGAAACCTAACAACAATACAAAATGTCCTTTCTGCTGTGTTTATCCAGCATAGGTAACTGAAATGTCTGTGTGCAGATGCTGGATGCTGCCTTGGTATATCTCAGCTGTTGATAAGGGGAAAATAAAAATATACTTTTAAGGCTGGGAAGGGTCTATCAGGGTTATCCAGCCTAATGAGGAGGCTTGGCCCCTTTGGTGCTGCTTGAGGTCTTTCAGCCCCTTCCCATGAGGTTTATGGGCTGAGCAAAGCCAAGAGCTGTTACTGAGTTTGTCCTCATGCCAAAGAACAAGGATGCAACATGTTCTCCTCCAGCCAGCTAGACAGCTTTGCTCTTAATCCATCAGTGGCTATGAGAAACCTTTTTAAGATCTCCTTTGTGCAATCTTCAGTTCAGCTCGGGAACTCCTCACTGTGTTCTCTTGGGGGTGAAGCCATACCTGCCTGCAAATATGTCCAGACAGGCCAGTTTGTAGAAGAAAGGTTCTATCACGAGCCATTAAGCAGAATAATGAAGAGTCAAACTGTACATGGCATGGCAGAGACTTCAGATACCTGGAATCATAGAACCATCTAGTCCAACTGTTCCCCTACCACCCATATTGCCCACTAAACAATGTCCTTAAGTACCACACCTACCCTTTCCTCAAACACCTCCAAGGAGGGTGACTCCACCACTTGCCTGGGCTACCTGTTCCAATACTTAATCACTCTTTTTGAGAAGAAATTTTTCCTAATATCCAACCTAAGCCAGAAGAGTAAGACAAGGTGACCATCGCTGTATGGTTGTAGTCTTTCCAACAGCACTGCTTCTGGCTCCTGCCTGATCTTGGTGGACCCTTGGTCTGATCTGAGGGAGCTGTTGCATCAAAAACCCCCTTATGACAAAAATCTAATAAACAATATGGCTGTAACATCCTAGGTGTCCTTCTGGAAATAGAAGACTTGGGATGGATCAAGAGGAGCTTCCCATGGCTGGGTCACCATTCACACAGATGTTGTAGCAGGGCCTGGAGGAAGGCTGGGACACCATAGCTTGTCCTGGGAGGCACATAGTTCAAAGGCTGCCATCCCCTGCAGCACCTCATCCCAAGGTACCTGCTTGTTTTTGTTCCCTGTAGAGGCCACAAGGTCTGTCGAGAGGGACCCATCTTCCTGCGCTCATGGTTGAGCACAATGGAGCCCTTCTTCATCTGAGAAGCTGCTGCCAGTGCCCTGCCAAAGGGGGAGGGGGAATATTGCTTTCTTTGGGAATAACAACAACAAAAAAAACACCACAGGAGCAAAACCCAAGTAACCTTGGTTACCAGAGTTTTATTTGTGGTAAGCAAAACGGCTGATAGCAGAAGTCCCTTTCTTATGTCTGTACTGAGTACACACTGTACCCATGGCAGGAGAACAGCAGCGCCAGGGCAATGAAGACTTTGGTACAGCAAGTAAGAGTGTTGTAAATGTGATGTCATGGTTTTAGCATCACTCCAGTGCTCTTGGCAAGTCTCTGCTAAGGGGTTCGGCTCTTTGGTACAATGGGAAGTTGTTCCTTCTCTCCTTTGTTCTTGTCCAACTCGTGCCCCGTGACAGTTTGTGTTTGTAGCCCTAGAGATGAAACATCTTTGGCTGCAGTCACGAAAATGCTAACAAGGTGTCCATGGTTGGATAGCTTTGTAAAATGGGTTTGTAGCCTAAATCCTTAATAATGTGGGATTTGGGAGATATGTTTGCCTGGTGCTTAGCCTACCCAGGAACTAATCTCTCAGTCCTGTTGTTATAGAAATGCCCTTTGCAGCTTTCCCACCAGCTTTCAGTTCTGGAAGTCCTCTCTCCTGCTGTGTGTAAAAATGCCCTCTCATCACTTCCTGCCTTTTTCTGCAGGAAGGGGGGTCTTCACAACCAGAGTAATTTGTGCAATTTCCTCGGTCTTCAGAGATTTTCCAGATTCATCTTTTCCATTTAGCTCTGTGTTATCAATGTTGTATTCCCAGCCTGGAGAGGACAGCGCCTCTGTCAGGGGGTTGTTTACCTCCAGTCCCTCTTGTACACCATCCTGCAGAGATGCAGGTCACAGCTGAGCTTTCTCTGCAAAATATTTGCAACCCTTCCTCCCTCCCACTCATCCGCCCAGCCAGATCTCCGGGGACTTGCTGAACAAGGTTGCTCTCACTTACATGTCTCAGGTGGCTGCATGAAAGTGTTTAACTCTGCGTTGAGAAGCACCCTTCTTACATACATTCGTTTTGTCTGTACCCATTTTTTTTTTCTTGCCTCTTTGCCATGAAATCCCAGTTGTCAGACCAAAGAGGAAAAGTTTGAAATTACCCTTGAAAGTGGATAATGTTTCATCTTGCCGTGTTTTGAAGACACATGGGCAATGCAAGTGACCACATTCTCTGACCCAATGGATCAAAATACAGCAGTTCTTATACTGTTATCATACTTGTGGGACTTCTCTGATCACATGCAGCCAATTAATCTGGTCTGGTCTTCTGAAGTCAGTGAATCCTATCCCAGTACACATATACTGATATCCCCACAGATTGTCCTACCCTCAATATATAAGCAGTGAAAGTAACACAGGACGAAAAGGCATCCACGCTCCAAACTCCTACACCCTCACTCCCCACCAAACAAACTCACTGAAGGCCAAACACAGGTTGGAAAGGATGGTTGTCTCAGGTTTTAGTAGCACCGAAGCGAAGAAGCACAACAAGGAGCCAAAGAAAACACAGCATGTATAGACACTTCAATGATACAGACTAATTGGATAAACTATATGAGTATTAGCATAATTCACCCCAATGACAATCTAAACATGGATATAGCACAGGGAAATACGTAAAGCCAAAGAGTTTGGACCCTGTGTTTAGTTGACATCACATAGAGCTCCATAGAGGAAGACAAAAGCTCACTCCAGGCTCACGGGATCCCAGAATGGCTGAGGGCAGAAAGATCTCTATAGGTGATCTGCTCCAATGTCCAGTCACACAGGGACACCATGAGTAGGTTGCCCAGAAATGCTGCTCGGGTTGGTGACTGCTGCCTTACCTTGCTCAGGAAGACCGTTGGTTTTATTTTGGGGGCTTCAGTTTCAGCTCTTCCTGCTCTTACCTGCCTTGACTTTGGGTGTAAAGAAGCCTCTCAGCAAAGAAGGCTCGTAGAGCTGGGTGCAGCCTCCTGGTTTTGGCTGTCCTCAGCTCCCTGCATGCCTGGAGGCCTCCCAATGACTTTTTGAACCAAGTTAGCTCAGAACTAGGTGTGTTTTGTAGCTCCAGGTATGTGTTGTAATCTATCTTTACCTAATTTAATCCTGATGGGCAGAGGGAGTGAGAGGAGGAGAGACATACGGGTTTGTTCTTTCGCTTATCGTTGTGTTTTCATGAGTGATGCTTGCTCCAGGGCTGTTATTTTTGGAGAGGTGGTGCTCGTGTTTATTGTGAAGGCACTTAGAGCTGGGGGTGCAGGCTTTGAGGTATGTAAATCTAAATAAGAATGACATTTAAAATAGGTTGCATGTTATACCCAAGCATGCATAGAGAGGAAATATGAGTAGATTGACTTCAGATCCTTGAAGTGAAAAATTCCCTGTGGGAGTATCATTAAAGTTCTCAGCACCTCCAGGTAATTATACGCTGACATAAATTGTTTGGATCCCAAATCAAGGTAACTCTAATCTGGACCTCATTATGATGGATAAAGAGGAGTTAATCACTGGGCTGGAAGCTGGATTTTCCCTGGGGGCTCATGATCATGACCTGCCTGCTTAAATCGGGCAAAGATGGGACGGTTTCAGCTCGCAGTGTTTGCGCACGCACAGATACGTGGAGTGGCTCAACAGGGTTAGAGGGGCACAGCTGAGGAGAGTTAGCAGCAAAGCTGGCTGAAAAGGAAAAAGACATGGAAAAGAAGATGGCAATGGGAACTGAGAGTCGTGTCTCTTGTCAGTCATTTTCATTTGAAAAAAAAAAAAAAAAAAAAAAAAAGACTTAGGGATTTAGCTCTGCAGATGAAATCTCATGGCCAGTGCTATCCATGGGCAATGCAGCTTGGAGGAGCTCTGGGGAGCTGCCCAGCAGCATCCCCATTGCTCAGGGAGCACGACGTGGTCAGAAAACTATTGCTCATGAAATAGGGGCAAGTCCGGAGGACAACTCCGAGTGCCAGCGTCATTCGGGGCTCTGACCTCGGGGTTGGGCTCTGGGTTGTCTGCTCAGCCTCGCAGGGAGCAGGAGTTTTTGTTGTGTTTATTCTGAAAGACAAAGGGGGGAGCTGAGGCACATTGCACATCTTCTTCCCTTATCCATCTGAGTGGATGGCCCAATATAGAGTACCAAAATATGGGTCAGAACAGGAGAATCCAGGGATCTGTACTTCTTAAATTTTGTTTGTTTGTTTGTTTGTTTAACTTTACAGGCAAGAGTTTAGCTCGTGTCTGCTGCAGGCGCTTCCCTTCGTTCAGAGCAGTCCTTGTGCTTTGTTCTTCAGGGGACTCTTCCAGCACATCGACGTGGGTCCAGCAAGTTTGCTGTTAGATGCAGACCCTGACAAAATAGCTGCATTGCCTGATTTCCAGGCCCATAAAAGGTTCAAATCTGTTTGAATTTTTGCTACAGGCGAAATTTAAATTGCCGGACCTGAAAAAAGCAAACGGCCACCTCCCCTATCTCTTGTGCAGCATCCGAAAATAACCCATGGTTCTTCCATATTGCAACCAGAATCCTCATTTTGAGCATCACTCCACGTCAGGCACAGAGAAGTATTCCCACTGTGTATCTTCCAGCCCATATTCTCTGTATTTATCCCAACCGTAGCACCACTTTGTGCACCGGAGGATGCAATTGCTGTTCTTGCCTTTTACTTCAGATTCTTATAGCGTGCTTTCTTCAAACAAGAAGTGTCATCTGTTCTCCTGGGTGCTGCGAGGGCCCTGCCCAGCGTTGCCATCTCCTGTTTATGGTGTCTTGCAGCATCTGCCAGAGTTTAAGAGCAGTTGTCTGCGCTTTCCACTCTACAGTCAGAAGTTTTGTCTACAGAGCCACTTCCTTGCCTGTTCCCTCTCTGAATTTCAACCCCTCAGAGCTCTTAAGTGTGTATCTACTTGTCATCCTTGATAAAGAAGACCTGGAGGATGTTTTAAAGACATGGCTGATAAAATGCAGCATCTCTTTCCTTCCTTTCCCCTCTCGTCTGCCCAAGCACAGGTTTCCTCTGTGAGGAGGTTTTAGTTGCTTTACTATATATTTACATTTTTAAAATCTTGCTACCATCTGATGTTGTTGGCTCCAGCTTGGGTTCTTTTCTGTTGTTGTTGTTATCCTCTCAAGAGAAAGAAACTATGTGGGTTTCCAAGTTCTTGAATAAATGTCAAATGAAACATTCCAAACAATTATTCAAGCTGGTAATAAGCAGTGAGACATCCTTCCTGTAGAGAAGCTGAACAATGGTTTCCTCTGACAGAAGCAAAATATTAGGAGCCTTCCATATGTTGGTACTGATTTAAGCGGCGGCGAGATCTCCGAGTGGGATGGGAGGCCCCAGCAAGTATCTGGATATCCTGCGGGAAGAAAAGCTCTGAGTGTAACACCCAGACTCCCCGTGACGTGCCATAAAGTTCTGGGAGTTTTGTCCACGTCTCCTCAACATCCTTCACTTTTAAGAGCTTTTGCTTCCTTCCCTGGCTTTTCAAACCCTTCGGAGCACCCAGCACTTCCTGGCGCGTTACCCCGAACACCCCAGGGAGGCAGGTGGGCCACCTCCCACCTCAAACCCCAGGAGGACCTCCAGGGAGGAGCAGTGCTGGCTGAAGCTGGCCGCCAGTCTGATCTTTGTCCCCGTGGCCCCGCTGAACACGTCCCCTTCCCAGACAGCGCTGGAGGCAAGCTGCAGCACTGTCTTCTCTTGCCCAAGGACGACGGCTTTGTAGGCTTTTGGCACCTTCACCCTGAACCGGACCCAGCTCTGCTCCTGCAGCACGCCCGTGCGTGGCTCCAGCAGCACGCACCCTCTCCTCCACAGGCTGTAGACCTTGGGGAAAGGAGGCCAGCTGGGCTCGGAGAAGCAACGTATGATGTAGTCACAAATATGGGTGAACTCCTCATTGTCCTTGTTTCTCCCAAAAAGCCCCACTTTGTACATGCCCGGCTCGGGGAGCACGACGCACACGCTGATTTTGGACTTGAGGTGGGTGACCAGCACGTACCTCTCCAGGGGGTACTCGCTGCTGGTGGTGACTTTGTCCTTGCTCAAGCTGGCCATCACCTCGACGTCAGCACGGGCATGGAAGGTGATGTTGCACTTCCCCAGCTTGGTGGTGATGATGGGGGCTGAGTGGCTGGGGTTGGAGAGGCCATGGCTGCTGGAGCTGAGTCCGCTCCCACAGTGCAGGCTCAGCCCCGAGGGGAAGAGCTCATTCTGGTTGACGGGCCCCGGGCAGTGAAGGAGGAAATTGGCCAAGTTCCTGAAGGTGGTATTGCCTCCCACATCTTTCACGAACACGGAGAGTCTGTAGTAGCCCTGGTAAGGGCAGAGCACGTGGCAACTCAGTTTCTCCTCCTCAGCTTGAGCGGCCAGGCATTTCTTGCTCAGAGCAGCATCTAGATCTTTGTTAACCAGCTCATACGTGGCAAGCAAGGCTCGGGACGTCTGGAGGGTCAAAAGCAAAGTCCCCCGGGGGGCAACAAGCAGCTCCCCTTTGTAGCTGCTGTCCTCAATGCCAAAGTCTCTCACCTTTTGGTGGAGGCCCCAGAAATGAAAAGGGTTTTCAGGCAGCATCTCCCTGTTGCGCGGCTCCAGGCACTGAATCTGATAGGAGCACACCCAGTTGTAAGGGCCCTGAGAGTCGGCGTGGCGTGCGAAGATCATGAGGTCGAACAAGCCCTTGGTCGGGGGAGTCACCTTGATGGTCACGCTGTTCTCAGACACCGTCATCATCCCATGAGCTGCTCCCACGGCCTCTCCGCTCGTGGTGCCCTGCACTTTGGAGAGCTGATAGGTGAACTCTGTTGGGTGGGTGCTCCCCAGCGTCACTGCTGCCTCCCCATGGGCTGTAGGAAGGTGAACAAAGCATCTTGTACAACCCTTTCATCAGCAGTGCAACACATTCACTTCTCAGCACATCTTCTGCAGTGTGGACCCAACATGGACCTCATCTGTGCAGGAGATGAGACCCAATTTTCTCTCTCACTTTCCCTCCCTACCTGTGGAAGGACCTCAGTGAGACCCTTCCTCACCTTCTACCATTTTTTCCCTATTGCTGAATAAACTGATGATACCACTAGATCTAGAGAGGAAGAGGATAGATACAAATAATTATTCTTTGGGTCCCAAGACACCCAAAACTCAGTTAATGTACCATATGGGGGTAATTATTCCATGGCTTCTTGAACTGCAGTCATTCCTCTAAGCTGCAGGTCTTGTACTGTGGTGTCAAACCAGCAAAGCAGCTGGGAGGATCAAAATTTTCCAGCCTGGCTGGTAGGAGATCCCACAATGCTGCCACATTTTAGGAATGAGTTTAATTTTTTCCATAATTATTATTATAATATTTTTCTAAAATTTGCCCTCGCAATAAATCACAAACATCCACGAGCTTCTGGTTTGGAGTGTGCTCTAACCGGGCAGAAGGGGAGAGAAGAAAGTGCAGAGAAAAGATGTTTTGGCACTGGTACCTGTGGGTATCAGGGTTGGTGGATAAGCTTGGGGGCTCTTTCCCCGGGATTTTTGCTCTCTGGGGTGGACACAAGTAGGTTTCTGCTCAGGGCCACCACGTAGCACTCAGCACCTCCCTGGTAGCCAACCTGCTGCCCCAGACAGGGCATAGGAGATGGCTTTAAGACACCTTTGTACCCAGAAATGAAGCACGGCCAAGGGAGGTCACCATGGAGGAGCAGAGTCACTGCAGTCCTGGTGTCACCACTCCCTGTGTGCCACGTCTTGCTGCTCGTAAACCCCTACCCCAGTCAGGGAGAGCACTTTTTGGTGCAAAAAACCCTTCCCCAGGGCTCTCCATCTGCTCATGGGCAGAAAGGGTGGGTGGTTGACTCTGCAATGGGGACAGGGCAAGGTTTTGCAAGCCTTGGTCTTGAAGAAGACAGGACCATCTCACCAGCAGGCTGCTTTCAGCACGTGGTGAGCTACCCATATACAGCCACAGGTCCTGGGGTAGCATGGCTATAAAACACAAGTTTAAAGGTATTTTGTACCCTTTTTCTCTAGATGTAAATGAAGGCATGAGAAAAACAGCCATGGAGAAGAAGACTTGGAATCCTTTTGCCCTTGGAGGATCTCAGCATGCTACCCAGCCCCTGACACTGGCACGCAGACATACTGAGACGCATGCTAAAACCCACCATCATCAAGGTCTGTGCAAATCAAGCCTGGTCTTCATTACGCAGGGACCCCGAGTGCCTGAGGGGAACTCATCTCCTGTCCAGAGCGTGGCTGCTCTGCGTCGTCCCGTCCTCACCACAACATTTTTGCTGGAGAGAGGCGAGCCGTACCAAGTGCTGGCACCGCGGGAGCCCACGGCTGGTATCGGCACCCGCGCTGTGCACAATGTTCATTTGTTTGGGGTGCTAACACAAAATGACAAAAGCCTCCAGATTCATGCTGAAAAAAAATTGTCTCTTGCTAATTATTAGATTACGAAACATGTTTCATAATCTAATGAATAATGGGGGGGGGGGCCCCGCCTTTATTTATTTTTTTATTTTTTTATTTTTCATTCCCTGTTTGAATCTGGATTTTTTCATTGTTTGCCCCAGAGTTCTTTTTTGGTAGGTCGAAATAGAGATGTGAAAAGAATGGGAAGGCTGGGTTTTATTTGTGCCTTGCCTGTTAAAGCTGTGACTTGGCTCACACAGTAAGTGCAAACAATTCTCTCCTGGCAAGTGTTCAGTGGAGACATTACTGATGACAGACTTTATTAACTGCAGGTTTGCTTGTTATTAAATTCTCTCTATGCTAGTTTCCGAAGCTGCTGGCCTGGCCGGCTGCATCGTATTAGGATCTTTAGGAAGAAAGAAAAGAACAGAACATTGTATGCAGCGGAGCCAGCGATGATGAGATAGGGAAGCCAGCAATGCGTTTTGCTTTGGGAAGAGGACCCAAAGAGATAATTAATGGCTACATTTAAAACAAACATTTGCTTGTTTTATTGAGTTAAGTCAAGCCATGAGATTCCTGGTTTTCAGGGAGGCCAGGTGAAGCTGGAGATAGGTTCCCACGTCAGCACACTCAGTGCTGCAGGAGGTCAATGTATGTAACATTAATTGTTTTTGGGGAAAAAAAAACACCATTAAAGTACAGGCATGTTTCTAATTTCTCAAAGCCTTGTCTAAAAGTCTTCTCTTCCTGTCTCCCACCCTAGCTATTGTATGTACAGCATGCCTCCAATGACTGCCTTTCTATACACAGAAGTCTTATGAAGTCCTCATTCCATAGGGCTGAATGCCCTCCATCGCTGCAGACACCAACCCTGATGGCCCAGGACACCTTACCAATTAAAAATGATGAGTTTTCAAAAGATGGATGCCAGGTATTTCCTGAAAATCAGGTCCCTTTACAAGGTGTCCCACCTTCAGCTCTCAACAGATAGTGATTTGTGGGAGGAATCTTGGCTGAAAGCTTGAAAGCATTTTAAGCAGAGCTGCTCAGATGGAAGAGAACAGGAATTGATCCACAGTAGCCAAAAAGGAAATTTTGCACCAAAGATCTTAAGCATTTTTGCCCTAGGATTGTCTGAGATGTTTAAGATGCTGGCTTCCTCCCGCTGACCTAGATCAATACAATCATAATTTTGCGTCAATGAAAGCAGACATCTGGTTTGGTTCACAATCTGGGTTTGCAATTTGGTGTTTTAAGCACACTCCTCTCTCTATATGGCACTGGCTGTTGAGGCTAATGGCAGTAGTTAAATTGTTCAAGCTAAGCCCAAGAATACAGTTCTTTCCCTCTGCAAGATGAGAAATTCACTGGGGGGGGAAAAATGGCTTTTTTTTTTTTTTTTTTTTTTTTTTGTCCTAATGGGAAAATCTCTTTTCATCTCAGTTTTGGAGAAAACAAAAGAAAACTGTGCCTGTAGCCCAGGTCACCCAGCGAGTTTTGTGGCTGAGGGAGAGGAGTTCCTCCAGCCAAGGGGTGCAGAGCAGCGATGTGGCTGGGATGTGCCAGGAGCTTTGCTCCCCTAACTTCTCTCCCCAGGTACATTTTGGCCTACGGCAGCCACTGGCCCGCAGGGACCCAAAGCCCCAAGCTGCTCTTGGGCTCCATTTCTTTGTCTTTTGGCTATCAAAAACTGGGGAAAGGGAGGAAAGAGAATAACAAAATACTTATTTTTCCTCATTCTTCCCTTTGGGCTTTTGTACCACAGCTAATGATGTTTGGTGGGAGTCCATGTTTTGCAATTTATCACTTTGGCATGCAGATAAAGGGACTGGTGGTGCTATTGATCTCCTGCTTTTCCTTTGAGGCTGTGAACTGTGTTATTTGGTTGTGTGCCTTGGGGCCTCCCTGGTGGCTGGGACCTGAAAGGACTTTCTCAATCTCCACCCCTGTATTTGCTATATAGGTGCTGTATGGCCTGTGCTATGGATAAAGTCCCCTCCTCGGCATGCTCCAAGGCTCTGCAGTGAAGAAACACCACGAGATCCATGCATAAAATACCCTAGCATCCTGGAAATACTGGAGGATTTTCTTTTCTATGTAAGTAATAAAATCTCTCAGTTGAAAGCCTTCTGGTGTGCCTCGCTGTACATTCATTTTCTGTAGGTCTGACAAGTGCCCTCAATATGATGTTGCCTTATCTTCTATCTTGCTCTCCTGATAAAATAAACCGCGAGAGAAATTTGTATACACTTAGAACCACGCAAAGAAACAGATGTGTAATGGGTGTCCAAGTTAAAACAATAATAATAATGAAAGAAAATCATTTTATATCTGGCCTGGAAAATTGTCAGAAAACTACAATCAAGGAAAAAACAGCTCCACCCCCCTTCATTTTCAGAACCTGGGACGTGACCATTCCAGGCCATGTTTTGTCTGGGAGTCTCCTTCCCCAGCCTGTGAACACAATGAGGATTGTGTCTCAGGTATCTTGAAACTATTTTGCTACTGTTGGTGAATTTAGATGGGAAAAGCCAGGCACAAAGGGGCTTAAGTGATTTGGCTCAATTAACTATAATTTATGAATCCTAATTCCCAGTTGACTAATCGCAGTATCACACAATGGCTGTGATTCCAGAAATTGCTTAAATATGTGCCTCTGCTCTACTGGATGTTAAACATGTGCTTAAAAATAGACAGATGGGCCACTTTTGAATGAGAAATGCTATCCTCGATTCAGACTTGTTTCTTAAAATCAAGCAAGCTTGGACATCACTTGGATTTAGCCCTTGCTTTGTATTTACCTGTTCTGAGGAGGGAAGTGTTTGGAGAAAGGAGGGAGAGCTGAAGTCTGAAAAACTCAGAAGTTTTGAAAACCCGCTGCTCAAAGTCTTCTCGTGAGATGGGGGGCTGTAGAAGCTGCCATTCAGGGTCCTCCGGCCAGTGGGTCTCAATGAAGTGCTCAGGGTCAGTAAGGAAGAAGAAATCGTCATGCCTGCAGGTTGAGAGGAGAGGACACGGTGGAGAAAACCTTTAGCATATAAGAAGGGAGATTCCCCCACCCCAACAGAGCTGCACCAGCCTCAGTAAGGGAGGACCGAGCTCTCACTGAACATTTCATTCCTACACTCAAATCCCACTCCAATTTGCTACCAAACCTCTGACCGTGTTGGCTTTGCTTCTTCTGGGAGCTGCAGGCTTTGCTGGGGGCCTTCCCTTTCCTTTCCTTTCATTGATCTTAGGGGTGGGGAGAGGATCCCTCTTTCTGCAGGCGGGAAGGTCAAATGCAAGTTTTGATTGCCTACAAAAATGGTCCAGCACCCTGTCCAGCATTGGCCAATGCTGAGAGGAATCCTCCAGCACTTCTTTTTATCCTAGATGCACCCATTTTTTCCTGGAAAACTACTTTATAGACGGCTCTCCACACCCCGCATCCTGTGAACTCTTCCAAGAATTTACTCAGGATTTTTTAGAAAAATCATCTCGGTTCCAGCTTGAATGTGCCCAGCCTGACTTTCCAAACATTGCCTTTGCTGAGGGGTCAACCTGCAGCCTTGTGCTGGGGTCACCCTGTGAAGTCCTGTTACATCTGTCGACGTGAAGGTTTTGAGGACATTGACAGCACCTTGCAGGGTAAAGCTCCCTCAGCATGCCCAGCCCAGAGCAGATACCCCAGGGGACTCCACAAGGACCAACAAGAAGCTGTTATCTCTGCCTGTTGCCATAGGTGATGGTTCTTCTGCTCTTTTTTTTTTTTTTTTTTTTTTCCCCATGCTCAGCTAAAAACAACCCGTGCTCACTGGTGTTATAAACTGTTTGCAGCAAGATAATTATCTATTAGAAATTCCACAATTATTTCATTACACATTATTAGAGAGAGAGAAAAAAAAAAATTAAAATGTCAATCCCATAATATAGTTAATGGAAATTATTAAATTGTACAAATAACTTCCATGAGAGACATTATTTGCTTAACATGGGCTGAGAAATCTGAAGTAATTATGTGTGGAGCCACATAAGAGTGAAGCTGCTGTGAAAACAAGGGTTTGTTTTGTCACCACGGATTAAAATAAATTTGGGAGAGGGACAAGGGGGGAAAGTCATCACCTGAAAAGTTGCCACCCTGGATCAGGGAGTAAAGAACTTGAATGTAGGTGTTTGTCTATAGAGGGTCTCTTTTTGAATGAGGTCCCTGAGGACCCACTGTAGCTAAGGGTGAGCAGATTGGGGTGCATTTGAAATGTGGGCTCAAGGTCTTTAAGGGGTCTACTGGAAGGTTTGGGATGACCATCTTCAAGACCAGGTTGAACCTTGCTGGTTTGTGCTGAGGAATGTGTTTCCAGTGATGGGGTGGGGTGGTGTGTCTCACCTGGGCACGAACAACCTGCTCTCTGGATCCACGGTCCCCGCACCCCAGCAGGCATCCAGGAGGCACCACTGTCCTTCCAGCTCCACCGCGTTCCACATGTGGCCGGTCTTCTGCTGCTGGCACCACCGGCCTCCATGAGCACCAAGACCCCGGCCAAACCCCGGGACCTCGACACAGCTCAAACCTGCCTCCCTGCCAAGGGGAGACAACCACTCAACAACCACTGCTTTCTGCCTGCTTCTTGCAAACCAACCCAACCTGCATGGCAAATTTCATAGAATCACAGAATATCCCAACTTGGAGAGGACTCATAAGGATCATTGAGTCCAACTCCTGACTCCAATTAGACCTCCTCAAATCCAAGGTCTCACATTTGTGCCAGCTGTTGGCCAAATCCAGCTTTCAGCCAGCCTCCTGCTCACCCAGACTACTCCCAGCCATCAATCCTCATATATCGGATCCTGTTTTCTCTGTCAAACCCACCCCTACTCCTCCATCCAAGCAGAAGAGGAAGGGACACGGCGGGTAAATGGCAATCCCCATGCCAGCTGTAGGTCTCCCACTCAGATCTTTGAGAGGGCAGGAGGAGAAAACCCAAAGTGAGTTTTTACCTGCACATTTCCCGGCACAAATAGGCATAACCAGAGCACACAGCTTTCCCCGTTTGCAGAACCTGCTCTGGCACATGGATCTTCTGAGACAGCCCCAGGAAGCCATCCACATCATATTCTAGGAAAGGGAGAATACCACCCAATTTCAGGCTAATGTATGGGCTTATTATTTCCAAACCGATCACATTCCTTCTCCTGCCCAACCCTGTTTCTCTTCCTACCCACCCTGGAAGCCATGACAGCTCTTCTCTCCGTAGTTATTCAAGAGCTTGACAATTCCCCATATGAGCAAAGAATTGCTAAAGCCTTGGGGGAATTGGATTCTCAGCGCATGTAAACAGCGGTTGCGCCATTCAAGTGAGGTACAGTGACAATCACATTGTCTCGCACACATGGATGTAGTAGGGTAAAGTAGCACGAAGCGGCTGCATTGTGCTGAGATTCCTGTGTCCCCAGATGACTGCTGCCAGGCATAGCTCGGCTTCCTCGGACTTGCACCACGCACGCATTATCAGGGAGATGCCCTCCGGTGCGTTGAAGCTGAGAGCAATGGAGGTGGGTGGGCTCAACCCGTGTCTCTGGGGGTCTGGTACCCAGCAGGTGCCATTTCCAGGTCCCAGTTTGTGACCAGTTCCCACCCCAGGCTCTTTCACAAGATCAGGAGGGGATTATTTCAATTTGTGATTGCCATAGGAACACCATAGAATCTGTTCTGCAGGACACAAAGAGCCTAAATCCAGGAGGTGGCATCCAAGGAAAGGGCTCTCAGCTCTGCCACACCACCACAGAACAGTGGGACCAGACTTACCGATGTTATGGCAGAGCCAGAACCATATTGCCCGCACCATCTCCAGCTTGCTCTGGGATTTGGCAGTGATGAGGGGAACGATGGCCTGGACAGACATCCTGCTGTGCCCGGATTTCAGCTGCAATGGAGAGGACAGGTGAGCTACAGGCACTCTTGGTGTCACCACCGCACAGCTGGGTGACTGCTGACATGGTGGGCTCACTGGAAAGAAAAGGTACATCACAAAAACCCCAAAGCTGCATTTCCCACCCCAGAATTTAAAATGCAAAAATATGGTTTGTGGTAGAACAGGGTGTTTTCCCCATTTTCGTGGCATGGTTTTACAAAAGCCTAAGGACTGGAGTTGCAAGCTGGAGGAAATGAAGGTGGTGTTTCCCATTCCTTTGGTGGGAGGCACAGTGCCACCACTCCAGTGTCCTCTCTGGTTCAAGGCATCCTCTAGCCCAGAGAGTCTTCTCCTGGAGGTGAGTCTGCCACATTTCTGGGGACAGATGTGTTTCCAGCCACACATTGATTAATTTCTCAGTGTATTAACACAGAAGAAGAGCATCCTTGTGGCTCAGATACTCTTCCTGAAACTGAAACTTCAGCCAAATCCATAAGCCAAAATGGGTAGAAAAAAGATTTTTGCCCCTACCACTAAAATTCCTTAATTTCTTAAAAGCCTTTCTGCCCCTTTCCTCCCATTCAGTCATTGACATTTCTGTGTTCTTCCCTTCTTTGTGCTAGCACAAGCATTTTTAGCAGCAGGCTTTTCTTTCACTGGGTTAAATTTAGTCCAGCTGGTTTCTCCAGCCTCCTGCCCCTGCTATTTTACTCCTCAATGACTTTCCTGCCTGTTTCAAAATGATTGTGCTTCTGCTGGTCCTTTGCATTTCCACCATGAGGTTGTTATGAGTGTGCAGCTGCTGGGCAAAAAAATAATGATAATTATTCCTAAGGAACAAATAAGTACTTTGCCATTAGATATCTAGCTACGTGCTTCACTGTTGACACATCTTGGTGCAAATTCAGCCCAAGTCTATTCTCTGTTTCGACCAGAGATGGTAGAATTAGGTCCTAGATTGAGAGTTGCAACACTCCCAGGTAATCCTGGCCTTGAATTAGCCCAAGGACCCTAAAGAATTGGGGCAGAGTGTCTTGGCTAGGTAACTGCTGGCTCCACAGAGGTATCTGGAGTTGACAAATAGGGCTGTTTTCCCCCAGACCATCCAGGCAGTGACCTGGCTGCATGCAGACGGTCCCCAGGCTGCTCCTAGGTGGCCAGAGATGTGACACCCAACTGGTGGGCAGCCAGTGAGCTCTGCCCGTGCTCTTGGCACTCATAATTCCCATCCAAGGAGAAGAGACCAAGTGCACCAGGTTTTAGTACAGCCTGCACCTTGAATAAACAGCGAAACAAGCTGTTCCCATGACTCCCCATTGCCTTGGAAGTATTTTTGGTAGTTTATTACCTTCTTTCTCCTCCTTTCCAACTCCCTCCCCCTCTCTTCTCTTTTTTAATAGGCCAGGTAGGCTGTGAAATACTGCCGCATCCTTCTTCCCAAGGGATATTAGCCTCAGGCTAGGTAGAAATTACAGGCTTCAGCCATAACGGAGAGCACAACTATTCCTTGTGCCTCTTCGCTCTCACTAATGAGTTGATGTGTGAGCTGCGAGCTTGCTGCTTAGACAAATTGTGCTGGCCCTGGGGGAGAAATTATTACAGCAGCACAGGTTTGGAGTAAGAGGAAGGAATTACATAATTTGGTGCTCTCCTTCTGGGCTCCCACGCACCCGGAAAGGGGGAGTATCACATTACAGACCACTTGCACCCTTCTAGAAAGGTCTTCAGGATCCTTCTGTTCAAATACAATCCTGCCTGGAGTCTTGCAAAGCCTGTGCCGTGACAAAGGCAGCACTTCTGCCAAGGTTTGGCCACCACCTTGCCACTACTGTCGTCAACCAGAGCTTGTGGTGAAAGCTGAAGGTGAGGACACGGACCTGCTGAGGGGCACCAGCACCTACCTGCTGGCTCACGTGTAGGACATGGGCGTCCACATGGCTGAAAACCTTTGAGTCAGAGAAGAGATCCTTCCTGGTCTTTCTTTGGGGACTTTCTGTTGGCTTCTCTTCTTCCAAGCTGCTAGACGCTTCCTTGGGAAGGAGAGCTGGAGAGATACTTCCCGAGGTCATGGATGACTTCTGCACCACCTTGTGGAAGGCAGCCCCTTGGCCACTGCCATTCACTTTGTTTGCCCAAAACAGGAAAATGTCCCTGGAGGGGGAATCCTTGGGCTCATCCCTTACTTTTTGTGAAGTTGAGATGTTCTTTAGCACCCCATCCTTGTTCCTGTTCCTTTTGGTGTCTCGGTGGGGATGTTTCTCTGGGGTCTCAGGGCTGATCTCTTTGGAAGCGTGTCCCAGGGACAAGTTGCCATTACAGACATCTGATGTCTGAGCCCCCCTCTGACCAGGCACAGTGTCACCTGCCAGCGGTGGCATCGTGTTTTCTTTGTGGCTCCTGGGATGAGCCCACCTCCCTGGGCCTCTGGTGGGCTGTTTTTCATGGTGGCTGCCATTCCTGGAGTGAGGGGAAAGAACCGGCTCATTTACTTTGGCGGTGTGTGATTTGGATGACTTGTCCCTGTCGTGGCTGGTCTTCATCCCTGCAGTGGAGAACCCACTGAGGTCTGGGGATGGAAAGGGAGATGAGTTTTTTTACAAAATAAGAATATAGTCTGAAATTATTCCTTCAGAGCCTGCCTGTCTGCATGGGTAAGTACAGCAAATCAGGATTTGGTCAGCAGAATTAAGCCAAAAGTACTGTTTTTTCCCTAATTCTATCAGAAAGGTGGGATAGAAATACCACAGAGAAACCCTTGACCTGTTTCCAAGTGCAGATAGGATTTTTTTTTTTTTTTTTTTTAGATAGATGCAAATTCACTGGTTGACCATCACCTGTTACATCTCTGTGCTGGAAGGAAATGTATAAATCAGGGTTATTCCTTTTACACATAAATGGCCAATGGCCAGGAGGCATTTTCTGTGTTTGGGTGTGTGCCTCAGTTTCCCTGAATGCAACTTGGACCGATCACATAACATTTCTCCTCACCTCCAGAGCTAGGAATCAGGGAGAACAAGGAGTTAATATAATTAGTGTTCAGGTGCTCCAAAGGGGTCCATATTTCAGCAAACCTTTCCTTTGGGAGGACCCCAACATTATACCCCAAATATTTTTACTATGCTCAGACTTCTGTTCAGGTTCTGCAGAAAAAAATGCTGTCATTTTTTATTTTCCTGCTTTGCATTTGAAATGTAGCTGAGTTGAGTGAGAAGGCTTTGGGGAAAATAGGTGAAAAGAAGGAAGGAAAGGTGCGATCCAGGACCAGTGGGGTTGTCGGGTTAAAGCTGCGGGCAGAGCCAGCTCTCGCGTGCCCTCGACATCTGCACGGCACCCGCTGGCTTTATCTTGGTTTAGCTTCTATTTGCTGTTGTTGTTTTTAATCACAAAATGACTGTTTGTGCCATGCAAACAGCAGAGCCTGCTGTGAGGCACTCGGTGTCGCCCAGAAATGTCACTCCCCACTTTCAGCCGGCCTCTCCCAGGCAGGCTGGCTTTCAACAGCTGCGCCGGGGCGCTGGCCCCAATCTTCCAGGAAAGCAGGGATGTCACTTGTCCCTCCTGGTGCTGCCCCGATTGTCCCCGCTCTGCTTGGGACGAGCCTTGCAGAGCTGGGACAGCCTCATCCAGAAGGGATGACAGAGGTCGTGACCCCCAGGCTCGCCAAAATTAACATGTGAATGCACGCACCGACAGTGTGCAAACGGCACCCATGGGTTAATCCAGGGCTGGGTTCTCAGACAACCAGAGGACACCACGCTGGGAGAACATCCCCTAGGTAGGCTTGTCAGTGGGATCCTCATCTTTGAAGGGCTGCCACAGAGTTTCTGCACGGCCCGCTGAAGCCGTACATTCCCTGTTTCCTCCAGGACCACATCTGAGCCCAAGGAGACGAATTGTTGGTGCCCAGCTGTTGACACGTTGGAGCTGTCCCCGTGCGTGGGAGCTGCGGTCGCTGCTGGGCTGCTGTCTCGTCCCCAGGCACAGCCACTCGCTGTCACAGGCAGAGAGGCGTTTTGCCTGCCACTAAGTGAGCAACAAGAGGCCACTTCTGGGCCCTTCACGGTCGTTACCTGACATGAACCGTGCCTTGGTGACTCAAAAAAGAGTTACGAAGAGCTTTCCCCGCAGGTCCTGGGAAGCTCAACCATTCTCTGTTTGCTCCTGCAAAATGTGTCCTGTCCTGGTGGGACTGGGGGGCTTCGAAGCCCGTTTTTGCCACAGCCCTGCTTTATCACACCTCGCTGTGCCACCTTTCCACTTTGTTTTTTCGGGAGGGGATCTGCGTGGGGCTTCAGTGGAAGCTGAGCCCTCAGCACACAGCCACAGGCTCAGAAAGAGTGGAACAAACCAGATGACTGACAACATGGATATCCCCACTTGCTTGGTCTTATTTTGTTAATCCAAAAAAATTGCTTAGGTTGAAACCAAATGTTTTATTTCTGTTCTGTGTCATTCATTTATTTATGGCTTTAAAAAGAAATTTAAGCAAAAGCTCTGCTTTAATATCTCTAAACAGTTTTCTCTCCCCAGGCTTTAAACTCAATCCTCCAGACACAACCTCTAGCTCAGAAGCCCCTAAATCATTGCTTGCAGTTGTAGAAAAGGAGGAGGAAGAATGCTGCTTTATTGTTTTTCCCCTCAAATTTCATTCATGGTTGCACGAGAGCATTGACACCAGAGAGCACTGTGCAACCTCCCCTTGCACCCACTGATGTCCCGGAGGTGCCACCACGTTAACCCACAAAATGGGACAGCTCCAGGGGGGGAATTTCAGCCCCAAGGGGCTGCTGCAGAGAGAGGAGAGGTGGGGACAGGCAGGCTGCTCTTGGGGTTTGAATGGGACAATCACCCCGTGCCTCCTCGGGGACGGTTGGGCTATCAGCAAGCCACTATCGTGTTCCCAGACTGGCATTCCAGTCTGCCCTGTCCGTGTTTTTAATGTCAGGAAGATGGGAATCACATTTGTAAGCTGCAACAGTGACAGCATAGAGGTCAAATGCTCCTCAACAGGAGCAGAGCCACGCTGGACCCCATCCAGCCCAGGTGAGGACACAGCTCTTGGCTCTGCTACGGTGAGGAAATGGACAGAGCCAAGAGGACTAATGCAGAAAAGTGGCAAAATGATGGGAAATAACCCCAAATGGGGTTGTTCCTACTCACCCTGCTCACGTCACAGCTGTTTTCTCCCGGCTGCTTGCAGAAGGCAGGCAGCTCCTGGTGGGCCCCATCCCTTTTATATACGTACCGACACAGGGCTGGCTCTTTTTTTTGCACCTTGCTATTATCAGGAGGGCTAAAAATACTATAAAGTGCCGGCAAACGTGTTAACGTTGCTGCCACCAAGCAAAGCCTCTGTGAGCCTGGCACTTCTGCAGTGTATGTATAGGCTGGGGTGTATTTGCGGGGAGATAGGGGAGAGCGAAAAGGTTTTCTCTTATCAGCAGCCAGGCTTTGGCAGGGCCAAAGTGTCTGTCCCCCTGCCTGGGGAGGGCAGCTGTCCATAGGTTTGGGTGTTTGTGCAGCCTTGCTCCTGCTCTGAGCACCTTTCACTGCTCTCCCATGATTTCACCATCCTGCTCCCATAATTTCACCATCCTACTTTTGCCCTAAGAGGGAGGTGGTGGGGAGAGCCAAGAGCAGATTTATCCAGAGCTGGTGGGGTTGTTCTCTGCTTTTTAATTGTGCTTGGTGAAGCACAAGGTCTTACTACCTTGTGAGATGCGAACTGAGTAATTCCCAATGCCTTTGCAATCATCTACATCTGTCCCGAAATTATTGCATCCCTGATTTTCCCACTCATGCAAAATTCCCCTTGCCATGAGATTGTATCTACAGAAATGGATTGTGAACTTTTTCTTCCATCTTTGCACAGCATGAGCTGTTTGCAGCCTTTTTCCTTAACTTCATTTCCTGGGAAATCTCCAGTGCACATTAGAAATAACATCTCAGAAAGGTGACCAAAAACTTGAAGCATGGAGGTCAGATTATTGTTCTTTGTTATTATCTAGCTATGTTCCACTAAGTGGCATCATATCCCTTGTTTCTGCTCACTCATCTTAACTCTGTCTCCAAATATTGAAAAATTTCTTGATCAAACAGGAAGTAATAAGGGAGGAAACACAGTTGCCAGCTGAATGGGAGCACATTCTTGGAAAAGAAATCTCAGTCTTTGGCTGAAATTGGAGAGAATAAAATGAAAAGGAGGAAAAGATTACTTTGGAAAAGAGGAGAGAAACATTTTGTATAAACTCTCCCCAGATCTGAGTCGTCTTTAAGTGGGGAAGGAGCCCACAGCCTGCTGATGCTGCAGGTTCTCCCCAGCTTCTCTCTTGGCATGGGGTTGGTGCCATTCCAGAGGTGGCAGAGCCCAAAGTGTCATTTGGGTGCTAGCACCGAGACATTCCTAATTTGTGGAAAATTGTTTCAAAATGAAATTTTCACAGAGAGCAGGAGTTGGCACCAGGAAGCTGGCAAAGGACGGTCTTGGGGGCAAGAGCCAGAAATGCCATGACATAGAGATGTCCCTGTGGCCATTGAAGGCTCTGTTTTGCAACGTGACCCTCTCTGCCCAATCCAGAGATCACCGAAATGCTGCAAAAGGATCTATAAGGAAAGGAGTCATGAGAAATGTCTGTCTGGCACCAGCCCCCTCATTAATCTCATACCATGCTCTTCTCTTTCACCCCGTTGTTTTAATATTAATTTGTGAACAACCATTTCACTCCTCTGGCTAACGAAGTCCTGGAGTCAGGGCGTGAACCCAAGCTTCTGGGCAACCAATGAGAGCCATGGGTCTGTTGATAGGTGAGAGAGGAAGGGGCAAGATAGCAAAAACACATCATTTCTTTCTTATTTCTGACAGTGGAAAAAGTGCAAAGAGAATCAAGATTTAGACAGAGTTGACCCAAGGAAGACAAGGAGCTAAAAATACTCTTCCAGAGAGGCGTTTTGCATGTGCGATGAAGGCAAATTTGCATCAGCTGAGCTAGGGCTGCTGCAGATTTGGTCTTTGTTATCCAGGTATGGCAGGAAGGGCAGATTTTTATGGCAAGGTATAGCTGCTGGTGGGTGGTTTAGGATGAGGCCAAGCTGGATCTGCTTGTGCTGTCCTCACCTTGGTTTCATGCCATGGCAGAAGGCTGGTAGACCTGCCCCGTTGGGTTGGGTGCAACCCTTGGGCCATACCCATCCCTTGGCCATGGCATTGCTAATAATGTGAGGAGACATTTCAAATAGAAATCTGTCTATAAACGGGGTTTCATCCTGTTCACTTCTCCCTGAGCACCCTGGGATGTGCGGGATGAATCCAGCTCTGTGCCTGCTCGAGGGACTGGCCATGGGCTCCCGACGGAGGCGAGGGATCGTGGCAGCAGCTCTGCAGCCTTCTCATGCAGAGCGCGGTTGAGAAAGTAATTTTCATTGTAATCTTTTATTTTGCTTGTGAAGCCTTCCAGACTCAGGGAGTCTCTTGGCTCTAAAGCCGGGAGCTAGTTTTGGGGTTATTTTTTTGTTTTATTTTTTTATAAAGCACTCAGCAGGAATCCAGGATTTAAGAGACGAGAGAGAATTGCTCGCTCTGCAGATATTGGCAGCGAGCCGCTTTTCCAGTTTATTTCCCTGGAAAGAGGGAATGAATACATGGAAATAAAGCACAGGCAGTATTTTAAAATCCTCCTGACCAACACCTTCACCTAACTCAGGTCTGGGCTGTTTTTTTGGGCACGCAGCCTTCTTCTCCTGGCAGACCCTAAGCAGGAGGCAGGCAGGGAAATCCACGGCTGCTTTGGAGACCTGTGCAGTGAGGTGTGTTGGAAGGACAATGCGCCTGTCAGGAGGGCACCCCACCCCAAGTCATTCAGGTGGGGCTGAATTCACTCCAGCCACTCCAAAGGTAACACCGAGTTGGTCTTGCTGCCAAAAAAAAAAAAAAAAAAAAAAAAAAAAAAAAAAAACGATTTTCTTGGAGTTTGCAATTTTCCAGTCTACAGGGGACAGCCACTGAACATGGGTTATCCATTGTTCCACCTGATTTAAAAGCCAAAGACCAAAATCTTCACTCTGTGGGTCAGGACCGTCTTGTGTTTTTTTTTTGTACAACACCTCAAGTGTTGGGGTTAGTGTCTAAGTGATGCTGCTCACATCTAACAACTTTATAGCAGTCCCAGCCTGGGAAGGCTTTGTGTTCTGGGGCAGCCTCTAAGATCAAGAGATGTAAACAAGAAAGATAGACAAACAGGTGATGCTTCAGAATGTTTTTTGATGTGAGGTCTCTCAAACGCTAAGATATTTACATATTTATGTGAAGGCAAGACATTGAGGTGAAAAAAGGAATAGAAAATTGGGATTCTGACTTCACGGCTGTGGGTCTGTGAGTGAAATCGTAGAGACCTGGCATCACCTGGTTCAGTAAGGAGCAGGGAGGATGATGCCTATGTTTCTTGGATGCTCTCACTGCAGGGACTTGGCCTCACAAGGCTCTACCTGCTCTCAGGTGAAACCTTGCCATGGGGGAGCACCGGGAACAGCCGTGCAGTGTTGTGGGAAGATTTTCTGATGGGCAGGAGCTCCTGTGTGGCACAGCCATGCTGGAGTTGCTGTGGTGCAAAGGTTTTAAACTTTACATTTTAAGAGTAATAAAGGAAATAATACATCAGACCTGTCAGTCACTGAGTTCTTTCACCTTATGCACCAGTCTGATGACCTTTTCCAAGTGCTTTCTTTTAATGAATTATTATTTTTTGCAGACTGAGGAAGAACCAGGGCTTTCAACAGCTTCATTACACCATAACACCCTTCTCCTCTTTTTCTTCTTCTTTCTTTTTTTTTTTTTTTTTTTTTTTAGTACTCCTTTCAGGTGAACACTTGAACCAGAAATGAGTCAAAAGCACAAAACACCCTGCAGAGACCGGGCATGTTCTGCTTCGCGAGCTCACAGCAGCGACGATGTGTTTGATGAGCTGGGAAGAGCTGTCCCCTCTTGGAGCCTGCCTCCTGGCACCGAGCTGCCACCAAAAACCTTTGAAGCCTGGACAAGTATTTAATTGACATCACTGAGTATTGTCGTGCTGAAGACGCCAGGCTGCCACAAAGCAAAGGGACAAACAATGTAAGGGACCTTTTGTCTTTGGGGAAGCTGGAGTAGCACAGCCAAGGATGAGAGCATAGACAGTCCCAGGTGTGCTTCCATGCTTTGCTGCCCTGGTGTGTGTCTGAGCTCCTCATGGCCCCTGGGATTTCCTGAAGGTCTGATAAAAGTCTTTACATCTTGAAGGTCTTTACCCAGCAATAAAGTTATTTCTGGTGGGTTTTTTTATTATTATTTTATTTATTTATTTATTTATTTTTTCCTGGTGATATAGAAATTCACCACAGCATCACCGAATGCCTTGATTTTGAAGAGACCCATGAGGACCATCGAGTCCAACTCCTGTCCAGCCACAGGTCAGCTGATGCACAGGATGCCACCAAGGTGGCCTGCAGGTCTACCAGGGGAAATGACTGTTTTCCATCTCCAGTTGCAGGTCCCAGTCTGGAACTGGTGCACCATGAAAGACCTAGCAGTGCTTGTCTCAAAAGATGTGAGATGTTTTGGGTATCTAGTAAGGTTCTCAGTGTGGGATAAATTTCCAAAAATGAGTCTTAGGGTCTTGAGGAAAAGGTAGGGAAAATTTTGGACAAAACCTCCAAGATCTTGCAGTCTGTTTCCCAGAGAAAGACATATTGTCCGTGGGGTCTACGTGGATGCCACAGCAGTTTCCAGACACAGCGCTGGGCTGTGAGAATGCAAAACAAATTTGCTTGTGCTGCTGCTGCCTGCAGATCTGTAAACAGAAGAGGCCAGATAATAACTGCAGGTGTAAAATGGGAAATAAGCATCCCAACCTGCACGAGCAATGTTCTTCGTGTCATGTCTTCTAGTCTTGCACTTGTTCTTGTCTCCTTTTCACCCGCTGTAGGTCACGTCTGAGTCGGAGAGGACAGGGCAGGCTGTTACAGGAGGTGTACTCCCAGAAACATGCTGCTCGTGTCTATTTTCACTAGTCCCCGCTTTGTGTGTGGGAAGAACAAATGACCTATCCTTGCAGATTCAAAGGAAATGAGAAAATAAACAATATTTTAATGTAGGATCTTGCTTGAAAAATAGAACACCTGGATTGTGAGCTCAGAGGTGACTTTGCAAGGAAAACGTGGCTTCCAGACCTGGCACAACAACCAGGCAGGGGATAGCTCTGAGAGGAGTGCACATCCCACCTCCAGGAGTTTCAAGGCACAATTCTACCTCCATGGGAGCTCGCCCATCGACATGACAGGCTTGGGTTGTGCTTGGGCTGTAATGCTGACTTTGTTTGCTTTGTGGCCCGGTGGTCCCAAAATAACAAAGGGACCACGGATGCCATCTATTGGAGAGGTGTAGGAATTGAGAAGACTGGCTGGCTTCTTTAGCGTGGGTGATATGCTACTGCAAACAGACTGGCTGTTTTGGCTCAAAAATTCACTTCCATCTAAAGTGGGTAGATAACCAAGTGTCGTGTCTCCATTGCACAGCAGAGAGGTACGGTCTGTAGTATGGGCTGTTCAACGAAAACATCATCTCAGTCAAACCCTCTTGGGAAATGGAGCAAAAAAAACAGGACAACTTTTTAGCAATGAGTGATTGGTGATGGTGCGTTGGGCAAAGGAAGAAGGTGAAAGCCACGGCTGGCTTGTTCTGCTCATCAGCTCTGGGGCTGTGAAACCAGAGGCTTGCTCCTCTCCTGATCTGGGGACCCAGACAGCACATACATGCTACTGACACTGTGGGTCTGAGATGCAGGACCGAAATGTGTCCAAAGCACTCTTCTCCTGGTGGCCCCATCAGTGTCCATGACATGTGGGACAGAACTACTGGCCATTTGGCTGAGCTGAGGGCTGTTTTTACTGTTCATATAAAATCCATTTTTTTTTTGTAGTGCCTTGTTCTTTCCCTCCTGGGTTGTTCAGGGTTTCTGGGGACCCATGGGTGCTGCTTAGATTTTGCAGAGTGTTTGGCCCTTTTGGAAGGGCAAAGCGCATACTTCATGCTTGAAGGCAAGAGTCTGATTCCAGCTGGCATCAGCTGGGGATCCAATACACACACCCCAGAACTATTTTCATTTGGCTAATTTTTTTTTCTGGTGTAACAAGCAACTCATAACTCTTATTCTTCATGGATCTTCACGTACCCATTAAACCCCATTGTAATCTGCAGGATCCCTGGAGAACAAGAAAATTAATAGCAGTGCCTATGTACTGCAGTTACCACTGGGCAAAACCCAGAAATTCCTTTTTGCTGAAAAGCCTGCTTCTCTGGGATACAATGATTCAGAACTACCAACTCTTAGAAAAAATAGGAATCCTGAAAGAAAAGCTCAGAAATTATCCTCCTTGGCTACTTCAAAAACTGTCTGGGTGTTGAGCTTCTCTCAGAGAGATCGGCCTCTCCTTTTCCTTTAATTTACTCTCGGTGTTATTAAAAACACACATACACACACAGAGACAACAAACAAAAAACCCAGCTGCTATCCTAATTAGTATTGAGCGAAAGAGCTTCTTTTACCGTCTAATTCAATGTGTCAAACAATTCCCTTCCAGCAGCAAGACACACCTCAGACAAGCAGATAAGATGTTTCATTAGAACAGTAACTGCTTTCAATATTGTGGAAAACTGATCACAGGCTGAAAGAAAAGCAGAAAAATACGGAGCCAGGCTGTCAGACAGGCAGGAGAAACCCTAGATGAAGTCAGCAACCAGCCATTTTTCCAGACAGACTATTAGGTGCAATTTTATTTTATTTTATTTATTTTTATTTATTTTTTTTCTGTCAAGTTGATTGATTTCCAAGAGAAATTGCAGTCTTGCTGAAACTTCATTTTCCCAAGCAGCTGCAGCCCTGATAACGCTGCAGCCCAATGGGGAAGCTCAGTTTGCAGTGAAGCAGAGTGAACCTCCTCTGCAGAGACCCAGGAGGTTTCAATTTTTCAGTTTTTCAACACAATCAATTCTCTGCCCATTTTACAGATCTGGAAACTGAGGTTTGATTGACTGGTGTTTAATCACTGACCCGTAGGAAATGCATTATTTCAAATAGCCCAAGACAGCTATCCTTACTCTAAAATATGAATAATAAAAATAGCAATAAATCACAGTTTAAGTTTGAACATAATTAGGGCTTAAATTGAGAGCAATTTCTGTACAAAACAACATTGTTCCTGTGTGCAAATGAATAGAGACTCTAAAGATACTCCTGAAATTCCTGAGGTAGGTGTGCCAGTGGCTCTCCAAGCCTTGCATGCAGTCCCTAAGAGGACAAGGAAGACCCCATCCTTGCAGGGAGGGACACAGATGTGTAAAGTGTCTAAAATAGGATAATACAGCAAATACTCTGTTGAAACACTAATTTTGGTGTGTGTTCACTATGGTGGACCTGGTTCTCTGCTTGGTTTTGGAGGTAGGACTTAAACCTTAATGTCTGTTGTGGGCAGTAAGGGTCAGAGGGTTTTGGGGACCAGACTGAGGGAAAAAAAAAAAAAAAACAAAAAGTAACAGGGTTTTGGGGACAAAACAGAGGGAAAAAAAAAAAAAACTAGAAGGAAGCAACACAGACATGTTTTACCTGGCTGGGAGGTATGGAAGATGCTGGGATGCCAGATGGAGGGCTCTTCCCTATAGGAAAGAGGTGCAGAGTTTTCCAACATCCCTTGTGTGTGTCTGTTTTACAGCTCCTGCAGGTCTGACAGACACAGGCAGGTTTGCACTAAGGTCATCCCCATTCCTGCTCGGTGCTGTCCCCATGGGATGGCTGGGGACCTGAGGACAGCGGGGTGCACACCTCACATAAATAAGGGCAGCTCTGTGCCACTGCGAGGAGTGAAGAGAAGTGTCTCTATATTGTTTGAGTAACAAACAGAGGAAATATCTGTAATCTCTCTTCCCCGCCACTCCTAGGGAACTATCTTGTTGCTTTTTCCTGTGAAGTCCTCTGCTGCTGTCCTGCCTGTCGGAATGACTACCTAAAAGGATTATTGAAGCCTGAACAATTCTTCCAGGGGGGTTTACAGGATTCCCCTTTTGGGGATCCGTCTTTCCTACAAAAAATTGTAGTGATCTCCAGTTTACATCTCTTTTCCAAGGTGGGGGTGACTTGGCAGCTTCTCTCCTACAAGAGCTCAGCTTGTAAATAAACAACAGCAAAATACAAAAACAAACAAACAATAAAAACAGAACAAAACAAAACAAAGAAAAAAATAATTAACCACCCCCTTGTCTTGACCCTAAACTGCAGACTTCATCACTGCTTAACCTTAGTTACTAGCACCTTGTTCAAGAAATGAACAAATTCTTCTTCAAGAACTTGCACAAATGGGGACAGAAGGAAAAGCCTTGTGGTGGAGATGGGCACAGCAGCTCGAAACAATGCTCTTTGCATGGGAATGGGGGTAGGACTCTGCAAAGCACCACTAAAAAACCTTGTATTGGGAGCCAACCCTACAGACCATCTGCAGAGTAGATGAAGTCCTAAAAAGAAGACATTATTGCCCCTTCGAGGCAGGTACCAGAGGCAATGGGTGCCAAATATGCCAATGTTACAGCTTCAAGGCAGCAGGGAGCAATCCCATACCCGTGTCCTGACAGTTGTGACAGAGGAACCACTGGGTTATGTAGGTCTGAGTGAGACCCTGCTGTCACAACCCAACCTGTGCTTAAGGCATGGAGCCTGCAGAGCTGCCAAGCAGCCTCACTCCTTCTGGGGTAAGACCCCAGTTCACTTCCAGTCCATACTGGAAGTTTCCCTCAAGTAGATTCCCCCGCTGCCAGCACTCTGCTCTCCTGAGCTAAACAAGTCCTCACCCCAGCTGATACAGGGCTGCTTCCCTGTCTGGTTTCGGGAAAGCACAGTCCTTTCTACGTCTCTCTTAGGGAGATTTGGAATGACCCAAGGTCATCCAGGTGAACCCTTGTCGTCTCTCCCATCCAGATCACTTTATTGCTCTTCCAGCACACACCTGGGTGCCAGATACCCTGGGAAGGAGGGGGAACACATCTGGGCTGTGCTACAAACTTAGATTTTGCTTTTTCTGCTCACTCTTGTACCACTATAACATGTCTTTCCTCCAAGCATGGTGGTTTGGGTTCACCCTTTTGAAATAACTATAATCAAAACCACTCAGGATGTTTCAGTCATGTTCTCAAGTGTCTAACACAACAACATTAAGGTTTCCATACCAGCACTGAAACCACTTACCCAGTACGTCCTAGGATGATGTTTTTCCACAGTTCCTCAATTACTTGTTTTATAGATTCCCCGTATCTTTCTTCTCTTCCATTATTTCCAAACTGTATTTTCTACTCTTTTAGTGAAAAATTTTATCCCCTCATTGCACATTCCTGTACCTTGCTTCATTAATTTCCATCCTTTTCAACTCTTAAACTCAGGCATTTTTTCATTTATGATAATTATGAATTTTTCCTTCTGAGATGTCTTTATCTCTTGTATCCACAGCAATCATCAACTCCCTGCTCTTCCTTTACTCAAAGCTATTACTGAAAATGTATATTTTTTTAAAGGGTCACCTTTGAACTCCGTTAGAAACTTTATTCCCATCCATCAGCTCCTCTCCCATCAAAGCCTGGTGTGGTCTCCACCCATCCTCAGCTTGCTGCTTACCTTTAGAATTTTTGGGCAAATCCTCTTTTTTTCAGGACATTACTGGGTAAATAAGGTGCTTGGCATGATGTCAGCAAAGAGATCAGTGAGGTTCTGAAACAAGAGGTTTCTCGCATTTCACTTTTCCAGTAAAAAAAAAAAAAACAACACTGTTTTCTGCCAATGGGTGAGGGGAGGAGGTATGGGAGGAAAGCAGCCACAACAGCTCCTGCTGTCAGGTAACACACGACAATTTTGAGCACTGACTGGACCCACAATGGGGTTCATCCTGCTTGGTTTTCAACACCCACGGTGCAGATTGAAGACCCTACAGAGCTGCCTCAAAACCCTGGTGCCTGAGAAGCCCTCAGCCCCCCGGTGGAGACCACCTTCCCCCTCTGCAGGCTTTGCCATGGATCTGTACAGCAGGCCTAACATCGAGCTGCCGGATTTATGCAGAGATCTTCCCAGAGCAAAGTCTTCAAGGGCTCAGGTCTGGACCCAGTGTGTCACTTGCTGGTTTTATTGATGTGACGCCAGAGATTTGTCCGTTCCCCACAGTGTGTGCACCACAGCTGCAGCTGCTGGGAAGAACTGCTCCAGGCTGTCTTGGCAAATATCTTGGCCGGTGAACGTTTCAAAGCTGACTTAATAACTCTGAGAAAACAAAAAACAAAAGCCACAACAATCAGCCAGCTATTGCTTATTTACAGGACGTGGGATGGGAGATGGCCAGTACAAGGCGTTTGCTGCCTAGTAGGTATGCACAACCTGGGCTGGCTGCATGGCAGGTAGCCCCAGCTGGGGGTTCAGCAAATAAAACAGAACTGAAACAGCCAAAAATCGAAATATTGTGAGGTTACAGGCAGAGAAATTCATAGCCTAGCTCATCCAGTGTCACTGCCCTGATCCGAGTTCAGCCTTATCTGTAACCTCGGTGATTCTTCACATGAGCCAATTCCCATTTTATTGATTAGGAAAATGATCGTATCATCCAATTCTTCAAATTCATCCTCCAATCCCTCCCTCTGAATGAGGGAGCTGAAAACCCTGCAGGTTTTATTGATGCCCATTATAAACGAACACAATGCCTATAAAACATGCTCTGTAGTTTCACATTTTCAGCATCCCCACAGCACGTCAGTGTTAAGCAGAAGCATGTTGTCTGCATCTTTCTACTGCAAATTCAGACTTACTCTGGGGTCACAGGTAAATTTTCCCACAAGTCTCTGTAGTCCCAGAAAGAGAAGAAAATACTAATGTATGTCTGTCAAATGCAAGTAAAATGCTTGCTGGGAGTGAACTAATTTGTAGGGTCGGAAACCCTTTGCTAAAGATAAGATGAAATTCAGGAAAGTCTTGCTGAATTTCTCAGGGCACTATTTTATTATTGTTATTATTATTATTTGTCATTTTCTCTGCATTTACATGTTTCTGAAGGCCCTTACGACAAAATAACTTTTCTAAATCTCTGGTCTTTTGTACTAAAAAGTCTTTCAGACAGAAGCTGAACTGTTTTCTCACCCCAGGTGGAAAGGATGCAGACACCAGGGTAAGAATTTATATTTTCTATTTCCTTGGATGTTTTCCTTCTGGGGCTGGCTTTTAAGCACTGCATTAATGAAGCCCACTCCCAGGCAGAATTGCCTCACCAGTCTCATTTGTGTGTTGCAAGATAAGGGAAAAAATTTGGCTTGTTGTCAGTTAATTAATGCACTGCTGATGAATTCGTGCCACTGGCAGCAGGGTGTTGGCACTCTCCTGGGCACCTGCTGTCAACAGGAGGTAGAGGACAGAGAGTTTCTGCAACATCCGT